>WAAE01008938.1:101374-232316 GCA_013400495.1 Nicator chloris | reverse complement strand
GTTTATTGATATTGCTACACTGTGTCATTTTTAATCTGATGTCATTAAGTATTTCTACTTATTACATTTAAATGTTTATATTAGAATGTCTAATGGTTACTATGCTGACAAAAATATAGCTTAATTTATGTCTTTCTAAAAGCCATACTTCAAAAAAATAATAATAATTTTACCTAAAGACTCTTTATTTTTCCTCCTTAGTGCTTTCCTGAAGGCACGGATATGGTTGCTATACTAGACTTCTATTTTCAGGTAACTGACTTTAAAATTGAGACTCACTATAGGCTTAGAGTTGCTCTTATAGGCAGTGGAAGCTGATTTGTGCCTAGACACGGAGGCTTTAATGACTTGCAGTTAAATGTCAGCTTCTGGAAATGACAGATGTATGTTTGATTTATCCATATTTGCTTTTGTTTAGGTGATCTACTCGGGTGTCTTTGTTGCTAATACAAACCAGCAATAGTCTTTAACTAGAAGTTAGAAGCTTGAAATGTCTTGTATTACTTCAGTGAGTTTGACAAAACATTTGACAAAACACTGCTTCTTTGGGTTGCTGCTTCTTACTGTGCTGTGAAGTAGTTTAGCCTCTGTGTGACTGGAGCATGCATGCTGAGCTGTAGGCTTGAGGGGAGTGGTACAAGGGAAGTAATGGGCATATCTCCTCCTTTTGGTTTAATTCACTGCTTTTGAGTAAGAATATATATATATATACAGTCCCCCTCCCCCTTTTTTTTTTTCCACTTTCAGCAAGTTACTTACAACTGTTGCAAAATGAGAACTTGGCAAATGTGACGTATTTCCTCAGTAGGCGTTTCCTAATGTTTAAATGTTCACAAATCAGCCCTGCTGTGTAGAGTTCTCAAGAGGCAGTTCAAGTTGTGTTACTGATTCACTTCACATGGGAGAGTTAAAAAAAAAAAATAGAATTGCGTTCTCAAAATCTGTTTTTGACTTGGAGACTTGCTGTTACTTATGCAAATTATAAGCCATTATTTTCAAAATGCAAGTTTTGAGTCTTTTTATGTTGGATGCACCTGCTCTCTTATCTTCAGATCAGATGAGTGTTTATGAAGTAAGGTATGTGTGATTAGCTGTAGTTGACCTCTTGTTGAGTTAAAAACTAGGTACAAGCTAATAGTCTACTCTGAACTTGTGACAGAAGAGAACGTGTAATTTATTTGAATTTACTGTGTAAATGCTTTGTGTCTGACTGCCTGATATGTTTTCTAAGTGGACGCTATTCCCAAGTTAAGAAATGCTTACTTTTCTGATGTATTTTAATTTGGCCTCATTTTTGTGTGTTCTGATCTCTGATTTAATGACCATTTGTCATTCTTTTTCCCCTTGAAAAAATCCCCTTTTCACTCCATGCTCAGGAGAAGGGTAGCTCACACACGAGCAGCATTTCTGTTTTCTTGTTAGGGTACAATGCTTATCTTTCCAACACTCGGATTCTAGTAAAAGTCTAGTTATTTTTTTTTTCTTAGGATTTTCTGTAATGCTCCTTCCTCCCTTTTGTAACTGGGAACTTTCTGAGCAGGAATAAGTGTTTTTGCCTATTATCTCTGTAAAGTGAGGATGGATTATTCTCAGTTTAGGCAAATGAGGTACAAAATGCAGGTGCTTAAACTGAGAACCTAGAAACAAATTTTTTTTTGAAAGTAGGTGATACTATGTAATACTTCATATGTTTAAAACACAGTTGCCATTTTAGATGCGTCTCTGACAATCTCTTGATTTGCAACTCCAGTTGATTGGACTGGGATGTATTGAGTTTGGCACCCGGAAAATAAGAATTCCAGGTAGTAACTACTCATGCAAACGTGGCTTAGGTAACTTCATGAAGTATCATGTAATGACTGTTTGCAGAAGCAAGAATACGAGCACTAGTTTGTTTACTTTTTAGAGCAGCATTTCAGCTTCAGTTTGAAGCCAACTTATCTTTTGGTTTCTGCAGAAATGAGGCAGCATCAGGTGATGGCATCATATCACATTTCCTGATGTGTCACCAAAGTATGTATAGTCTGTACTGA
This sequence comes from Nicator chloris, assembly GCA_013400495.1. Classification (NCBI taxonomy): domain Eukaryota; kingdom Metazoa; phylum Chordata; class Aves; order Passeriformes; family Pycnonotidae; genus Nicator; species Nicator chloris. The sequence goes on along the minus strand of WAAE01008938.1, from coordinate 230,283 downwards.
AGCAGGGATCCTGGGAAAAACTATGGTGTGGTTGTATCATTACTGTATAAGAAATTAAATATGACAAAGGTGAAATAAGGCTGCATCAGCAGGAAGTGCTGGCATTAAGACTTGCATGTGCTAGAATCTGCAGCTTTAAATTGTACTTTTAATAATGTGTGGGATCTTCTAAGGCTTTAAAATAAAAAGAACCCACCACACAAAACAAACTCAAATTGAAACAAGCAGTTGTTCTGTGGCTTTGCCATTTAAGCAGATGCAAAATACTGAGATTGTTTTACAGACCTCTTTGTCTCAAAGGAACATAAGGGGGGTGGGGGGAGGAATCAAGCAGAGACATTAACCCATAAAAATACTGTCCCCACCTTTTAAAAGAGCTTCCAAACACTGTCACTGGGATCTTTATAGTAGAAAGATTCAGACTGTATTAATTGATGCTACTAGTGTCATCTGTAACAAATGTTATGCTGCAGGTGATTTTGAGATGTTATTTTAATATTTCAATATTTTGTCGATCCTGCTGTAGTTGGCCTTACTGTGCTTAGAAGTACCAGTGCTTATAATCTCTATTTCTTTTCCATAAGCTTTGCTCAATAGAAGTAACATGTGAGTCAGCAAGTGTGATGGCAGCAACTCTGGCTAATGGAGGCTTTTGCCCAATCACTGGTGAAAGAGTCCTGAGCCCTGAAGCAGTCCGGAATACCTTGAGTTTGATGCATTCCTGTGGCATGTATGACTTTTCAGGGCAGTTTGCCTTCCATGTAAGTACTTTACAGGTATTAATTACAGCTGACCAGGAAGGTTAATCTGTGCTATTATTTTCCGTGTTCCAAGGGTTGCTTCCTTGTTTTTGAGGCAGAGGAGAGGGTGTTAAATGAATTGGTTAGAAATTGAGCCCACTGTAAGTGAAAATCTCACCTGGGATTCATGGCAGTACTAGTGTCACATACTTGATAGCACTCAGCCTTCACATCTGGGAATCCTTTTCCTATCAAAACATAAATACTGTTCCTTAAGAAAGGCTGTTCATGAGAGAAACAGGAACTGAAAACATGGCTGAAGCAATCCTGCTGTATGGGAGTCAAGCATAGTAGAAAGCCTTTGCAGACAATTGTTTTTTCTTCGGTAACTCAGGCTCAGAAGTTGTCCTTTATATGCATGAAAATAGCTGTCATACACAGCATATGTACTGTGCTCCTGTCTTCTAGCAGTGTGTTCCTTACATGTGTATAATTCAAGATGGACTGTATCTTATTTATGCTTTCAGTATTTTTTTTAGCGTTTTTAGTTTTTCCTTACTGCATACACATAAAATGGATTATGGTGCACTGTGTGACATAAAAGTTGCTGCTTGGAGAGCAATAACATATGACAGGTTAGCTCTCACTGGAAAAAAGTAATGCCTTTGTTCAGATTGTAAATAAATAGGTTATTGTATTATTTCATAGGTGTTTCCCAGTTTTCTTGCAGTTTTGCTTTTCACCTTTTCCAGTCAAGATTTTGACAGCTTCATTCTACCACCTTGTTGCAAGCTGTTCACGAGACATACACTCGTGTACTACTGCTTAATCATAATTACTTTTTTCCTAATAGATTTAAATTATCTTCTTTCATGGTATTACTGACTCACTGTATTCCTGAGAGCAAATAGTTTTATGACTGTGAACCTCGGATTGTCACAAACTGCATCAGGTTATTGTTTATCTAAAAAGAAACAAGTAATAATGCTTTCCCAGCTTCAAGTGCCTTCCAGATACATGTTTTATAAATGCTACACAATCTTCAGGAAAATGCTGATGCGTTGTGATACAATAGTGAGGAACAATTGCAGAGGCCAGTAATTCTCTGATTATTCTTTAGGTTGGTCTTCCTGCAAAATCTGGAGTTGCTGGTGGGATTCTTCTGGTTGTTCCTAATGTCATGGGCTTGATGTGCTGGTCACCTCCTTTGGACAAGATGGGCAACAGTGTTAAAGGAATTCACTTTTGTCATGTAAGCAATATTGCCCTTGGGGTTTTTTGGTCGTTTGGGTGGTTTTTTTGTTTTTGCTTTTGCAGCTGATGTTTACTGAGCTTCAGTTGGCATAGCTGAGATCTGAGTGAATTAAATAGTGATTTGTGATTGTTCCCTACATAGCAAGTTTCATCTGATTCAAGGGTGAAAGTCTAAGAATAGATGTTTGCTTTTTAGTAGTAAGTATCACTTGAATTCAGTGAGCATTAAAATATGATGCCAGAAGCACTGGAGAAATCTGTTGTGGAAAAGCTTTGGAAAGGAACACTTCATGGGGTAATGAAAGTGCTGAACTCCAGTATATTGTGTTAAAAACTGTAGAGCTCTATTTATAGACTTTTTTCCCTCTCTTGTCATAAAACACTGGAAACGCAACTCTTATTTCATTGCACTAAAAGAAAAAGACTGTAATGAAATACTGCCATTCTGAAGCATTTTTAAACTGATTTTTGTAAATGATCTGACCTAAAAGCAGATGCTGGGCAAACTCTTCCTAGCTTCATGTTGTGCTAGTGAAAGAGCTATAGATAGTCTGCTGATAGGAGCATTAGAAGCAGCAGAGATTTTGGGGAGGACTTTGTAATGATTAATTAAGGTGTTCTGTGGGAGAGGAGAATATAAAAATTTTTTTTCCCCTAAAACTACCTTGTAATGATGCTTGCTTAATTATAAATGGGAGGTTGAGCAGCAGTTAAAATTTTTCATGCTTCTCTTTGTCTAACATTTACACAGCTTCAAATCAAGATGTTACGAGTTCTAGTTTAAGTACTTTAAAGTTTCATATGAAATAGTCCTGGTAACTTAACTCTAAATCCTAGAATAGAGGGGTAGGTGAAGGATTTACTGCATAAATTCTGTATTTGCAATGAGAGCTAAAAACTGATACATGATTGTGGCATACAAGTAACATGAATGTAACGCTCACTTTTAAAAATAGAACAGCATTGCCAAGGTTTGTAATTATAGCCTTTCATGTTGTAATTCAAACTGATTGAGAATCCATTATGTCACTCATTTCCTTGTTTCATCCTTTTGATTGACGTTTGACATATTGGACCTAGCCCAGGCTATATTTTCTGAAGTGTTCATACAGCTGGAGTAGGAATTTATTAAAACAGATATTTTGCAAATGGCTCCTTGTTTCATTCTTCTGTAAGAAGGAGTTTAAAGGTATTATTAGAACTTTACCCTTTAGATGTGTTATGTTCAAAGTGCCTTATGAACATAGGTATTGATTTATTAAATGAACTTCTTACTGGTTTAAGTTACTAGGATATGATTCAAAATGTAAGTGGTAGTATTATTATACGTTTACATTTATTGTTATACATTATATAGTACAAATTGTACAAACTTGCATTTGGCAAAGATATCCTATGCAGATAATAATGCATGCTCTCTCAATACTTGCAGGATCTGGTTTCTTTGTGCAACTTCCATAACTACGATAATTTGAGACACTTTGCAAAAAAGCTTGATCCTCGCAGAGAAGGTGGTGATCAGCGGGTAAGTTACTGTCTGTGTTCAGGGAGTATTGCTCCTGGACTTCAGAAGAAACATGGGAAGTTGCTCTCTAAGTGCCAAACTGCTCAATGACATGTATTGCATCAAAGCTTACAGATAATCTAGTTAGTGTACATTATTAGTGGACACGTACCTGGGTGGACCACACTGTCGTAGGGTTTTGTGTAGAATTTATTACTAGATTTGTAATAACCGTTTCGTGCAGTTCATCTCCCCTGCTAGATCAAGTAGATGGTATATGATGGAAGTTGCAGAGAGTTTTACTGTACTGGTTGCCTTTAATAAAGACTTGACCAGCTGGTGGGCTTAGCCTTTCTATTGTGTGCTGCAATGCATGAGATGTGTGTTTAGCTGTACTTTCATGAGGATATCTCTGACACTACATGACCTGCTGAGAGTTGCACAGGCAGTGAATTCAGGCCTGATGAATAGTGCCTGAATGCAGACAAGAGCCTGCTACTTAGGGAGCAACGTAAGCAGTGTCTGGGAATGAACTGAATCCACTCCAGCTGCATTTACAAAAGTTACAAGTGTGAGGGTGTTGAGATAAGGAAAACCTCTTTGTTTTCGATCTCATTAATGTTTTGACTAAGGCATGAAAATTTCAATAGGTGAAGATGCAGTAGAATGATTTTTAAAGTGCTTCTATTTGCTTGTATACATCTCAAAAATACCCAGTTTTGAATTTGATTTTTTTATAAGTGGAAAAGAGAAACTAACAGTTTATGTGAAGAGCTGAAAAACTTGAGTCTGTTAGCAATGACTGCAAGTATGGATTTTTTTTTCCTTCAAGTACACTAATAAATAATGTATGTTGCTTAAACAACTAGCATTCCTTTGGACCAATGGACTATGAGAATCTCCAGCAAGAACTTGCTTTAAAAGAAACAGTATGGAAAAAAGTGTCACCTGAATCAAATGAGGACATCTCCAGAACCGTAGTGTATAGAATGGAAGGTCGGGGAGAGCAGAACTAAATGAACGGGTTCTAGTTTCATTAAATTCTTCATTTTAAAAACCCTCAAGCATCTCTAGATTTAACTTCGATTTGAATATTGTTTACCTGGTGTTTCATTTATATATACATTTTGTGTAAATTCTGTATGCTATACCAAAAAGATTGTCAAAGTTCAAGGGTGTGCGGGGAAAAAGCATGTGCAAACAAACCCAAAGCTGTAAACTGACTTTTGTAGTTACTTAGAACATGTTTAGTTTAAAAAAAAAGAGTAAAGGTAAATCTTAGAGTTTTCAAAAATACATACCACTTTTGTGGTGTATCTGTTTATTTTTGTTTATATCTCAGAATTTTAAGTATATGAACTTCGAGGCTGAGCAAGAACTTGTGTCCACTGAGGAGGGTCAGCATGTAAAGCTAGAATATTAATTAAAATATAAAAGTGTTCAGCAAAATACAGCACAGTCCTAAATTTCTAAATAATTGTATATTATATGGTGATAGGTTCTGAGTCATATTATTTACCGTGTCAGGGTTATTTTAATGTGAGCTTTTAAATTTGAACAGAAACAGACCCTTTGCATATGCCATGCTAGTGAAGATTACTTTTTCTTGTAATCAAACCTTTAATAATTATTAATGCTAATGTTGTAAAAAAGAGAGCAAAAGTGCGTGGGCAGGAGTGGGAGAAGTGGGCAGGAGGAAAACAACCTGTCGTGTTTGCAAGTTAACTAATACAGCAGAGAGATATCTGACCCAACTATTTGGAGTGTCTCTCTTGCTGCTTGTGCTGCCAGCTGGTAGTTAAGACTCAGAAGTCTGCCTTACTAATACTGCTGTGCTCCACCCTGGAAAGGAATGTGAGCAGTCTGGGGTTTAGAGTGGTAACCAACTGAGCAGTGAGCAGGAAATAGGTTCACAGGGAAACAGATAGGTAGATCTTATTAGAACTGTTTACAGTTAACTTATTTTTCAACCATTAAAGTTTGCATATGTTCATATATGAAGATCAGGGGTTTCGCTTACTTAAACATGAGCAAATTCTTAGGAAGTTATCATTAATTGCTATTTTTTTGAAATGATTTTGAGTTTGCAGCTCTGTCAACTTGCTGAGAAAGAGGACTTGCATTTTTCTACAGGCAGCTGCATCTCTTAAGCTGCATAATTTGATAATTTGAGTATCTTGGAGTAGGGTGTAGCTCCAAATGATATATTTAAGCTTCAGATAGGCTCATAGGCAGTTCCTGACAGAGATCAAAGACTTGCAAGATTCTAAACACTTGCAGGAAATAGCTTCTTAATAATGCTAAAAATCTTAGAAAAGCATTCTCTATAAAATTTTCTCCTCTATAAATTTGCAGATAATCTGATATGTCCCATCCCTACAGATGGGATATACACAACACACAGAGTTCTGGTTTATCAAACTGGAGAAACCTGTCCAAGCAATGATAAATGGTATTAGCTGGTAGAGGATTTTAAGAGACAGTGACAAACAATTCCGTAGTAACACCTTCACCTCTTCTCCCTGCTCCTTCCCCAGTCCCTCTCCATTTTTTGTTCATCTAAAACTCCAAAATGTTGACATGAGTTTTGCCTAATGGCAGTTAGTTTTTTCCTGCCACTTTAACCCATCTGGATGTTCATGAGTTTAGGAAGAAGCATAAAACAGACCTGATGTTCTCTGAGAAGGCAAGCTGCTCTTAATTATTCTGTTTAGGTATTGTTAGTTTTGCATAAACATTTGAAAAAGCTCTGACTAAACCCTGAATAATCTTCATTTCCCAGAGTATTATAAAGGGATGGGCTTCCTGTCTTTGAAGCCTAGGATGAAAATATTTAAGCAAAACAGAACATCAGTTTTCAGTGAATTTGATGCCTTACTGGGATGAAGAGGTAAATCTGTGGTGCAGATGTCAGTAATAAGTGTCAGTCATGAATTGCTGAATAATAACTATTTTATAATCTTATCTCTGATGATAAGGTTAGGTTTGTTAGTGCTTATCCTTAAAATAAAGGCAAAGTCTTGTATTATAAAAATGTCTTGCCTGTTCGAGGATTTGGCAGTAAACTAGGAGCTACAAAGACATAACAAGTATTCAGATCCTGCAGAGCTACTTTACCTGAAATACCCTCAGTTGCAAGAGGGAACATAATATGTCTGTGCTGCTAATGGAAAGTATTTACAGTGGTGACATGTTGCTGCATGCGTTGCCGATTTAATCAAAAATGGAAAAGGCATGATGCAGGATTTGCTTGATCTGATTCTATCCACCTTGATATTTAGTACTGTTTGAAGCCACTTCTAAAGATGTGGAGGAAGATGGACTATTTTTCCGCATGCAAAACTTGTGGTAGAGTCAAGTACTGCATGGGAAATACCAAAATAAGGAAACTACTAGGTCTTTAATATGAATAATAAGAATATTTAGGGTACATCTTAATCTTTAAAAAAAATATATATATATTAGAGTTCTGTAATATATGCTTTTGAAGCCTGCCTCAGAATTGAAGGCAGCTTCTAGCTAGGAAAGGTCAGGAGGAGACTCCTCTGAACCAACTGTTCTGTGACTTGCCCACATTTGTAGTTTCTTGCCCTGGCTGCCACGTGTGCAGATGGTGGCATCTTGCCCTGTTGGTGGCAGGGCAACCACGGAGGGGGCCGAGGCCAGGGCTGGGTGTGCCGGGCAGGTGGGAGAGGCCAGGGCCACAGAGTTTTAGTCATTCCACGTGTGAAGTCTGCAACGGTTTTAGTGTTCACCTGTGCTACAGTAATAGCAATTCTTGATATTCAAGCATTTTAGCTGTTTGTTTGTTTTTTCTTTGTCAGCATCATTAACATTTCATTAGAAATGTAAATGCTTTTTAAAGATTTATTTTAGCATTTGTGTTGTACCTTTTGGCTCAGTTGTTAAGTTACCTGTCTCGTTTTCCATTTTTCATTTGCATTGTATGTTATTTATGTATCTTGATTTCCAGCATGCTTATTTTTGTATTGTTTAATAAATTTATTTTAAGCTGATTTTTTATTGTATTTTTTTTCCTCTCAATGGAGAACAGATTTGTTCAAACACATTTTTTAGACTCAAGTTGAGATAGTGAGCGCTCTGTTCTAAAAAAATCTGGAAAAGTAGGTGGAATAAGCAGATTTAGTTAAACCAGTCATTGAAAACTTTCCTAAGATTTTGTAAACATTTTGTACAAGAATCTAATTATTTTTCCCTTTGAACTGTTATCTTAGAAAGTTGAAAGCAAAGGTTTGTATTTTAATAAAGAAGTCGTGCTCCAGTAGAATTTTAACATCACTTTGTATTTGTCTGGTTTTGAAGATACTGATTCAGTCACATGGAAAATATATGGTTAATGGTGCCAGTGCTAGTGTAGTAACTGCTGATCCTGAACATTGTTAAGGGAAAAATACAGCTTGTAATAGATCATGCATAGTAAGGGAGGTGGTCCAAACCCCACATTGTTTTCGTGGTGTTGGTGGGGCCTGTCTATACTGAGGGTGGTCAGAATTGTTAATTTAGCTTTTCTGTAGACTGGTTTATAAGCTGAAGTTATGTGTTCTTTGGTTGTAAAATTAGCTGTATACTCATTATACTTAAAAACATCGCATATCAAAAGAGTTTATCACTAAAAGTCATAAAGATGATGGAGGGAAAAGAGTAGTAGGTACAAGGAAAGAGCCACAGGTGATTTACCGCAGAATTATTTGGCTCTTATATTTTGATTTTCAGCATATATTTGTGTCAGAAGACCAGTGGGTGGGTAGATGAATAAAAAGGCAATGGATTCAGAGGAGGGTGGGTGGGAGTGGGGGGGATGGATTATGTTGGTTTTTTATTGCTCATATATCTCTTGATCTTGATACGTACATGTCATTAATGGACAGAAATTTGTGAACAGAGGAATTAATTATGAACAAATTTATGTGAGATGTTTTAATATCCTCAACATTTTTGTAGGCTTGTACTGCGTTTCCTTTTTTTTTATTTTAAAAAATATTTCTGTAGTTTTTTTTGAAGGTTCAGAATCAGTTATTGCAGTGAAACAAGAAAAAACTTGTTTCAGCAGAGTTCTTATTAGAATGACTTAAATACAGCTAATAATTTGCCTTCAGTGCAGAGTCTCATTGAGGATTATCGTTCACATATACCTACAGTGATTGGAGGATTGGCAAGAGGCTTTAAATTGGGTAGAAATCTTAACCAAAGGTGTTGGTTTTTTTCCTTTTTTTTTAATCATGCAGGCATCTTGTCTGTTCTACATTTGTCTAGTCTGGAAAGTACATGAGTAATATATGTAAAGACATGGTTGAATCATGCACAGCCCCATTTTCTTTCAGGAATTCGTGTCCTAGTATGTTGAATAATTTAAATAATCCAAATTATTAAACTACCTACCTTGAATCAAGTGTGGTTTCTGATTTGCTGTTTTCTCCTTCTAGAGAATATTGTGTGCAAAATAAAAATTCCTGCTTCTTGGTTTTCATGCAAGTAGGAGTTAATTTTATTACTGGCATCTAATCTTGCTTTATGCAGACTTTTAGTATCACTTGGACATTGAACATTTAAATGTTTTTGCAAGACTTGAGTGGCACCACTCTGCACATGGTTCAGCTATTCCTGAGAATGCCACCTTTGTTTCTTCTGTGTGTAGCAGGAGTACCTAATGGTAACATGAGGCTGCAGCTTAGCTGAATAAAGCCTAGAATGGAGTTGACCGGCAGAAGTGTGGTGGGGGAAAGTTTGTTGGATATTTTCTTTGTTTTATTGTTTTTTTACCAGTTTAATTTGAACAGGACTTAATTGAGGCAATAAAGCTGGCATGGGTGCTTGACCAAGGACAAGGCAGGTGGATGTTTGGAGAGTAACAGACACTTTGACACCTCAGCACTAATGCTGATGAGGAAATGGGGTTGAAGGAAGGACAAGGGGAAAAGGAAGTAATTCTAGAATGTCTTCCTATCCTCAAAAATGTTCCAGCCAACCATACTTCAGTGTGTTTCATGTGCTAAGCAGGCTCGAGAGGCAGTGTATCTGCTGTAAGGTGCTGCTTCCTGTTTTAGCTGCTGCTCTGCTCTAATTCTGACTCAGCTGGCACATAGCTGTGCGTTCATGTGGTTTTACAAAACTCATGTGCACACTGTGAATTGGAAATTTTTCTTCATAGTGTATCTTTCCTTAAATCAGGTCAGATTTCCTTAGCTGGGTGCAGTTATTGTAACCTATCTGTATGAGGTGCAGGGGGGCACTAGCGACTGTAAGCAACCTGAGACAGAAACCACAAGGTCACAGAAGCTGGGAGGGGTCTCTGGAGATCTTACAGTCCAGTGTCCTGCTCAAAGAACCATCTAGTGTCACTTGGATTGTGTTGCTCAAGGGCTTTGCCAGTCAAGTGTTGAAAACCTCCAATGATGAGGTTTTGTCATCTGGCTGGGTAGGTTATCCCAGTGCTTTAATGCTTTGATTAAAATATTTTTTCCTAACCTACAATTGGAATTTTCCCTTTCTGTAGCTTGTGATGGCGACTTTTTTGTGTTTTCAATGAATGTGATGATCTTACCATCATGCTGTAATCTGTTGGCTTTTAGGGAGTCCTAGAAGTGGCATAGGTAAAAATGGCTTTTGATCAGCAGTAACTAGTATTTTCACTTCCTACTGTATTTTTCCTGCTGGATTCTACGTATTTTTTCATTATGTCATTGAAAATGAAGTGATTTAGGGATTTGAAAAGGCCACATTCCCTTTATTTTACTATTGAAGCCCAACAGGCTAAATGCAAACATCGAAGTGTGTTATTTGCTGAGGGATTGCATGTTACTGTTAGGACCCCTTGTGATCAGAGCACTTGTCAAAACAATGAACTGAGAACACAAGTGGAGTGATAGGAAGAGATAATGTTACTTGTTTCCTGTTGATGTCATTCGTTAGCCCAGCTTTTTCCTTGAGGCAGGCAACTTTATTGTTTGTTCAGGAATTACTCATGCAATAATCAGGAGGTTTTTGGACTCAGACCTGCTTTTGGTTATATGTGTAGCTTTTATGTTCTGAATGGAAAGTACATTTCACACTTTTTCTAAAGGACCTCTCTCTTAAAATTCTCCAGCCTGTAATTATTGCAAGTCAAATAATTAAAATGGAATCTTGATCTGAGAATAAACTGTTTTGATTAAACACGTTTTAAAAAATCACCACTCATGCCATTGCAGAGCAGGATTAAGAATTGTGATTGAGAACACAGAGAAGCAGGCTAAAACAGCTGAGTATCTTTTATCCCATATACCAAGGCTGCTGGGGAATAATATGACTGCAGTGTGAAAAATATTTTTGCCTCCCTGCTTTTATCTTTAAAGTTAATAAATATTTCCAATACAAGGAAAGCAAGTATGGACTACCTAGCCTAAAAGTAAGATGATGATTTGTAGAAACTTGATCCTAGTGTTTAGAAAGAACCTTCACAACAAGAGTAGACTGCAAGCATCTGGTAAGATTTCCCCATTCTGCTTTCAGCCTGAAGGGTGGAGTTGGTCTGTTGGTAATGCAGGTACCCTACATCCTTTTAGAACAAAGTCCTTTCTTTTGACTGTAATTCCAGTTCCAACTCCTGTATTTAAGACTAAACTTTAGTCATTCACAAATTGTGAAGTGCCTACAGGCTGGGAAGCAGGAGCATTGCCCCACTCTACTCTGTTTATGTGGGTAACAGTGGTGTCAATAGATCCTTGAAAAGGCAGACATAATTTTGTCCTGTCTGCTTAACACAGCTCTTGTCACTACAGCACCCATCAGCATTCCACTCAATTCATGTGACTGTTGTGTATCTCAGTCCTTTGGTCCCAAGTCTTGCACTATTAGTGATGTCTATATCCATTATTTCAAAGGCTCTTGTTTTTTTTCCCTGCATCCGGGTTCAATGGCTTAGCATTCATTCCCCTTTTTAAGGTTTCTCCATATATTCCCTATGCTCTTTGTTGCAGAACTGTTAGCAGGGGTTTAGTCTTTGAAAAGGCTGAAAAGGAGCTACCAAAGTAGGTATAACATTTCTGTGATGGTTTACTGCAGGAATTATTTTACCATTTTTGAACTTCGGGCCATCATTATTTACTGCCAGATTGTTTCATTGCTGATGAGAAATGCTGAGAAAAGTTTGACAGTGGAGTAAGTTAAACTCTTTGAGAGGGTAATTTTCTTAAAAAACTTGGATGCCTTGGACATGGCAGCATCATTGAAGTATTTCCATCCAAGCTGCTGATGGCAAATGCATGCCACCTAGAAATAAAAATTTGCCTGGTCTTCATCTTGAAGGGTGGAAGTCTTCATGCTTTAAATCTTTCACTTAATCTAGTAAACTTCTTGTTGAAAGGATTAATCGACCTACCATTCCTTTGCCATACTGTTCATGGCCAACAGTGCAGCAGTAACACCTTTGGTCATCCAGGACAGGAGCCAGGTCAGGTTTTTCTATGACTCCCTCTTGTTAATTCACAGTTCTGTGGAACTGCCTGATTCACTGTTATTCACTACTGCTATTCTAATTTGGTTTTCTTTATTAGGCATTCAAGAACTTTTCTTCCTGGCACAATTTGAGTTTATGGATGTCCATGGAAGGTCTTTAAAAAAAAAAAAAAAAGTGGAATCAGCCAACTTCAGCACTTGAGACTAGTGAAGGATGATTAAATTCTCACTTGGTATTTTGGGGGTATTTTCAGTGATGTGCTTAATTCTGTTGTTTCCAAAATCAAAAAGTGTGTTAATTCGTTGGAACCAGAAGAAATTGGAAACAGCAGGTGGAAGCAAACTTGGCAATGCTGACTGTAAAGTAGTGAAGGCAGCTTTGGTACTCAGTTTTCTCTCTTCTTCCCAGTATTTGTACTTTCTGAAATCAACATCATGGTATGCCCATACCAATGTGGGTATTAATCAAAGGATAAGACATAACAAGAAATTCTTAGTGAGTAGCTCTTGAGATCAGCTCCTTTTCTGACAGGCTCATCTGTTTGTCCAGGCGCACAGGTGAAGGGGCAGGGAAGCTCTCCAGTCACAACATTATCATCTGAGTACTGGTGAAACTTCAGCATTAGGTACTGTAAGGCCGCCTGTGTTGAAAAATTTAGGATGATCTGTTGTTCAGGGGTATCTGTGACAGCAATATTGGCTGGGTCCATCCTAGTACCTCTTCTTGATGCTTCATACCAGACTTTTTTTCCTGGAAGTTTCTTCCAACTAAAGAAGCATCTGTTCCTAGGATCCTGTAATCTAATACTGATGGAGTCAATGGCTCTGAATCTTGAGCTCTGATTTCTGTGGGTTTTTTTCTGTGTACCCCATGAACCTACTTCACTGTTAATACTGATTTTATCTGCTAGAAAGGGGAAATACAAACCAAGTCTGCTTTCCACAACATTTCCTCTCCTGCTCCTGATGATGGCACTGGAAAGGAGAAACTGCCCCATCCACACACCCTGGACATTCTTAGGATAATATGTAATATTTTCTAGTAAAATTGAGTTGATATTCCGTGATTCCTGCAGAGAGGCTAGTGTGCAAGGATCCAACTACACTTTGCTTTGTGTGACCCACTCTACATCTGGAGATCAGGTTCTGGAGTCAGGATTAGTGAATGGTTGTTTCTTCTGCCTCCATCAGGGGAGGCAGAGGTGGGAGCAAGGTAGTTCAGGAGCATGGCTGGCCAAAACAGCTTGTCTCACCCTGTGGGGTTTGCACATCTGAGGAGTGGAATAGATGGGCATGGTCTTTCTGAAGGAATCTCAGTTGCAGACGGTAAGTAAATGTTTCATTTACTCTAGTAAACGTTTTGTTTAATTACTTAACTCTTAATTAATCATAATTATATAGTCTTATCTGTAACTTAAACAGCATTAGTTTGCTAATACTTTAGAATTAATCAATAGTCAGAACTGTAAATAATAAGGCATTACAAATTCCCAGTGTGTGTTGCCATGAAACAAGGTTTCTGCTTCTGTCTCTTGCCATCATCAAGGGCTGTTCTATAGTTCAGGCTCTTGAGTAAAGCCAAGCATAGCATAAAACAGACTATACCTGTGGAATTATAAGCTATATTCAAAACATAGATTATTTCAAATTTCATTTACAAGATTCTAAATTTCGTTTAGGATTTAAAAATTAGAATAGTTAAATGTAATAATCTCTGAGCATGCATTGGCTGAATTAATTGTAGAACTGAGCTCAGTCCTATCCGTGACTCTCGCTTTATTCTGTACGAGTCAAAGAATATTTTTGGACACTTGAAGAACTTGAACCTCCTGCCTGATAGCATTTAGGGGAATTCACAGGTAGAGAGATGTTGTTTTGAGGAATACAAGTGTTACAAACTCCTTCCAGAAACTTGTGTCCACTTGATGGCCATCTTATGAGCAAGAGGTTGGTGCTGGAAGAGATGAATTCTGTCTTTCATGGCTCCAATGTGATTGGAGGAGAAGTACCTTCTGCTCACAGTTACTGCTTCCTGTGTCCTTAAGATTTTGAAATTTTATGCAAACTAGTATGGTAACCGAGAAGGAAAAAAGGGACAAACTGTAACAGTATTGTGCTCATTTTTAGTAAATACCATTTTAAGTTGCTTGTGAATACCTCCATTAATTTAAAGAATTTTGACAAAAACACTTCAGGCAGAGATAGATGAAGAAATGCAGTTTACTGTAACATGTGGTATCAATACTGTAATTATTTGCAATTTGGGGTGACATAATGCAGTACTTATCTCGAAAAGGCTTGAATCAGAGGGAACTATGAATGATGGAAATCCATTTGATGCCAGTAGATGGAAGAGGGGAACAAACCACCTCTGCTCAGCCCTCCCTCCAGGAAAGCTGCACTTCTCCTTCAGCAGCCTTAGCCTGTCTGTTTACCAGTAAAGCAGACTGACAGTTGTTCTTAGGTTGAGGAAAGGGTCCTGGTGTCAAGAGAAACCTTTAGTGTATATATTCGGTTTAATTATATCTTACAGTCAGCTGTGTGCACAGCTTCTGTGACAAGTTCCAAGACTGAGCTACTGGTGCAGGCTTGTTTGAATATTTGTGCTCCTGTGTCTGAACTGAACCTAGTCAAAACTCCTTGCTCTGTTTTTGGATTTTAAACAGACACTTCTAGGACCATTGAAATTTTTTTTTTGTCATTGTCTACTAGCTAGTTCAAAAATGTAGGAAGTCATAAGGAGAAAATGACTGGCTTTATTCGAAAAGATTGGATTTGGATTTGAAACAAAGTGAGTAGTTGAATTGCAAGAAGATATTTAAATACCTACTGGGATTTTGTCCAACTTTAAGTAATAACTAACTGGTGTGCTGGCTTGCCTGAGGGTTTTGCAGCTCTAGTAGCACAGTTGGTTTAGAGCTGCTTTGTGTTTGGATACATGAAAATACAGCCTCTTGTGTGGCTGCAGTCTAGACATCACTCATGGGAGAAGCAGCTTTCAGTATTTCAGTACATGCATGGGTTGTGTTTGAACAGGGCTGCTGGAAACTGGAGTGAGGAAAAAGTAAGTGTTTGTTAGTCTGTTAGTTTGATATTAACAGCACAAATTGTATGGATAATTGCTGTGCAAAGGGCATTTCAAGTTAATTCCACCAGGGAGACTCTAGAAATAAACTCTGTGGTAGCAGCTTTGAAAGTCACTTGTGGCAGCTTTGAGTCCAAAAATAAGCACTACACCCATGGCTCTTAAAACTGAAGGAGCTGGGTATTGTCCTCTGTCCCCAGCTGTGAAGAGGGAGGACCTTGCCACCATCTGGAGGAAAAGAAAGGATAGTCAAAGGGTTAAAAAAGGAACCGGGGAAATACCTGACAAAATCTCATTTCCTGTGTTAGTTCTAAAACGTGACAGAGTAGATACTGGCAGATTCTAAACTTATTTTTGCCCTTTTGTCACATTACATGAGGAAACAAGGATCAGTAGTGCAGCAAATAGCCTAAAGAGGTGGTGGAAGTCCTAAAGAAGAAATGAAAGTTTTATGGAACAACTAGCCTCGTCTGTATTTTCAAATATATCAATATTTTAATGTGTGTATGTGTATGCATTAATTTATTCACACATCATCTAATTAATTATAATGTAGTGGGAACAAAGACTCTCCCAAGGAATTCTGAGTTCATAATTTCTTAAGAACCTTGTGTTTGAAGTCAGGGCAGGAGGCTCTGTCAGAAGCAGTCAGTGTTGGGTTGCTGTAGAGCTACGTGGGGTCATTTGATCACTTACTGAAAGCCTCACTTTTGTGTGCTTCAGGAAGTTATTTAGAGAAATTACCTGTTCTTGTGGAACTGAGTTTTCTGTAGAAGAAGGTAATTTTGAGGCTTAATCCAGAGACTGCTTTCAGTGCCTTCAAGGACTGTCCATCCCTGAAAATATTCATGGACAGAACCTCACTAGCAAGCTCTGAGACCAATTCAGAGCTAGTCCTCACCTGGGTGAACATCTAAAGTAGTCTGAGATTCATTTAGTGAATAAAACATGGCACTTGGGTCTGGGGGTAGTGTCCTGGCAGGCGGCTGGCACTGGAGTGGGACAGACAGGTCAGGTCCTGGCTGAGAAATGGAGGTGGTGCTTGGCTGGGCTTAGAGGTCTTAGAGATTGGTTGGGTATTTGTCTATAGTTCAGTCTTAGTTTTGGCTTTGTAAAGTATGTGCTTTACTTACCCTTAGGTAATAAGTTCTACTTTCTTTCACGGGAAAGAAAGCAGAAGCTCAATTGCAAAAACAGCCTTTTGACTGAGATTTCTTTCCCTATGAAGCACAACTTACCTTCATATTGAACAAAGGTATTTTAAAGGAAAATTATGTTTGTCTCTTTTAGACCTAAATTTTTTCCCCAACAATAGCCTTGTATCTGGACACTGAAGATTTCACTGATAACACTGGATTCCAGGTTATTGAAAATTAAATGTAAATGCAAAACTGGTCTATTTGTAAAATAAGTGATCCTGTCTAGTGTCTGAACATATAGATAACTGTGTTCCACTCTCAGATCTATCCCTCGCTTTTTTTTGTCCTTTTAGGGACTACTTGCATTCTAGTTCCAGAGTTGAAATGCCAAAATTAATTTTGTGCAGGTTTGAGGGGTTTTTTTCCGTTTGTTTTTTATTTTATTTTGAAACCCTACATGCTGGGAAAAAGCTGTCTAAAGGCTGTGCTTCAGTGCAGCTGAATTACAAGTTCAGTGTGTAAAAACTGGATGGCTAAATGGTTTGCTTTGTGCTCTAGGTTTACTTTTCATGGTATCTGTAGGTCAGCACTGCTGTTTCAGAGTTTATATTGGCATCTTGGGTTTCAGGAATTGTTTTCCATTGATAAAATAAGCATCCAAAAATCTGCAATTCTTCCGAAGAGCAGGAGGAGGGATTGCTTTTTACTGCATACCCTGGTGACCCTCATCAGGGGATCAGCTTTAGGGAAAGCAGCTGAACGGTGCTACTGTGAAAGTGAATTCCTGTTGACTTTGGAGCTTTTTATTACTTTGTGGAATCGCTCATGACTCATGTAAACTCTTTGCTCCTGCCTTCCTTGTCAGTCCCTGGCGATTGCAGTGGCCATGGGAATAGGCAGAGTCCCGCTATGGAGCGTTAATCCCCGTTCGTAGACGGGTGCTCACCTTGGGCAGCTTAACAATCTATTTTCTGCGTTTCCGAGCTAATGCCGCTCTGAGCCGGATTAACTGTGCCGTGTGCTGGGAACAATGGATGGAGAGCCGGCCGTGTGCGGGTCTCCTGGGCTCGTGTGTGCCCTGCCAGGCGGGATGGGTGGCCTCCAGTGCGGGAAAGCACGGAGCCTCCTGGCTGGAACAGCGTGCTGCCGGGATGCGCTGTTTGGAAATGCCACCTAACAGATTTTCCGTGTGACTAGGGAGCTGTGGAGCTGTGCTGTGTCACCCTCGGGGCGGGCAGTGCCCCAGGGAGGCAGCCAGGGTGTCACAGGTGCAGATTAACCGTGCTCAGCACCCGTGGGGGTTAGTGGCACGGAGAAATGTGCCTTGGGGACACTTCCTGACGAGCTGGGCTGATTTCCCTGGTGAAGAGCAGCAGGGCTGCATTCCGATTGCTGTGCAGCTCTCCTGCGGCTGGGAGCCTCATCAGGAGCCTGGGAGGAACATAACCCAGAGCCCTGCTTACCTGGGACCCATTCTGAGCTCCCAGTGCATCAGGCCCTGGAGTTGGTGTGACACTCACCGGTCATTTAGGGACTGAAATCTAAATAGCAATTTATCTCTACACCTCTGTGCCATGCAGGGGAACGTTTAAAACTTGGTTCTTCAAGCCGGTTGACCAGAAGGGCAAGGTTCCCTGAAAGCAAACGTTGCATCGTATTTTAAGCATAAAAAATGGGACGTGAGAGAAGAGCGTGGTGCACATGTTCTCTCAACTGGCTCTACTCTCTCTTTTTAACTCCTCTTGTTGTATTTGCAAGTCTCCTGTCAGAACACTTGATCTGGTACACAGTAAAGTTCAGATACAGTAAAGTTCCTGAGTAACAATATCCATTCAAACCTTTTTTTCCTCAATATTTTGGACATCTCTTCAGAAGGCTAGCCTGTGGCATTGTCCCGAAATATCATGGAAAGAGCATTGGAAAGTTTAGGGAAGTTGTTTATTTTTTCTTGTTTGGCTTGCCTTGAGCAGCACTAGTATAAACTATAGGGCTTGACTGTATTGCTCAGCCACCTGGAGAAACAAAGTTGAAAGTAATGCTTTTTTTCAGAATGTTAATTCTGTAATGTTTTCAAAGAAATTAGAGAGGGTGGAGTGTCCTCAGGAAGCAGGACACAGTAGGAAATTAAAATCCAGATTCACTGACAATTTTAGCTAAGAGCGTCTCATGGAATTAATCTGGCTTTGAGGCAAATTAATTTTTTCTGAAGGATTTGCTTTCCGTACATGCACAGCTGTTTGGCTTTTCTCTCCTGACCCAAGTGCAGTGCAGGGCAGAGGCTCTCCCTGCTGTGCTGGAGGCATTGCAGCGATAGCAGAGCGGGACAGAGCCCTGTGGTGACAGAGACACATGGGCAGGGACAGAGCACGGGCCTGGTGTGCTCAGCTGCTTGGCCTTGGCTCCTACTTGAAGTTTGGTTGTTCTGCATTGAAGAACAGGCAGTGGGCAGAACGTGTTAGGCCACTCTCCCTTCACCATGAGACCGTAGCAGTTCATTTCCATCTCTGGGCTTCAGTTTCCCATCTTAGTGCCACTAACAATGTCAGTGTGCTCTCTCTGAAGTGTTTGGAGAGATCTTTCTGTGGATGGCATTAGATAGGCAGTGGTAGACACCCTTTTCTTCAGTTAAAAAATCCTCTAAACTGGTCTCTCTTAAGAGAGAAGTGATCATATCTCAGTCCTGTGTGGGCATTTGCTATTAGCCGTCATGAGATTATTTAAGTAAGTCTGGATTTGGGTGTGCAGCTCAGGTAGGGAAAGACTGTTTTGTTACAAATACTCCACCAAGGCACTTCCCACATTCCAGCCAAGCCTTTCAGATCAGTTACGTTGTTGAAATTTCACTTGCAATAAGTAGCTTCAGCATATTAATACTGAAGTTAAACTTTTTTTTAATTAATTTTTTCCAGTTGGTACACTGAGAAATTGAAAACCAACCTTGAAGCTCTCATGTCATGCCCCAGTCCTTTGTGCTTGCAGAGAAGAGGGGCACTTACTGTGTGCTGGGCCACACGTGCTCCCCTCTGCAGTTCCTCCGTTCCTGCACATCTGCTCACGTCAACACTGCTGCTTGAAGGAGACTTTGAAACTTTCAGCGTAACGAAGCTCAGGAGATGTTTAAGATAACTGTGATAGGAAAGCTTTCGCCTAGGAGTCAC
Source organism: Nicator chloris (assembly GCA_013400495.1). NCBI lineage: Eukaryota > Metazoa > Chordata > Aves > Passeriformes > Pycnonotidae > Nicator > Nicator chloris. Next base: position 210,949 of record WAAE01008938.1, on the reverse strand, counting down.
TTTGACATTGAGTTTTGCTTTGTAACTGGCAGTGCTGTAGTTCACTCAGTTTGTCCATTTGGAGTTTAGGGATGGTGGTTTTTTTCTCTTTCATTTTTTGCCTTTTCATCCCCTGTGTTTATCTGAAATATCTGCTGCAGCGCTGTGACTTCCTGCTGCTCTAAACTCTGGCTGTTTCCTTGCTTTAACTTGACCTCAGTGCAGTTCTTGAGCAAAAACAGTCTTGATTTTTCTTTCTTGAGCTGCTCACATCCTGACCCACAGACTCACAGAGGGCCATTAATTGGAGAGGTACCTCTGGAGGCATTGGTCATTTGGTCACCTCTGATGTGAAGCAGGACTTGGATACTTCATAGCTTTGTCCATCTGAGTCCAAGACCTCTAACACCTACTAACCTGACAGTGAAACTGTTTTTCTGATTTCTACCACTGAGTGACATGAGTATTTCTGAGGAACCTTCCCTTGCTGGTCTCACTGCTTGGATAACGAGGATTATACCCAGTGCTCAGGAAAGAGTACTCTGCAGAGAGGGTCTCATTGTAGCTGAGTGAGCAGTGCTCTGTATTGTTGGTGTGCTGAGAAGAGAGCTGCCAAGTTCCTCTGCTTCAGTGCATGCAGGGACAAAAGGTGCAACGTTTTCTGCTCTGGGCTTGATCCTGCCATGCAGCTGTGTGGCACTGTGTGATCCATCCAGCTCGTGTAAAGCAAAGGGACTCCATCCCTTCTCGTCTTATTACATTTTCATAGTTAGGAAAGTATGTGCAGTAAGAAAAGGTAATTCATGGCTGTTGGGTTGAAAGTAAACTTTGTGTTTCTGAACATTAGGGAAGCTTGTGTTCACCAGTGGAGTTATCAAAACACCAACACTGAATGCTCATGAACCACTTGGTGAGAAACTCACTGACAGAGTCTCTAAACACTTAAATGAATTGCTTTGTGCCCTACTTAGTTTGAATGGATAGAGCTCATCTGTCATGATCACTATTTTTTTTCTCCCCTACAGTTAAAAATCCCACAATCGTATGTTTGCTGCTGCCACTTTAGAGTTTCCTCTGCCTTTTGCCTCTTTTTTTTTTTTTTTTTGCAATGAACCTGTTACTTCAATCTAGTACACTGTGAGTTTTGGGTAGAGAATTTCTACTTGACTTTGTGGCAGCCTAAGTGAAATTCTGCACAGATACAAAGCTTATGGCAGCAAGTGCTGTTCACATAGTAGGTTTTTCTCACTGTAAATGACAACTCTTACATAATAATTTAGTATGTATGCTGCTTAGATTGATATTCTCTTGAAAACTAAGGAAGACCCATAAGATGCTTGTGGAGATGGTATATTCTTACTTGGAGTTCAAAATGTATTTTTTATTTGCAGATTCCTAAATTTTATTGAATTCACTTTTTATGTGAACTCAATAAAACTTCAGTTGTTTATGGCTGCCTTCTGAGCAGTTTAATTTCATACCCTATAAAGTTTGTTAATTTTTTGGCCTGTTCTATGCTGCTGTTAGAGTAGGGTGCAGTTAAGGGGTCAAGGTATGTTTTGTTGGTAGCAAATCCAGTCTAATTCTCCCATAAAGTCATTGAAGTCTCTCTAGAAGCAGGAGGAAATTGTCCCAAAAGGATTTTTTCAGTTATGATGACCACACTTGGCTTGTTTTAGCTTGAGTTCGTCTTTGACCAGCTTTGGATAATTACTCTGCTAATAATTGTCCTGCTGAATTTGTTGGCTTTCTCCCGCTTTTTGTATCCCATTACTTTTAGTATTGGACACAGAGCAAATTTCTGTCTGAGGTAAACAAGCAGATCTTTTTGTCTGGACTTGTATTTGTTTTTGTTTTGATCTGTCAAGAAGTTCAGTTTTAAAGTAAAGTAACCGTTGATTGTACTTGATTTATCCTAAGGAAGGAGCAGCTTTTACCTCTCCCGGATTGCTGAGAGACATGATCTAAGGTGTTTGTGTTACAAAACCTCAGGAATCTCCAAATTATATTTTGTCACATCATTATAGAAAACAAAAATTGCTTTTTAGCAAAATGTTCAGCTGAATCCAGGATTCTGGGTGCTGACTGCACTTGGAAAGTTGTTTCTTGAAGAAAGGAATGCGTGCTATTTTTATTTTATTACTTTAATATATATTTGCATTTCCCAGAAACATCAGTAAGCCCAGCCAAAATGGTCAGTTACCTCTGAAATGGTTTTTATGAAAGACAGAGTGTCCTTTGCTCATCCCAGATCCTGAAAAGGGAAAGCATTCATCACCTGTGGGACCTGAAACATGGGAGTGCTGCCGGCCTGGTCTGCCTGTGGGGCCCCAGCGGGTTCAGGGAGAATGCCTGAATCACCTCTATGAAATGTAGAGATTATCAAACTGAATTCCCCTTTCACACCTGCACGCAGCCTGCAGCCTGATGCCTGTAGCACATGCTGTCTCTGTTGGAGGGTTTGGCGTTTCAGTGTGGCTTTGGTATTTCCTATGGAAAGCCCAGGGAGTGTGGATGTGTGGTTGCTGCCCCGAGCTGGCCTTGCTGATGCAAGTCCGTGTGTCCCTGACACTGCAGTGGCGAACCCCAGCCCTGCAGGGTGCTCCCAGCAGCTCACTCCCGTGGTCCTGCAAGCCTGATGCTGAGCCAGGGCTGGAGAGGGGCTGAGCCCAGCCTGTGGGAGCTGCCTGTGGGCTGGGAGGGCTCAGCTGGGGTGGCTGGCTCTGCCCACACCGAGCAGCGCCCCGCTGACCTGCCCAGGAGTCTTGGTCACTGGTTCGGCTTGCGGCAGAAAGTCTAAACAAAAAAAAATCTTTGTGGGAGGAGTAGAATCACTCAATGCCAGTCCTCTGTAACACTGGTGAGGAGGGTCTGGCATGTGATGTCTGGTTTGCCACAGTTGTGGGGTCAGAGTTGAGAGAGCCTGACCAGGGGCCCAGCTTTTGGAGCCAGTCGGGTTTAGGGACAGCCCAGCAGGGCAGAGCCCCCTGAGAAGGGAGGGAGTCCTACAGATCTTAATCTTCCAGCCCTCATAATGCAAACTGGAAAGGAGCTGCAGGAGTTTGTGGGTGCTGGAGAGAGGGTGACTCTGTGTCTCCTTCGTGCCTCCTTATCCTTTGGTCTCTCTTTCCATCAGTGCATATTTGGGCTGTAAAAAATCAACAAGCAGTTCCACGGCTTTGGTTTAGAAGAGGTGCAGATGCTGGCTGGTCTATGGCCCTGTGAAAATACGCCAGTATTCTTGCAGAAATCTGTGGGAGACTTGCTTGTGGGTGGGGATTTTTCATTTTGTTTGTTTCTCTTCCTTGTTGTAGAACATCAGTGCAGCATCCGCTCCCTCTTTTATCTCTGTTACTTGGCTGGTGGCAGTGACAGAGCTTTGTAGACTCAGAAAGGAAAGGAGTATTTAGAAAGTTTACTGGACTTTACTGTGAAATGGTGCCTAGAAGTGACTATGTCAGTTTTCGGAAGAAATTGATGTGGATACTTAAAACCATATAGCTTGTCATTTTTGCCTCTTGTTAAAACCTGCAGAGTTGTTATAGCCAGGATGTATTAAGAATATGCATGGGACAAGGTTGCTGTACCCTGACAGTATAATTTCTTACTAGAGTAAACAATACAGCTGAGAAAAAGCACTACTTACCAGAGACTTTACCTGTGTCATACTTTAAGCCCATCTTTATCTAAAAATATCCAACTTCATCTGCCTGGAAGCCTTGCTTATTACATAACAGGACTGCTTAAAATGGTTTATTTGAGGAAAGTCTGTATGTTGGATGTATGCAAGGATAATCTGTAATACGTAGAAAAAAGAGTAACATTTCTCTTCTGCTGACATAGATTTCCAGGCATTAGGAATCTTTGCAGTTAATTAAAAAAAAAAATCTTACTTTTCCAGAGTGAGTTTGCCTTATGAGGAGCTCATGTTTTTATAAATTGTGCAGAGTGATGCTGTCTGTGCAATTCAATACTTGCTGTCATTGGGCAACTGAAGAGAGAAATATGGTTTGTGCATAAAGCAAGGCTCATATTTTTTACCACAACAGAGCAAAAATTCATAGGTTTTAATTCTTTTACTGTTCTTAATAACTTCAGCCTTGGAATGACAGACCTTGCGGTATTGGTAGCAAAGCAAGCTGTACTGCAGAATGTGGTCAGGCAAAGGGATACAATTAACAGGTTCATAAGCACTGGACCAACTGGCCCGCTGGGTTGGTTTTTTTTTTTTGAGGAAAGAAGATCAGTAAACTGGAACTTAACCTCTCTTTGTAGGTGAAGTCTGTGATCAATCTGCTGTTTGCTGCCTACACAGGGGATGTGTCTGCACTCCGGAGGTAAACATCAGTGGGGTTTGGGAATAGGAATGCTACTTGTTTGGTTCCTGCTGTTGTTGTTTATTTAGGAACGTGCACATGCACTGTGTCTGTGTTGGGGACATTGGGCTGCATGACCTAGAGATTGAATATGTTCACCCAAAACCCAACCAAAAGACCCAAATCTAACCATCAAAAAGGTACCCTCACACTATCCTGAATCCCATTGTGTTCCATTTCTTTGGATCACAGTAAAACAATTTCTTTAACCACTTTTTTAATAGCAGTGGCAGAAAATCCTGTCTGTACTCTCACCTGCTTTAATATTCAAATCTGAAACTGCCACAGAAACTCAGGTTGGAAAATGTGCATTGTTATTGGACAGGTTAGGACATCTAGCTTTGCTTTTTAAGTCTGGAGGAGAATCTGGCAAAATTCAGCATAATAATGGTAGGAGGCTAAATAAGAATTAAGTTGGCTAGAATATATCTAAATATAACTAGTGGGTGGAAAAATGGTTATAATTTAATTCTGCTGTCCCAGGGCACCATAGTGTGAAGCAAGAACTCTCCCAATCGCTTAATGCTGCTCAGGATTTTCAGACTTGGGAGACTTCCTGGGATTTTCTCACCTGATATAAATTTACGTTGCCTTATGTGGCTTAGCTTGTTCATGCAGGATTTTAAACCAGGTGTGTTGACTGTTGTTTTCTGCAAAGATGTTTTATTTTTATTTATGACAACTAAAGAGCAGAAAGAAAGTTAAGGGGTTTTTAAAGCCAAAGCCCCTTTCATTATAAGCAAAGATACGATGTGCTCATTGTGCTGCTTACATCCTCTTATGAAAGACTGATGTCATTCTGTGCTAGTTTTGTAATGTGCTTTAAATCACGTAAAACTTGCCTCTGCAATCTCTTTTATTTCGTTTTTAAGGTTTGCTCTTTCAGGAATGGATATGGAGCAAAGAGACTACGACTCACGGACAGCCCTGCATGTGGCAGCTGCAGAAGGTACTGTCTCCTCACAGCATTTGCTGTCTGTCTGTCAGCTTGCTTTAGGACATCCTTGCTGTCTCTGTGCACACCTGCTTTTGTCTGTACATAAATGGATTTCTAGAAGTACATGCACTCACAAAGCTGCTTTTCCTGTAGGACATGTGGATGTTGTTAAGTTTCTACTGGAAGCGTGCAAAGTGAATCCTTTCCCCAAAGACAGGTGAGTATTTTTATGGCTAGTTTGGAGGAAAGATGCTCCAGTAACGCTTCCCTAGTCCCCGTGAGGAGAGGTGCCTGTCAAATAAGAGTGGAATGTATTGAGCCAGGCCACTGAAGCAGGGGAATGGGATCCTACTGGTTCTCTGTAGGTTCTGCAGACTGAGCAGGAATGAAAAATGAACCACTAAAGCCATTATTTCAAAGGTTATGCTCACCTTAATGAAGTTCCAGAATTACTGAATTGAGTGTGGTCTGTGTGCTGAACTATTAATGCAGTATGTGAAGAACTGGGTTTGTGGTGCTTTTTGGCTCTGTGCTTAATGAGCTGATCTTAAAAATACTGTGCTGCTTTTTGTAGGTGGAATAACACTCCTATGGATGAAGCTTTACATTTTGGACACCATGATGTTTTTAAAATTCTTCAGGAATATCAGGTTCAATACACGCCATCAGAGGATAACAACGATGGGAAAGAGAATCGAACGGTTCATAAAAATCTGGATGGCTTACTATAATCATCTTCAGCTAGATCCTAAGAATCAAATCACTTACCTGTTTAATTGTGGTATGCATAAGTAATGAAGAGCGTGTGTGTTTCTATCTGATAGTGGTATATATTTTACAGAAGTCTCTGTTACTTCAGTGTTACATTACAGGAGTTTCTATACGCACAGGACAAATCCAATCTCTTCAAAAAGAAACAAAACCAACTAAGAATCTCCCTCCATAATGTGAGCAATATTACCTCATGCTGCATATTAATGACGTATAAAAATATTTAGCTGTTGTTGGCTTTACTGTGCACTACTTAATTTATTTTTGTGTTCTATGTGAACTCTAGTCTGTGGTCAGGAACTTTTCTGGTGAATTTTTGTTTCTTTAGCCCTCAGTTTCCAGTATGGCCAGAATGAGCCAGAGTACTGTCAGGTATGAGCGTCAGTGAGGTTTTTTGAGAGCTGAGAATGCTGATGTAGATTTAGGCTGGGTGTGTTAAGTAAGGATCTACACTTATCTTCGGGAAAAAACAGAAAAAAGAATTCCACACAACCTTGTTTACATAATATAAATATCACAGAGTATATTGGTGACACTTGTCAATGGTCTAGGCTTGTTCTTAGAGATAGTCTTGTCAGGGAATGTGTTTTAAGGTTTCTTTGACCAAATGGCATAGGGGAATGTGACTTGTAGCACCGGTGTGTAGTGGGATTTTTGTCTTGGGAGCATTTCTCTCAGTTCCCTTTGTCTTTCCTCCCTCCTCTCTCCATGTTCAGCTGCTAAAGAACTTCCCTGAAGCTGGGGAACGTGGGTGTTTCCACTCTGTGCAGATGTTCCTTGCAGGTATATTTGCACTACTCCTGGGGGGCTGACAGGTGCTTCTCCTGGTGGCTGCACCAGGAGCCAGCGAGGGCAGTGAAAGTGCTTGAAAGGCAAAGAACCAAACCAAATACTACAATCAATCTGAGCTCACTTAGGTTTGTAGTAAGGGACTTGGATGGAGTGAAACAGCTTTAAGGAGCATAGAGCAAATCAAAACAGGAGCAGAGCAGGAGACAAGCCAGGTTTTGGGGTATGTTCTCTTCTTGCACTGCCATCACCCAGGGAGGCAGGATATTGCATCACTGGGAGTCCCCTGGTGTAGGACAGGAGTTTCAGCACCAGGAACACAAGTAAATGTCTTTTTTGGTGAATGCTGGCATTCATTGTCTTGCCACTGAAGCCAGCACGGCACGTGCCGTGTTGTGGAAAATGTAGATGCAGGTATTTGTAGTTTGCAGGAGTCCAATATTGCCACAGCTCCCTGTCCCATGCACAATTGCTTCTGCCAGCAGTGTGGCACAAAACCTCAGAAGTGAGCAGTCACTTAAGACTTTCACAGAACACTACAGTTGTTGGACATAGGCAAGGATTTTAGCACAGGAGTTTTAGGCAGGAACCATTTGGCACATGGAAAATGAGATTGTGCTTCAGAATTGTTTATATGGTGGTTTTTATCCTAGCACGTAGTGTACAAGTCATTAGTAGATCTGAGAGTTCAAATTTTTTGTTTTGGCACCAAAATCTCCAAATTCTTCCTAGAATGGCTCAAGCACTTTATAAAGATGATCTGAACCACATTACCCTCCTTTAGTAATGAGTACACTAAGGCCAGGAGAGAAGTGACTTCTCCAGAGCGACCCAGCAGGTCGCTATAGTTGAGAATAAATCCTTTCAAGTTCCTGTACAGCCTCTTGTCAAAATGCCCTACTGCCTCCCTGCAGGGAGGACAAGCCACGTGGAAAAGTGCTTGGTACTCATCACAAGCAGTGACTGTCCTGATGAATAAATGAAATCTTGAGAGTCTGAAAGTCTAAAGCCCTCAAACAGCATCTCGAAGCTGGCTGGCATGGTTATCAAACACTTTTGCTCAAGAATCCTCCTGTTCTTTAGCTGGTTGGGTTTGTTCTTTGTTTTTTGGGAGTTTTTTTTGTGGTTTTTTTTGGTTTGGTTTGGGTTTTTGTTTGTTTGTTTTGTTCTTCTGAAGATCAGCTATTTTTCTGAAGGCTTTTAACCTGTTCTCTTCACATCCTGTGTCACAGTCACCCCTGTTGTAACCAAGAAGTAAATGAAATGGTCTCTGCCTCTTTGTTGAGCCACATCAGTAAATGGGTAGCACAAGGCAACAGGTTTATGAGCCTCAGTGTAAAGGAATATTTTCAGATGGATCCTAGTTCAGAATTACGAATTTCAGTGCTAATCTTCCCTATTTTGTCCCTATTACAACACATTCTATAGCTTCTCAGAAGAATACCTGATTTAGCTTTATTTAACTGACGTTGCGTTGTTCAAACTGGCATTTTTAAACATAGGTATATTAGATAGTACACATGATATAAACAAACCAAAACCAAAAGGATTTAAACTGAGCTAACATTGAAGATCATAGCTGTCCCTAAACTTAATGCTTTCATACTGAGTGCTTTTAGCCCGTCGTAGCTTCCGTGCATTTTTGCTGGTTAGTTTTAGTATTTTCTCATTGTGAGAAGATGGATTATCTTGTAATGTCCAATTCAGCAATGCAGCTACTTAGACATGGCGTTATTTATAAGCATAAATACATGCAGTACATTGGTTTGGCTGTTTATCATTCATGACACACACATGTAGATTTTACAGTAAATAGCTTTTGGTTATCTTATCCAACGCTGACTTCCTTATGCTCCAAAGAAGATTCCCCCACTCCTTTGTTTTTATGTCATATATGTTTCTTCTGTATCACAACCTAAAATTGTTCAGCTAACTTAATGCTTTGTACTCAGAAATATTGTGATAGTCTTAGCATTAATTAGCCTATCTTTGTGAACAAACTGTATTGTACCAGATTTTTTTTGCTTCAGAGCTGGACTATCTGTGACTATACTTCCAGGCAGTGTACTTCTGGTCATTGTAACTGACTGGGCTGATCTTGACTTTTAGATTCTGTATTGTGGGGACTAGACAGTGGTGAATGTATTTCTAGCAGTTTCCCATGAATGAATCTAAACATGAGCTGTACTGGTTCTGAAAATGAAAGGTATTTATTTTAAGAAATAAAATTCAGATAGTGTTGCTTTTTACAGCATAATAAATGGAAATACCAAGATGATGGTGGTGCTGGTGGGTTTTATTGGTAATCTGTGGGACTGCCATTGAAATAAGTCTTCAGCTGTGGGAGGGCTGTCCTGGAAAACCTACTCTGGTCATTTCCACTGTGCAAAGCATACAGGAAATCAGAATGAATTTCTGTAATGTAGCGTTTTTCTGATTTTTGTTGGTGTTTATTTGGAAACCTGCATTTCCAGAGCTGTGTCCTTTCACTGGTTGCTTTTTGTTAATGCTGGAATTCTGGCCAGGTACTATGAACAGGTCTAGCTTTCTCCTGACTTACTCCTGCTATCCTTCATCACACACCAACAGTTTCTTTCCTTTATTATTGTGGATGTACAGTTCATATGCAAGCCTGACAAGTGTGAGATGAGGGATTTTGTCACTTACTAGCCCCAGAGAAAAACAGCAGTGGTCCAGCTTGGTAGCCCACAAAGATGAGCCATAGATCAGTTATCCTGCTGAGGACTCACAAATTCAAGTTCAGTTTATTGAGCTTTGTGTGGGGATGGAAACAAACGAATGCAGTGATACAAGCAGTAATAAAATTTAACAGCCACCTTCTAAGAACTCCAGTGCAGATGGACCTGCAACAATGCAGAGAATTAAAGGCATCAATACTGCCTTGGGCCTCAGAGCTGTAGCTTTTTAGTTGCACAAACAAGTTTAAAATGAGATACAGAGCAGTAAAATACTGACTGGCACATCCACTTTGTAACAGAAGTAGCCAAAACACGAGAGGACAAAAGTGGCAACTGACAGTTCTATTTATTTAAAATATATAAAAGAATATTCCATCGAGGAAAAATCACTGCTTCTAGAACTACCAGCTATGGAAAGACCAACCTGTGAATAAGGCCACTGCTTTAAGTCCCACAAAACTGAAGTACAAAAATAATGACAGGTAGAACATGAATACAAAGCACAGCTCAAAAACCAAATAACTTGATTTATGTATTAGCAAGAGATAGACATTCAGCTAGTTACAGTAAGATAAAAGCATTAAGTCATTTCCTGTAGCACTGTTAATCTCAGTAACCCAGGGCACCAAAAATAGGTCACTTTGCAATGTTTTCATTTAAATAAGTGTTGGCAATGCTTTCATTTAAATACACATTACATGCTCTAGGTCCTCTAATTTTTCTTTGAAGCTTTTGCAGGGGGCACATCAGATGTCTTGGGCACAACACACCAAACTGAAGGAGCTGGTCGTCTGGAGGGGCCTCTGGAGGTCACCTTGTTCAACCCCCTGCTCAGGCAGGGCCCCCTACAGTGGCTGCCCTGTTCTTGTACCTGGACAGATGGGGTGCAGCAGGAGTGCTCTGCAGCCCCTCTGCTCAGCTCTGTGCTCATTAGCAACCTGTGCTAATAATTACCCTTAGAGAGATCAGCTCCCTAGAAAAGCCTTGCCTCTTAACTGAAAGTTGCTAACTGCCTTCAAATGTGCTGAGAAACAAACCTGTTCCTCCTTTGGTGGAAGCACAGTTTCATCCTTTAAGTACTGCAGACTGCACATCCTGTAGCCATTGCTCTGGATAAACTTCAACTTCTTCACTTTCCTGTACCATACCCCTAATTACAAAACCATTATCAAAAACCTGTACAATCTTTTAGCTGTTCAAATTATCAGTTAAATAAATGCCCTGGTTCATAATGCATGAGAAAACTGCACCTCTTACAACCAACATGGGGTGTGTATTATTGCAAAAGATAGGAATGACCAGATCCTCACCTTGGCAGATGAGGCACAGTAAATAAAAACATACTTCAATCCTTTCTGCAGTCTTCTAAGAGGAAGTTCTGATTTTGTCTGATGACTGCAGTCTGCAGAGGCTTTAGTCTTGATTATACACCTTGGGTTACAAGCTCAGCAGGTGCCAATACAGCTTGAAGGTGGTGTCCTAAGAAATGCTCTTTTTGAGAAAGATTGTGCTAAACATCCTACACAAGATTATGCCTTGTGAAAACAGTGAAAATGAAATGCAGGTAACATTTTGGGCTTCTCTGCTCTCTCAATGGGCCATGCCTGGAAGAGCTAAAAGCACAACAAACTTCTGCAGCACATGGATTTGGTGTGGCATGTTATCTGTAGAGTGTTCCTTTCCCTTTTGTGATGCAGACAAAAATTCAAGGTGTAAGCTTTCTGAACAGAACCTCTGCAAAAGAACCAGCTTTTCTTTGAAGCCTTCTATGTACAGTCAACTGTTTTAAACGTTTTAACTTATTCCTTCAAACAATGAATGCTTGTTTCTCCCATTGGTGTCATTGAGGAGCTCACATTCCCACCTTCCTCTTCCTCCACTCTGGCACGGTATCTTGCTAATTAGACAAAGATGTGCATGGCATCTTTCTAATTAAACAAAGATGTCATGGTATCTTGCTAATTAGACAAAGATATGCATGTAAGGAGGCTGCTCAGGCTGCTGCTGTTGATATTCCCATTAGCTAAGATTGCTGCTGGACCTTCAGGATGAGAAACCAAAGAAGAGAAGTGTTGTCACCAAGGCATTGACTGCAGCACAGGATCCGTGAAGTGAACTGGCTGTGCTTAAAAGCTCAGAGCTGAATATGTGTACACATCTGCAAGAGAAAAGGAAACCTCCATTACACAGGCCCAGCCCTGGTTCTCAGGTCTTTGTTAAACCACAGAGCATGACCAAGTTCTGCCCCAATCACACGTGATTCACATCTTAGGATTCAGCTGCTCAGAGTGGAGGGGTGGAGATCACCTTTAATTTGTTCTTTTTCTGAAGCATACCCTGCAAGGAAAACGCTGCTCTGTCAACAGGCACTACCTCACCAGCACTGGCAGGGCAGCACTTCCAAACTGCACTCCTGCTTGGGCCCCTCTGCACACAGACCCCACCAGAGGCATTACAGGGATACTCCTTCCTCCCTTCCCATCTTCCCTCCACCTGCAAGGCACACACAGGAAGCTCTGCTCTCCTGTTCTTCACCCCTCTCCCTGCAGACATGTGGAAAAATCAACTGCTGGCAATCCCAGTCTAACTCTGGATCTCCAGCTTTTCCTATGCTTGTGAAGATGTGTGTTCTCAAGTGTTTGCTTAAGTGTCTGAGGTATGTCTGGAGGGGTGGGAAAAAAAGAGGTAAAGCAAGTTGTGGCTCAACCCTCCTGCTCCAGGCTGGTTCATACGTACCACAGTATCGATCTCTGCAGGGCCCACCATCCGAGACACCTCATCAAACTCCTCGGGAGACATGGGAAGCAGGTTTTCTGGAGACTGCAGCCTGGAAGGGTGGCTGATGGAGAAGAGCAAAGATTTACTAAAGAAATGAGGCACAGCTGGGCTATCCTATCTGGCTCCAAGGCCTGAAGGGCCAACTAACCAGGCATCTTGTGAGGAAGACCAGGCTTTGCAAAGCCAGCCTGTCTTTAAATGAAATCTCAGACTACTCAGGGGTGCACACACTAACGAAATAAGTCCAACAAGTCTTTGAGAACATGCTTTTCAAGAAATTACTTGCTAGTACCACTCCCTGCAAGTTTCTAGGGTTTTTACCTAAAAATGGTGTTTTGAACACAGCAGCGCATTAATGTGCTGTGATCAGATTCTCAAAGAGGAAAGACTTCACAGGGGGACCTACATGAAGCATAAAGAGCATGAAGAGACATGAACTACAGCTAAAATCTTATGATCAGTTCTTAAAAATCCAGCATTTTTGTGAGCACTTACACTTCAGATACAGAGATTAACTCAGTCTTAATGTAGCCATTTCCCTTGGGATCATCCAAATCCATTGGCTCTGGTGCTTCAAGGAGAGAAAAAAAAGCTTGTGGGGGTTTTTTTTCAGCAAGTTTACATTACATTTTCATCTTTATTGTATCAAAAATACAGCCTGTGACCCAGATAATGTGCAAGTCTCTCTGTCATGCATTTTACAGCACTATGGTTAATTTATTCCATTTTTAGTCAGTTTTTCCCGTTCTCCTATAGAAAATGGCAAAGAAACCCCTCCCATAACCAGTCATGGTTGGGGCTGTTAGTGGGAACCTACATTTCTGGAACAGCTCATGTGACAGCTGAGCTTGAGGGCCAGCAACAATTAAGGGTTTCAGTTTTTGGTCTGATTAGGTTTCATGCTGTGCGTGTTTAAAAACAGACCTTTTCTTAACCTATAAACATGGGACAGGCTACCAAGGCACTCAAGCCAACTGCTCCCTTTCTTTCCATGCCACAGAAATTGTGCAGTGCCCCAGCAGCTCAGGAACAACCAGACAAGCTAAAAGGTACAAGCCCACACAGCACTCACCCTCCTTAGGTCTGGAGTAGTACTTGCCAAAGGCATTGTCCTTGGGTATGTTCGGGTACAGGAACCGCAGCGGGTTCTCGGGAATGTTTTCGGCTGCCATCACTTTGTAATTGCGGATGATGTCAGGGAAAGTCACGGCGGAGAGCTCCTTCTTGGTGTAGGGTTCTACTGAGTGGAACTGCAGCTCTGCAGAGGAGAGAAGCAGCAGTTCTTAAAGGTGGTTTCAAAGTTTTTTTCTGAAAGTGTCCAGAAAAGCTGCAGCCACTACGACAAATTCAGAGTTCACATGAGCAAAAGCCTTGCCTGGACGACACCCACAGTGCTGCAGGAAGTATTTAATGCCTGTCAAAGGGAGCATAATTGTTCCGTGGGGTAGGGAGGCAAGGTGGGGATAGTACAGTGATGGCTCTTGGCATGTTTTGCATTCAGAATGACTGGTGTGACTTGTCCACGGAAATTAACTGCAGTATTTCATTAAGTAATTTAGGTTGTGCTGCCTTTTTAACCTTCTTCCAAATTATATAATTTAAACTCTGCTGTCTATTAGGAAGTTTGATCCAAATACACCACTTGAGGCTTTTATGAATCATCAAGAGAGACAAGACATATAAACCACCTTGAATGCTCCAAATACTATCAACCTTCTTTTGCTTAACTTTTGGATGTGTCAGGTATGAAGGCAGCAAAGGGCAAGAAGTCACTCAACTACATTCAGCAGTTTCTCTTCCACCTGCTGCTGATTTTGGGCTCATCAAAGTGAAGTGTCAACAGCTGCCCAATGCTGGCAGGCGGGGCTGTGTAATGAGGGTGATAAGGGCAGAGCCCTGACTGGATACGAGGCAGGTTTTAACTCTTTGTAGCTGTGATGCCTCCTAGGCTTCCCTAAGAGAGGATGAGAAACTAGTCCAGCTCACTGAAGAAACAAAGCTCTTCATTGATCCTTTTGGACATGGGGAGGAAAGAGGACTACTTGGAAAATGAAGTGAATATGTAATTTACCTAGGGGGAGTGTGGAAAGGAAGGAACAAAAGCTGTATTTGGGCTTGGAAGGAGATGCAGGTGTGTATGTACTAAAGGCTGGGAGAGACCCTAAGGGAGGCAGGAAAAACAGTGCAGGCAGTTTTTCCTACTCCCAGGCCAGAAGCACTGGGAAGTGCTACTTGTCCTAGCTGAAACCTTGATCAATTCATTGTGGTTTGAGTTACCCCAGGTATGGTGTGCCCCTGCTACTGCCTGTGCCCTGCTGCTGCCAGGGGTGTTGTGCTGGTCCTCAGGATGGCAGAGAAGGGCATGAAGACTTCTTGTTCTTATGCAAGCAGATCAACAATTACTGTTGCTGACTTACCATTCTGAGATTCCTCTACCCAGGTAAAGGTGATTGCTCCCTCCTTGCTGCTTTCACTGAATCTCAATAAAAATGTTCCTGGGCTCTGGTCCTTCAGCAGAGCACGTTCCCTCTCTTTGCTAATGAAGCCCACAATGCAGCTGTAATGTTGAAATGAAAGAGCTGAGTTACTGCCCAGCATAAAACCTAAGCTGTGCTGGGCTAGCTAGGAAAACTAAAAAGCTTTCCTCACTTAAAAGAGCTGAAGTACTAGTGAAAGACTCACAGAAGGCTGTGAACAGCTGGCAGCAGGACTGACTGGCTGCAGTCATGCAGTCAGGTGGTGATTCATGCCTCGTGGCAGCCGTGAATCACCACAGCTTCCCTCAGCACTCTCACTTTGGCCTGGGGGCTTATATAAATATCTTTCTGAACTTGGAACAAAAGAGATTGTTCATTTTGCTGTCAAAGCTGGGCTGTGGGAGCAGAAGTAAAGTTATATGTGTGTAACAGGGTCAGATCCCAGCTAGCAGTTAGTTTTAAGTTCAAAAGTATGCTAAGGAACAGTTGTTTCTGCCTTTTGGCTGATGAAACAAACTTTGCTAGCTGCCAGAGTACACCGTTAGAGGTATGGGGTTTGCTTTGGGCCTTGAACATGTTTTCTACTGCAACTGTTAAACTTTTGTGACTTATTCACTGTGCTCAGCAAATGTTATTGCATGGACAAAGAGGTTGGTGTGGTAATTTTAGGAGATTGATTGATCTGGACAGGTCCTGGGGAGGGAGTTGTTCAAGTCAGTACTAGGGTATAACGCTGGCCAAGCTCCAGGTGTTTGGTTTTGGTTGCTTTGTTGGTTGGTATTTTGTTTTTGTTGTTGTTTCGGGTTTTTTTTCCAAAGGTTTTCTCTGCTTCTTATTCCTCAAAATACTCCATCAGTAATGATCTTTTGAGTACTATGACTGTCCTTGTGTCCATTAAGTTAGAAAGTGAGGTTTGCACAAAAAACCCTTAAACAATCATGATTTTGCTTAGAATTTCAGATGCTGTAAGCTGCCCTGTTTTATGGGGTTTGGGGGTTTGATTGGTGAGTTTTATGTTTTGTTTGGTTTAAATGCCACGCTTGAGGTAAAAAATGTGTTCACTAGTCAACAGCCTGTGTATAAGGGAAGTCTTTTGCCTTCCTATCTCTCAAGTATGAAGAAAAACAAGTGTTCCTGAGGTTGTATTACTTACTCTTTTGTATACAAGGGGAGTCTCTACTGTTCCAGCCTGTAGCAAATCTACACGTAATCCCAATCCCAGAACTGCCACTCTGCTTCAGTAATGGTGACAAATATTCTGACTGCACTGCAGGCCCCTCAGAAAAGAAAGGGGGAGGTTTGGGGCAGGGAAACAAGGCTTGTACTGCAGCAGGCTTTGACAGAACTCTTCTGGAGCTGGGGGGTAAAAATGTGATGCCCTCTGCTGAATGTAGCAAGGCAAAGCAATCCTACTGCTGTAGATCCTGCAGAAGGGGGATACTAGGATGCCCCACTGTGAGTGTGCTGTTTGATGAGGTTTCATAATGTGGCTAAAGCTAAAATGCAGGATTGTGACTTTGGGGTAAGCCCAGTTTGGGCAGAAATACTTCCAAAATCGGAAATCCCAGAATGAAAAGTTTACGAAACCAGTATTAAAGTGCAAATGGAGCTGTACTCCCATCTGGCAGAGTCCTTCTACTTTGTAATACTCTCAAAATCCGTGAAGACTGCCGGGTTCTCGGCACACAGTCCAGGCACAGGCATTCCGAGTGTGGCTGCTGCCACCTCCAGGCAGCTCACAGTAACTCTCTTAGGGCAGGGAGTTTGGTTTTTGGGTTTTTAAAATGGGTATCACTATGCCTTATACCTTCTTGTGCTTCAGTTTTTCTTGGCTGTGTTCTAAGATGTGGAAAAACCGAATTTCAGTGGGAGCAGAGGAAAAGCAAAATCTAATCTAATATTCAAAAGGACAACTTAAATGGGACAACTTTGGTCATCTGATGTTCAACTTTGGTCATCTGATGTTCTTGCTTTTAGTGGTTACCTCATCAGAGGATTTCTAGGATTATTAGAATTCATTTGCTTCAGATTTTTCTGGTTTCAAGATCCACCCTCTGCACAAACAACCTCCCAACCTGAGGGTGCAACTACTGGCCAGAAGTGAGGTCTGAGGCAATGACCACATCTTTAAATTCACTCAGGTCTTACCCATCATTCCAGAGGCATAGGAGATGTTTCTTAATAAGCTCCAGAATTCCCTCAATCCACAGCCAAAAGGGAAAATTTTTATCATTTATATTTTCCTGAAATTCAGAATATGGAAAGGCAGGGATAGGAAGGGGGAGAACAGGGAAAATAAGACATGAGTTTTGTTAAGCAGAGAGGAGAGCAAGGTTTCAATCCTGCCACTATCTACCTGTTCTTGTGTTTTTCTCCCTTTTTCTTTTTACCCACCCTCCCCATATTCTCTTATGACTCTCTTTGTGTCTCTCCATTCCAGAAGGACAAGAACTATTGGTAATGAAGCATGTACTGAATCTTAAGGCAAGAGGTCGTATGGGAAAAATGCCTGCCTGAGCCTCCAGTACCCACAAATACGTAATCCATTACCTCTCACATGCAACAACAGTGGTATAAGAGCAGATGAAAGGCTCTTGTTCCTTCCTGGGTGCTATCCCTATTGGAGTTGTTGGACACGCAAATGCATGCCATTGGGGTTTTTGATTGGGCTGGCCAGCAGAAGACCTTAGAGACACTTTCTGTTGAGACCTAGGTCTCAATGTCCCATGAGGCACCCATATCAATGAATTTGAGTGCTTGTAGGTCACCAGAGCCTTGCTCTTCCCCTGGAGTCTGCTCCCGGTTGCTGTGATCTCCTACTTATCTACACCAGCTTAGGGTCTAAAGCCAAAAAAAATGTGAAGAGTTCTCTTGTCTTGCTTCAGCCAGGGTTGTGAAATTCCATGATGTGGTTTTCTGTCATCATACTGACGCTCTTGGCCACCCTGTGTTACCTGATCCAGTTTCCCCTGGTCTGGGAAATGTCCTTCACTAAAATACAAAAGAATTGTTCATCTTGCTGGTTGTTTTGTTTACATTTTTGGTAATAGCCAAAATGGAGTTCTATTAATAGCAGCTGCATTAATAATAATGGAGATGCTGTATTTGAAAGATGCATTTTTTTTTCCTATGGAGTTTACATGGATCAAAAACAAAATCATCTCCTTGCCACTGCAAGCTCTTTTTCTTCCTGCTGCTACTTTAACCTCACCACCAAAGCCTCCCATGACCACGTAAGTTCTAGAATAATTAGGAGATGCTACTAGAAAAGTAGGCACCTTGGGGGAGAAAACAAACAAAAAAACCCGAAATAAAACCCACAATAAAGTAAGATGAGATCCCTCTTCCATCTCAGCTTTTAAAACTCTGTGCATACCTTGCAGAATCTTGTCCAAGGAATAAGGCCATCCTGAGATCCTCCATTTGTTGGCCCTGAACACAATAAATTTGACTTCAGTCAGGTACCATAAGTTACTTAGTAAGTCTATAAGTACTTAGAAAACCAAGTTCTGAGTGTTTATTTGGAAGTCAGCTGTTGGACTAAGAAAGAAAAGGAGGAGCAGGCTGCTGCCCTTTCACAGCTACTGCAGGGGAGGTTGCAAAGTTCCCCGCTGGGAGGTTTTACGATAACCAAACGTGCGAGCAGCCCTTGTGTAATGGGAACCAATCGAGCCTGACACTTTCTGTGCTGTGCTGCACCAAACACCTGCCAGCTTCAAAATGCTTCCAGGAAGGAAACTGAATCCTTGCACATTTCTTGCCAGCACAAGAAGAAGACTGCAGCCCACAAGCTCCTCTGCAGGCTCAGCAGACCCTGCAGCATCTCTCTGAGATTAAGCACTTTCCTACCTTGATTCTGGTGCTTTGCAGGCTTTTGCCCCAGAAACTCTTGACTCTTAGGTCTACCCCAACCACAGACTCATCTTATTCCTGTTGCAATTGTTTCCCTCAAGCCTTGTTTTTATGTCCACAGTGTTTCATAACCATATCCAAACCACAAAGAGAAGTCCTATGCTGGGCCTACAATAGCTGGAGCTTTGCAGACCCTGACTGTAGTCAGAGCCAAATTCTTCCCATTAAGATCATGCTATGGCTTCCAATAAATGTGCTTTTCTCTGTCATTTTTCTAAAAATAAACTGAGTTAGGGGAGCTTGTTACTGATGCTGCTGACGTTAAGAGATCAAGATTCTGTCAATTTTCACATTGCAAAAACATCAGCCAGGCTGTACACTGGCACGCTGCTGGTTCTGTCTCCTTGCACTGAGGAATCCTGAATTTACAGTGTTCAGCAACCAGCATTTTTTTCAGCTGGGTGATATTTTTATCTATAGAGATAAGATTTAAGTAGCAACTCTACCAGAGCTCAACAAAATCCCTGTAGTTCTGAAATGCAAATTTGCCATAGAAATATATCACTGGTCTCTTTATGTTGGTTAATTAAAAAAAGAGTATTATTTCTCCTTGTAGAAATTTGAAAAGTAATCTAATAAATTAACAGCTTGTTTTCAGATCTTATGTCTTGGGAGAATTAGAGAGTGGAATGCTGTACTTGCCAACTAGACACACTAATCTCAAATACCTTTAAATATAATTTTTTCCTGAAACTTAAAGTTGGTGAAATATACTGAATCAACAGTATTTTTCATCTAGAGTCTACTGTGCAAAATCAGTAGCAGCGTCAAGCGCCCTGCCTATTCAGGCAAACTGCAAGGAGTTGGAAGCAAAACCCATCCATGGCTGATGAGGCTTTTATTAAGGATACTCACATGGGAGATAATTCAGTTTGATATCCTTTAGCAGTTTCATAGTGTCTGCATGCTGATACTGCAACTGTGTTTATCCAGAGTGAATCCCCACTGTAGCTGGGGGCATGCATGAAGTTAAAATGAATGGAGGTGGATTTAAAAACAAAACCCAAGAGATGCTAAGAAAAATGCACTTCAAAGACTGACTAAACATGAGTGTTACTTCAAAAGGCAGAATCAGGCCCGGTTTGTGTTGCTCTAATGCATAAAACTCCGAAGTTGGAACTGCAGATTTTTTTCATGACATGATCTCATTTACAAATGCTGCCATACTGAAAAGTGGAAAATGCTTCATTGCTACAAAGTTATATTGTAGAAGGGGGAAAGCTGTGAGAGGAAAGGAAAACTTAAAATGGGTTGCAGGAAAAGGTGCAGAACTAGCTTCAATTCAAACAGGCCAACTGTGATGAAAGACCTTACCAAGAAGCTTTTCTCCCAGCATGCTCAGCTGATCTGCATTAAGTCCTCTTTTTGTAACAGAAGAAAACTGCCAACTCAGAACATCAGAAAGCTTGGACCACTTTGCACAAGGTGGATTCAGAAAGAAGGACAGGTTCTAGAATGAAAAATACAAGCTATAGTTAACAAACATTAATTTTGGAATGCCACTTGAATTTTTGTATTGCCAAAACAAACTCCGAATTTAAGAATGGATGTCAGCTTGAGACAACTCTGCAGAAGCAGGCAGCTACTCTTCCAGGCACTCTTTACCAGGAAAAGCAATCTCTGGGGCCCTGGGTATGTCTTCTCCCAGCAGGCAGAATTGCTGGATTACTCAAGTGCCCCATAACTGAATTCTTGAATGTTCATTTGGCTTTTCACTGTGTGCTATGTATCTTGAATACATGTATGCTACTCTTATGTGGGTTTCAAACATTGTTCTGTTTAGGTCAGGGAAGTCACTGCCCCTCTCTACACCTGAAATTCATTAAGAGTCATCTGCAGAGCTAAAATGCAGCACCGACTTGCAAACAATGCTTGAAAATTAGACACAGTACCAGATAAAACGTACTTTTTTCTTACAAATACCTTGGGATCAGTAGACAGCATGTTGAACCACAAGATAGAAGCCCATCCACTGGGTAGCTGGCTCACGTTTGAGATCACAACAATGGGAAGGGATGAGGTCTGAAAGGGCCGGAAGAGGAAACATGTCAGGTTACCCTGCACTGTCGCCACAATCCTCCTTGAGATTATCCACAAACGTGTTTCTGTTTTCATTCCCTGCTTGCATAACTTGACTTTTTCAATAGAAGTTTGTATGTAGGGGAGAAAGTATGATGAAATACTGGAAAGACTTGGGTGAGTTTTGTCTGACAAAGACTTTCATTTAGTGTCAGTTATGACAGCACTGATAGTGACAGCAGAGTTCATAGCAGACTGCTTCTGAAATAAATGTAAACTGATAACCAACCCTGCGGTTTAAGCCCTCTAGGTATCAGACACCTTTCAAAACACATCTATTCTTATCTACCCAGAGATCTGAGAGAATTCTCTCTCTGTCTATACAGAGTTGTTGTGAATTGTCAATCCCATAATTTGAAATAACTGAAAACTTGATATGCCAGGGGTTAAAAAAAAAGAAGAGAAAAAAGATTACGACTATCAGCACGAGTGACACACTGGAACTGAAGTCCACCTGTTTGATCTAAGACTTACCTCTAGGTCTATTACCAAACCAGGCTGGCACAGCTGTGTCTCAAAACTCAGAGAGTGAAGCTCTTCTGTTACAATGAGAGGACCCTTCAAAATAAATAAAAGAAAATTTTTGAGGGACTGAAAATTCCTAGGGTGAAGTAATGGGGCTTTACCATGGGGAAAACCCTTTTTTGCCCATGGTCACATGCTCTAGATCTCAGTAAGAGCTTACAGGTCAAAGTCAAGTGACAGTGCTGATTGCCTAAAACTGCCTCTCCAGGCATGTTCTTTGGGTTTTTTTGTGGCTACTACCTATAAGCCATAGAAAAATCTGTGCTTGCCAGGAAGCCCTGTTAAAGGCAGATGCCAGTGTGGGAGAGTCCCTCACTGCCATTCTGGCAGTAGTTCTCCTTGCAGACTCTTCCTACATGGATCACTTTGCAGAAACACTGAATTCCTCTCCTGCCATCTCTCATCCCACGTGTGTCTTCATGAGTCTGAGCACAGAGCAATTGTCTTAAATGAATGCCTTGTTAGTATTATGCTAAACTTTACAAAGGAAAGGTTAGTGCTGCTTACCTCATTTGTTCTGCTCCCTGTATTTTTCTGTTCTTTCAGTTGCTGCAAACGAACAAAAAACTTGTCACTCATTTATGGCAGCCACAAATGGAAGTGGTAGAGGAGGTCTGCATGCTCCACTTGCTCAACTGTATGTAAACTTGCCACACTAGTGTCTGATTTTATTTGGTTCTAAGCTGTGGGGGCCAAAGGATTAAACTGTAGGTAACTACTACCCTTTTATAAACTGTTCATCTGTGAAAAAAGATATTGCACAGTTATGATGCAATGCCTGTATGCAAGAGGCCTTTTAAGAACAGAAGCAGTATGAAATCAGGATAAGATGAAACACTGGTTTATCAAAGTACCCCTCTGAATCAGATGAGAAACTCAAGAAAGTCTCAGTTCTGGACAATGAAGGTAGAGTTCCATGTTCCCTGGTTCTGGACTTGCATTTTTCCTTTCTTGTTGTAGTGATGGAACCAGTCTGTTCCCTCATAATCTGCAGATCACAAGTGTCGCATCGTCTGCTGAAGGCACGGACTTTCTTGCAGCTGCACACTCTTTGACAATTTTCATCTTCCAAACTCAAAGCTCTTTAAACTACTCCAGACTTCCTGACCTAAGGACTTTCCTCTGAAAGGCCCAAACCAGCCTTTCTAGGCTTTTTAAACTTCCTTCTCCAAAGAACCAATTGCAGCATAAGCTGTATGGCAGAAAATACTCTTGTTTGCATTCCTGTCCCTTTTTCAGTGACAGGCAATCACATTTTGATTGAAACAGGCAAAATATTTTTAAAAGGACAGAACAAAGAAAAAGGAGAGATAATCACAGTTCCTCTTTACACAAAAATTAATAATGACTTCAATAACAAAAGCAATTTGTTTCCTTTCTACCACACTCTACTACAAAATTGTGGTTGTATCAGTAATAGAAAGAAAAACACAACTCCCTACCAAATGCCTGAATTCTGCTGCTAGACTTCCATTAGTAGATTCTTCCATGTTCATTACTTTTGTGTTTGTTCCCAAAATATTAAATTTCCTGAACCTACACAAAGAGAGAGAGAAAATGTAATTAAGTCTCATATTCATTGAAAGAACCTAATGTTAATATATCAAACTCTGAAGCCACATACCCTTTGACTGAGTTCTTCTCAGTTACATCTCTGTCAAGAAAAGAAAAGACAAAACAATCTTTTAAAGATTCTACCACAGACAGAGAAAATGTGCATGTTTTGTACAGTGTCATGCTGACAGCCGATTGAGAACTGGTAAAATGCTTTTGTGAAATTCTTGAGCAAAAGATGAGGCAATAGGTTCAAGCAGTCAAAATAAATATTGTGGTACACAGCTTGTGTTTTACTGAGGCTTGATATTGCTATGGGGGCTTTATCATCAAAACAAGTACTTTATTTTACTATATAGACTTTAACTCTTGCTCTGAGGAAAAAAAAATACAGTTCTGCCACTCTAAATCTGCTTTTAAACTTGCTGAATAAATTGCTGCATCACTTGAATTGGTTTTCTCAGCACTTGGGATTTTACTGTACTCTATCTAGTGCACTTCTTAAGGACTCACCTCCCACAACCACCTAAGAATTCCTTTTTACTTTTTCATTATTCTATGCAAGTTTCTGGACCCTAGAGGCATTTCAAGTGAACAAAATTACTTGGGTGGGAAGACAAAAACCCACCTGTTTTCTTGAAAGCACAGTCCCTGCCATTATTTTGGACAACCTGTCATATTTCTTTCCCTGCCCTTGAAGTAAGTGCAAAACTCACCTGAACTGCTTACAAAATACAAAAGATTGGTACTAATCTGTTTCAACTGCTGTAATTTTTTTCTCTGATCGAGAACGTCCTATATTACAGGTAGGCAGATTATAACCCTAATTCAAAGGCACCTTGAAGATAACTATATTCCTTACCAGACACTACCCAAAAAGTCAGGGATTCTAGAGATGTGACTGAATTATGGGACTAGAAATGGTAGAGTCCAGTTCTACACTGTCACTTCATGCTAATCCTGGTGAAACACCCCAGCAGAGTGGCTGTTGCCCACGTGTTGCCTCGTGTCTGATTTAGCAGCAGTGAGCTCTCCTCACTGGAACTGATAGTGAGAAGCTGAGGCCATCTGTACTTTGTGACATGTCTCTGGTGGCAGAGAAAGATTTAGAGTAAGGGAACGGGTAAGGAAAAGGGAAGGATGTGCCTGCTACTGCAGAGAACCAGCCTGCTGCTGGCCTAGGCAACACTTATAACATGACTGCTCTTGGGTTTCTGAGTGTGGGGAGTGCTTACCATTAAATAAAAGGAATGAAATAAATGCAACATACTTATCAAATAAAACTTTCACTTTCAAGTTGTAGTTCAGTTCCTGCAGTTTCACCAGCAATCTGGAAAGAGAAATTTTTTTTTTTAATGTCAGCAATTGAAAAATATGAATTCTCTTCTATTGTGTTGCTTACCACAGATATTTAAGCCCACTTGGGACCACATGCAGGCTCCAAGCTTGCTCCATACCAGACAGCATTTAGAGATAAAACTAAATGGGCAAATGAGTTACTCTTTGGCATGACAAAGTGCTCTGCATGTGTCTTCTTGCTGTTTGGTTGTGTTTGTTACACACTCGGTACACCCCACTTCTAGGAAAGGACAAAAGCTGAATGTGAGTTAAGCTCTGCCAGAAGAAAGCCCCTGCCCATGGCACTTCCCTCCTCCTGGCCTCAGCCCTTGGGCGGCAGGGCAGGCTGTGCGATCCCCTTGACTGCAGGAAGCCAGTGACAGGAAAGCCTTACCACAAAACAGGAACAGGGGAAGGGGAAAACATACCTCAGCTTCACAGTAAACTGCACTCCTGTCTTCAGGACTAGTGGCCTCTGAGGATGGGTTGGCATACAAGGCTGTCTCTCTACCACAAAGGAGCTGTGAGAAGAACAGATTAAAGGCACTACGATTTATCTGTCCTGTTCTTACATAAGAAACCACATAAAAGTGAACTTTAAAACAATGTTGATTTATAATAATATATACTGGTAATACTATACTTTATTCACTCAGTTTCAATCTACACAGAGGTGTGTGAATCAGTTCCTTTCAATTGTTTCAATGGGGCTAGAAATAGTGATTTCGTAAGTGTTGGCTTTTCTGCAATACATTGATGGCTTGAGGAGGGAGATTGCTACATCACATTTCCCTGAAATCAAACAGCAAGGAAACACTGTGCATGTACATGTAATTTGCATGGTGGAAGTGAGGAGTGTTTCTCTGCCATTCCCAGGGCTTCCTGAATTCTTACAGTGACAGTGCTATGTAACAACACACACCCAAGGGATACACTAGCAGGGAATTTGATGAGGGTCAGCTAACCCAAGGAAATAAACTTCTGGGACTAATCTGTTCTGATACACCCCAAATTTTTGTCTACTGTGCGTTTACAGAATAGGACTCCGATCTTATGTGAGGCAACTACCAGCTACAGTAACTTGCATCATAAAGGTGGTATGGAGGCAGAGCTGGTCTCCCTGTGCTGGAGGCAAAGATGATGTGTCCAGTGACAAAGGATTGGAGAATCTAGCGTGTAGCTATATTAGGCACAGCTTGATGCAGATAGTCTCTTCACCTGAACTTTGCAGGGTTGAAGTTTGAAATGAGAAGTGGACTAACAGACTGGGAGTTTGACTCTGTAATCAACGTGTACTGCAGCAAAGCTCCTGCTAACTTCAATGACTGAGCACAAACTCCTTCCATAGGCCTGAACCTGTGGAAATCCTAGATGGGGTACATCTCAAAAACAGTAATTCAGTTTAATGTTTGACAAACTTAGGAAAACCTTGGAAAAAGAAAAGACAGTATGCAGGAAATATTGAGGAACAGTAGGGAAGGTGCTCTTCATCTATTTATTCATGGTAACACCAGAAGATCTTTACGGTCTATTACCTTTGGATGAGTTGTTGGAAAAGCTTGTGTGTTAGGTCCTGAAGAAATTGTTTGTTTTTTGTGATGGGATCAGGGTCGTAGGTAAACTTCTGTTCCAGTTCCTCGAGCTTCTTGAGCTGCTGACGAACTTGCTGTAGACTTTCAGCAACAATGGTGAACCTACAATCAACACAATCTTATTATTTTTAGCATGTTTTTATATTGTACTAATGCAAAGGCACCAGCCAGGTGACTGCCCCTGAGGATATGGCAGTGCCTGGAGTACACTTTGTGCTCAATGGAAATGTGGTGAGGTAAAAAAATGAATGTAGTTATGCTAAGACAGAATGAAAATGGATAATATAAATAACCAGTGTATTTCCTAGATGTGGTGTTCCATCATAACATGGTTTAAATCTGGTCTTACAAAAGACTTACCAGTTCTGCAACTGGTCGAGGCAGGCGTTGGGTGGCCCACCAATGCATGCTGTCTGTTGCCTGTGCTTCCACTCCACCAGCTCATCATTAATAAGGGCAGCCTGTGTGTGCTCTGTGCTCTGCAGCAGCTGCACTATCTTATTCACCACCTCCTACAGAGAATATGAGATTACCCTGTTTATTAGAAATATTTCATACAGGATAACTAAGTACTGTTTTAGCTTGTGCTCATCTGTTTTGCAAAACTCTGCAAAGACCTCAGTTCAACTGACATATTAAAAAAAACTTTCCTACTGCTAATTTATGTCAATTCAATGAAAATGAACATGTGCTTAAGATGAAGAGCTGCTGACTTCTGAAAGAAAACTTGAACACTACCTTTCTCTTGCAGTCAAGTGATAAAAACATGTGCTGGAGATTCAGCTGTTCTTTCTTGTATTCCTCCTGAGACATATTATTGGACTCGTGTTCTGTAAAATAAGTCCAAATTGTGAATGCGAGGCTGAAGGAATACTGAAGGATGGGTGGGGGAAATGCTGAGGTGAGAAGGGGACAAATACAAAAAACAAGATGGTGGCTCAATGCTTCCCTTAGTACCTTCTGAACATGTCCCTGTTCTGAGCGATAGTCAACTCTGCCAAGTTGTGTTGGAAATGAAAGCCTTTTCTAGAACAAAGGATTCTACAACAGAGACAGAGCTGTACAGTGAAACCACTGTGGACTCTGTGTGTTTCCCTGGGTACACAAGAGCCTACAAAACCTAAAGCTGGTTTGGGATTTGTGAAACATCACTAATTAAGTGTATGGCTGAATGGTGACATAGCCTACAGGGTTTGCTACTTCTAGTGGCAAAGGGATGTAAAGGGCAAAGGAATGTTGTGTTAACAAAGAGGCTCTCTCACTGGGAAAAAAAGACAGATACAGAAATTTAGGTTTCAATGGGAAGCAGAGTTAATCAACAAAGGACATTACCAGTAAGTTTGGCTGTGTATCATTAGACTCAGTGCCCTGACATAAAGAGCAGTTTACTCTGACAAACTTGTACAAAAGGGGATGTCCTTGAAAAATGACTCACCTCTGTTCTGCAGGGTTTTACATTTGAAGTCATATTCATCTTGCATATCCTCTAATGTCTTGATGTCCTGCTCCACATCCTGTAATGCACAAGTGAGGGTGGCCACAATTATTTGATATTTTCAAGTAATGCAAGACTTCTGATTAGGAACTGCCTGGTACCAGCCCTGACAGACATGAAATCCAGTTTTGCAGCAATGCTTTTTCCTGGAACTGCCTAACAGGAAACATTCCTAAATTTCATCACCTTCTACTCACCCTTCCTCCTTCTCAACTAAGTGAAATCTGTTAATTATAAGGTATGGAAATGCCCTTGTGGTCAAGCCATGTAAGTTCACAGCGTTCAGGAGAGCCTAGGCTACAGTGGAAAAACTTGGAACAGCACATAGCATTTTGAACTTTCAAATTCTTACGTACTGTTTGGAGAAAAGCTTTCTATTGTGACTGTATTTATTAAGACAAACATCTATATGCTAAAAAAAGTACATCTTCTAGTTAGCAACAAACTGGTCAGTTATGATTTAAGAGGTTCTTTTTCCTCAGTTGCTAGTATTTCAGATGGGTAAAATGCTTTTGTTGCTGAAGTTTAGGCACAACACTTCCTGTGTTCAGGCAATCCCTGATTCATAGACTTGAAAACCGCTACCTTACTTTTATTTGTCATTTTATCAAGTCTAATTTTCAACATCTGCAAATCAACAAACACTACTAAGAAAAGTTACATTATACTTACTGTAACACTGCTTTTCACAGCCCTAACTTTGCCATCAAGCTCCTTCTGTTTGTCTGGCATCCCAGTCGCAGTGTTCTGTACACTCCCTACTTCCATCTGAGGGAAGAAGAAGAACAAGTTAAAACAGTGACCCATAACTTTTTTCATTAATGTAAATTAGTGGCATTTGTTGACAACCTGAGGAAGCATGGCTTGTTCTGATAAATCATACTAAAATTCAGTAGTATAAAAAAGTCAAATTCAGGTAAATTTGAAAGACACAAAGTATTTATTTTAGTAAACTGCCAAAGATGCCCCATCATGGATTTAAGTCAGTGGTGGAAGTGATGGGCAAGCTGGATTGGGCTTTGAGCAACCCAGTTTAGAGGAAGGTAGATGATCTCTAAAGTCCCTCCCAATCCAAACCATTCTGTAATTCCCTTTCCCTTTTTCATGACCCACATTTATTGCATACTGGAAAAGCAGCAACAAGTGCTTTATGTCAGGTGCCAGGAGTGAACAGCTGTGCTGCAGCTACAGGGGCTCTGTCAGAGTCACACTCTTAGAGCAGCTGCTCTGGACACTGTTGCAAAGGGCCCCTTGTTGAAAGCCTGTATCCAAGTGCTCCTCCCACGCTGCACAGTCAAAAGCTTGCTATAACCTGAGGTATTTCAGTATTGGAAATTAACATGCTCGGTCAGTCATCACTTTATTTCTACATTAGTGGATTACAGCTATCTATACACTTTGCATGCCTTTCCCAAATGCGGAATTTTTATTGCAAAACAGTTCTTGCAAAGGAAAAAAAACGTGAGAAGCTAGAGAACAGGTGACGAAGGAGAAGACTTTTTTTTTACCTTAACCTATAATTCAGAAGAAAGAAAAGGGCTTCACTAAAAAAACCACCCCAAAACACCACCAAAAATAGAAAGAAATACTTGGAGACAACTGGGAAGGAGAATGATGTATCATTTTTCCAGAGATAGTCCAAAGAAGCATGCTCAGCTGCTTAATAAAGAGTAAACTGGGGAGTAAAATGCAGAAGAACAAACCTAAAATCTTGCTGGATATATGAGTTAAGCACTAATTATTAAAATAAAATCCAATTAGCACATCAGGCTACATCGTACTACAGAAGCATTAAACAACCAGCATAGCTTTTACATCACTCAAGGAATAAAAATTATTTCCTGGCCCTTTATCCTCCAAATGCTTCATTCAGCAGAAAAAAGCCATGCTGTCCAGCTGGTACAAATTATCATTCTCCAGCTGGTACATATCAGTGCTCACTCTTATCTTTTTTAAGGAACCTCTTATTGGGCAGAGAGAATAGCCTGTCTCCCCTGCCAGTCTTCATCCACTTCCCTTGTCCCAAATAATAGGGAAGGGAAGATACAACTGCAGCAGACATTTCAAGACTGTTACCTCATTGGATGCCTGGGCACAGTTCAGTATTTTCCTCTCTTCTTTCAGACAGTTGTGGATGATCATTGCCATTTGTACTGGGTCTTCTTGGAAGTTATCCTAGCATTAGAGACACAGTCTGTTGCAGTCCATACACATAATTTCTTGTCCTTCAGTAACTTTCAGACTAGCAAAAAAATTAGGGAATGACCCATGTATGAACCTCAGGAAACGCACTGGTCATAGCCCGCTCCAGGATTACAGGGTGTGACGGCTACAACCAGCTCCAAGAGCAAGTTTCCACTGTAGTTCATTGGCATACAAAGAGACAGGACTGGCACAAAACAAGAGGAAGAGTCAGAGACATTACTGGGAGATATGGGATACTACCCGACAGTCCTAGAGAGAGCTCATCCCTCAAGAGCCACCCTCCCACACCTTGGTATGGCTGCTGGTTTAACACACAGTCCAGGCTGGATGCAAATTCAACCTTATTGTTTTACCTGCACACAAAGCTGAAATGTGCTGTGGATTGAGTACTGCCCTGCTCTGCTCAGGATGGTGCTACCCTCGGGGGTTTTCTTTTTCCTAGAGTTCTCAAATTCTAACTGTGCTGATAATTAAATTGTAACTTTCTAACTGTAGTCAGTCAAAAAAAAACATGGAGCAACACTTGAATTCTGGCTTTTAAATCATGATTCTCACACATCCTCTGTGAAAATCCCTCACAGCAGGGTAGTTGCTTAGAAGCATCCAATTGCACTGAACCAAATCAAGCAAATGTATAAATATAAAACCCAGGCGTACCTGAAGATTACGTTTGCTTTTCCTTATGTTGTGCTGCAGCAAAAAGTTGTTTTCTATCAAGAATCTACTAAATTGATCATCAAGCTGTGACAGCAGGTCATGGAATAACACTGTAGCAAATGGTATATTGTTGGCTGCATGTTCCCTAGAATCATTTAAAGCATGCTTGAGTTAAATACACTTCCAATACAAAAGCCAAGAAATATGTACAGGTGTACTTGATTTTTAATCCCCAACTCCAATTGGAGACTATGCAAGCACTGAGAATTACCTTCAAATGTAAGCCAGTTTCATTCTCTTAACTTTGACTTACTTTGATACAGAAATATTGTTTCTCTATTATTTTTGCCAGATTCTGTTCAAATTCATTTACTCATTCCATGCATATCAGGAACCTAAAAGTGACTCTGATGCATGTGCATGTTGTACCACTCCTCAAAGAGAAGACACTCCACAGAAAGTCTGGCAGGAGTTCAGAGTCTTTGAAGAGTGAGAGACTGATGTTTCCAAGGCAGTAACTAGTTGGTCTTAAAACAGCCACTTTTGATCTAGACCACTGAGAGCATTATGAGCAAGGACACTTACTCCAGGTATCAGGCCCCTCTGGAAAGCCCTGAAGAGGGGCAGGAACACAGGCTGGAGCACCCACACAGCTACTGAAGCATCCTACCAACAAAGGATGACCTAGCAGCTTGCTTCCCCAGCATTCTGCTGCTGCCTGTAACTGCACATCTGAGGGCACTGCTTATCACAAAAGCCTAATTAACCCAAAGCCTAATTAATTCCTGGGCTTACCAATCCTGGTTTTCCAGCCACTGTGCCAGGTACTGCCTGATCTCCATTGGAAAGCTGTCATCATATAACTGGTGAACTTGCTCCAAATACTTGGAATCAAGCTGCTGTAGCTGATACCACTGAGTCATTCTGAGGAGGGAGTGAAAAAAAGTCAGTGTAAATGCTTAAGTAGTATTTGGACTGAACAGGTGAAAAATAACTGATTTAAAGTTTTCATGAACATCGACAAAATTGGAGGATGTGCTGATTTTGGCTGGGATAAAGTTTATTTTGTTCACAGTAGCTAGTATGGGGCTGTTTTGGATTTGTGCAGGAAGCAGTGTTGGTAATACAGGGAAGTTTTTGTTGTAGCTGAGCAGGGCTTACACAGCATCAAGGCCCTTTCTGCTCCTCACTCCACCGCACCAGTGGGGAGGCTGGGGGTGCACAAGGAGTTGGGAGGGGACACAGCTGGGCAGCTGCCCCCAGCTGACCAAAGGGACATTCCAGACCACGTGGCATGAAGCTCAGCACACAGAGCTGAGGGAAGGAGGAGGAGGAACGGGGGACATTTTTGCATGATGGTGTTTGTCTCCACAAGCCACTGTTAGGATCCTGGATTTCCTGGGATGGCACAACACCTGCCTTTTGCTTTGCTTGTGTACATGGCTTTTGCTTTACCTGTTAAACTCTCTTTATCTCGCCCCATAATGTTCCTCCCTTTTACCCTTCTGATTCTCTCTCCATCCCACCACATGGGGAGGAGGGGAAGTGAGTGACTGGCTATGTGGTGCTTTCTTTTTTTTTTTTTTTTCCTCTGAACCCATTTTCATGGCTTTTAGGGTACTGCTAGTGTTACTGCTCTCTTGCTTAGCATGGGAATGACTACCTTGTGTTTGATTACCTGTACTCTGCCTAATTGAGACCCTGAACATGGAATATCATCTTTTGTTTGTGCAAATGTATTCCCCATGTGAGTGAAAAATTAGAGACCCTTCTAAGTGCCCATTTTCAGTTGCTATTCGTGTCGCCACTTGCCTGTTCAGAAAATGGACTACATCTCAAGTCACTTTAAATGGAGAAGTACTGGAAAGATGTTTTTTTCTATGTGTTTTAGTTCTCATGATTGTATTTTCAGGCTAAATTCAAGTAACCTGAGCAGCAGATACAAGATGCTTAAATGAACTAAGACTGTACAGAACGGCTTCTATCAGTCCTAACACTTTAGTGACAGTGGCTTTAGCTCTGAGGTATGGTCTCTAGAAGCAGATCACTCAGCCTTCTAAGCTGCAGGTTATCACCTTCTAGTGGAAATGGCATGTAAAGATATGTCCAAGGAACAGCCCAGGCTGTGGTGGTGACATCATTGTTTTTTAATGGCTGCCTATAAAACCCATCCAAAAGAACAGGGCAGCTTCCGGGTGAAGGACTATCTTCTATGCCCCTTCCTACCAAATCCTTTAGTTTTTACATGCCAGTACCCTTGGCTGTTAAGTGGCTTGTGCTAGGTGTGAAAAGCAAAAGAATTAAAACTGTTATGTTTAAAGTGAAGGTTTTGAGGCTTTTGAAGTGTGTGTTTTTCAGATTACAGCTAACACAGCACTTGAGTGTGCTGTAGCAGTCCCAAAGAGGGAAACTCCATGACTTCCCTGGGCTGCACAGTTCCAGTGGTCTGCCACCCTCAATATAAAGTAGTTCTTCCTCATGTTGAGGTGGAACTTCTTGTGTTTTAGTTTGTGGCCATTGCTCCTCATCCTGTTGCTGGGCACCACTGACATGAGTCCAGCACCATTCTCTTGTTACCCATCTCTGAGATATTTATATGCATTAATAAGATCCCCTCTCAGTCTTTTCTGCTCCAGACTAAACAAGCCCAGTTCCCACAGTCTCTTGTAAGAGTCTTGAGTCTCTCTCTCGTAAGAGTGTTCCAGATCCCTCATCATTTTTGCGACCTCTCCTGAACCCTCTCCAAGTAGCTCCTCGTGGTTTTTGCACCGAGGACCCCAGACCTGGGCACAGCACTCCAGATGTGCCTCGCTAGGGCTCAGTGGAGGTGGCTGATGATTCCTCTCGATATGCTGGCCACCCGATGCACCCCAGGACTCCTTCCTGGCCCTTCTCTACCTCCTTTCCTGCAATTCCCGGGGGATCGCGGCCGATCCACGCGGCGGGATTCGGGAGCAAAGCCCGCGGGCAGCCGGCCCTGCCCTCAGCCGGCCCCCTGTCCGCGTCCTCCCCGCTCCCGGCCGGCTCAGCCCCGCGGATGGGAGCACCGCACCTGTTCAGCAGAGGCTGCCCAGAGGTGCTGGAGGCAAGGGAACAGGGCCAGGGGTCCGCTTCCAGCGCTCCCGGGCACGGCAGGTCTGGAGAGGCGTCGTAGAGCGTGAGCTGTGGAAAACGAGCCAAGAGTTGAACTTGGGAGTCGACGCAACAGGCGACAGAAGAGCACGGGTGTCTCTGCCAGGAAAGAAGACCGCTAGGAGACACCTCCTGCTTCCGCAGGTGCAAAGACACCAAAGCGCAAAGCTCGATGGGTGTCCCGCGGGCAGGGGCAGTCTGAGGAAGCGACAGCTATAGTTACATCGGACATTTACCCTGCCAGCCCCTCAGGTGCGAGCAGTGCCGCTCCCGACGCCGTCCCCCGGCCCCTCACGCCCGCTCCCCTCACCTCAGGTCCGCCTCAGCGCTGCCGCGGTGCCGGTTGCCGGCGCGGAGGCGCGCGCCTAAGTGCGCATACGCGGGGGGCGGGCCGGGGGCGTTCCCGGGCAGCGGGCGCGTCACGTGACTTCGGGGAAAAGCGGCGGAGCGAGGAGGGCGGAAGCGAAACCAATGCGGGGCCCTGAGGGCAGCGGGGGTGGGCGAGCCCGGGCAGCGGCACGGCAGCTGGGGCTCCTGCCAAAGCGGGCACTCCAGCCCGTGTTGCCAGTCCAGGCGCCCATAAATTGCAGGCGGCCAAGCGTTGTGTCCCTTCGCTGTCGCTGTCTCTCGGTCCAGCATAGCCTTTTTGGGTTTTGTCTGGCGTTTGCAGCCGACAAAGACCGGGATTTGAAGTCCAGGCTTTGCTGCGAGTCTCCAGGGTGTTCCGCGCTCCCTCCCTCCGCAGAGGGAGGAAGCAGGTCTCACTCCATGAAAGAAAGAAATAGGAGGTCTGTTTGGTAAATTTGGTGGCATGAAATACTAGGGAATAGTAGATCTATAACCATGGCTATGAATAAAAGCTCTGGAAGAAGGTAACGGACAGTTTTTAGGTTTTTTAATTAGGATCGTTACAGGGACGCACCAAGACAAAGCACAAAACAATCACACTTTTTTACTTTTCTGTTGTAAAACACAGCGAAAGCACAAGCACAGTAAGTAGAACTACTTAAAAGCAGATGTTTTGTGTTTTTTCTGGTAGTACCTGGGCACCCCTTTTTTGTGTTTTTCCTCCACACCATCGTTTCACTGGAGAGCTGCATTCTTACTCGTGGCATAAGGACAAAATTCTCACTTTTTTAATGGAAGAGGGCTTGGGCTGTATATATTCATCCAACAGATAATTATTCCAGTGTTCTTTTAAAGCAGTGAAATGATCTCAAGGTACATATTTTCAACAAAATGTTAAGCTTACCCTCTGCAAAAATCTATTCTGAAGCAATAGCAGGAACTATCTTGCCAAAACCTGGTCCATGATGCTGCTCAGAAACACCAGTTATATTGGGCTCAAGTTAATACTTGAGAGTCTTGAAGGGTTGCCTTGCATGGAGAGCAGGGAAGAAGGAAAAAGGAGACTGTTTCTCATGCCATGTCTGATCTTTTCTTACAGTACTTTTCATGAACTTTAGGTGGTCAAAAATAAAATGTATCCCTCATTTTGTTTGTATTAAGACTGTGAGAAGAGGTTAGAATGAAAAGGCAAGCGATAGCTGATGTGAGGGGAGGTCATGTTTCCTGCTTTAGAAGTCTGTGTTGCTGTTTGTAGCTCAGTTTAAGGTCAACCAAAAGGCAGCAAGCCTGTTTTTGTTGTGCCTTGAAAAAAATCCAGAGGTCTGGGTATGCAACTTGAAGCCAAAATCTGATTTTATTCATGCTGGTTATATAAATTACAGATATTACTAAGTTATATACAGAATTGCTCTTTTTTAATTTTTTATACGTGATGCTTGCTGAACTTATGTGCAGCTTGCTTTGAATCACTCAGTGTAATGAACAGAGATGTTTGTTTCTTTGAAATTTACTTCCATGTATCACAAAAAAATCTCATCATTTTGTTTCTGCTCACTCCCTTTCAGCTAACGTAAATAGCATGGATGAAAGGAGAAATTAAAGTAAAATCCATGTCTTACTGATCAAGGAGGTTATGTTTTCATCGCAGAAGTCTCATTTATACCTGCTTGAGAAAGCAGTAAGGTGCAAATGTTCAAGGGTTTGTGTTTGAAGAACTTTACATGCATTAACCATGTATTCTGAGGGCAAGACTTGCATTGTGATTGAGCTTGCATTTGTGAAATACAGTGGCCTTGGAGTTGCCTGTTTATTATTCTATTAACAGAGATTTTAGGGATAACTCTGGGGGAAATAAAACCGAAACAACAAAACCAAACAACCCAAACTGAGCAGTAAACATGCCTGAAAGAAAAAAAAAAGGATTTAAAGAGGGCAATTTACCTTTTTTACAAAAACTAGTTGTCCTGCTTATTAAATGAGCCTATGAGAGGCATGTTATTACATGCAGCACAAGTTTCCAGATGGTCAGCAAATGCTGCAGCTCTTCAGTAACTGTTTCTTAACAAACTGTTTTTTAAAACTGCTTCCCTCTTGGCATTGACCAATTAGCATCCAAACTGTGTCACATCAAGATTTTTTATTTGTAGACTTTCTGACAGTACTTGCTGGAGTATCTGAGTGCTTCCTGCCCAAACAGATTTACATCTGCAACTATTTTGTGAGAGGGGGAAGTTTTACTAACTCTCTCTTCCAGTGGTGAAATGGAGACAGCCTTTTTAACACCACAAGTTTTATGTCTCCTTCCTTTCTGGAACTCCCTCTCTCCCCAGCCTTGCCTACCCGCCTTCCACAACTTCTGCTGTGGTGTAAGATAAAAATCTATGCTGAAGGCAATTCATCTTTGGAGAAAAGCAAACCCCAGACACCTCTGGAACATTCAAAGTCAGGGGAACAAGAATCTTTGCTTTGAAATAGCATCTAAATCAGTGGTGTACAAGATTATGATTAAGCAGAAAGTATTTAACATAATAAATCCTAATTTCTCCAAGCATATTAATGTCTTTAGTTATCTTTATATGCTGTCTTCAGAAGCAAAACATTTTGTTCTTATGCTCTCATATTTACAGCAATTCTATGGAAATTAGTTCTATTAGCAAGTAAAATTAATCTCTGCTGGGACCTCACTGAAGTCAAATGGCTCCCAAGCCAGAAAGGATTTGGTCTTTTTTCAGTGACAACAGCAAATCTGACTTGCAAAAGGCTGTTGGAATCCCTAGGGAGAAAATTCCTTATTTATGTGTTATTGATAACAGAAAGAAGTCTAAGAGTAACATAATGGTTTCCAGGAAAAGCTGACTTTCCAAAGTGACAGGAAAAAGAAATGATGACTTCTTTAACCCATCCAATGTTCAACATGATTACTAATTTTTCCAGTATGAGCACTTCAGTCAGTTGAGTAAGGAGAACTCATCTAGAAGAAAAGAAGGAAAAGATTAGTCTCATGGCACTCACAGCTATTCATTCAAAAGAAACTGCAGATGAAACCTTCTCTGGCTCAAGGTAACCGCAGAGTCACTTTGACAATGTCATACAAACTGACAGTGATCTGAAAATCCGGTTTCTAGTTATTTATAAAACAGAGGAATGCTGCTTAGAAGACACTGTGTAGGAAACTGTTGCAATAAGAATAATCGTGGTATTTATTTTTGTATGAACTTCTGTGGTTCTTGCAGCCTGTGGATATGTATTGCAGGGTTCTTCCTGGAGTCTTATTTATTTGATGGGCAAGGGAAGCTGGATGGGGGGGGGAATAGAAGGGAATTCAGCAAGACTGCAGAAAGTATATCTTGCTAAGACTGAGTTACTGAGTTGTAGGATATTTTGTCCTGCTGCAGATTTCACTCTTGTTTCCTGTACCTTAGACAATGCTTTTTTATTGGCATTTCATGGAGAAAAAGTATTGCTTTAATTGTGCAGATTGTCTGCTTGCTGTACTAAACCAGCTCTTCAGCACGGTAGATTGTTGTGTCAATTTGATAAAGAAAAAACCTCCATATTTTCCTCATTTCCATTTAGCAAGGTTAATTAAATGGAAAAGGGAAGGAAGGAGTTCTTTAAAACTCTTCTAAAACTATTTTTCTCATGCAATTTCTGCGGAACTTGAAAAGATTTCTAGTAAGAGCCTACAGAAATATCACTTACCATCTAGCAGCACTGAACCACTCATCTTGGTACCTTTAAAACTGTATTTAACACTTGCAGTTTGCTACCAGGCACATTCTTTTTGTGGGGTTATGACCCTGAACAATGATCATGGTCACAGCTTATTCTGAAGCTCTGAATAGAGCTGATTTGAGATTTACTGTGCATGGAAAAAGGAACCAAAAATGTTTGGAGGCTGATGTTAAACAAAAGTGAATCCAACTATTCTTTACTCTGACTAAGCTTCAGGAAAGCAAATTCCTGAAGCATCGTTCATAAGTGCAGTCGAGGAGATCAGAACCATTTCCATATGTTATAAACCAAAACAGAAATGAGTGAAGGCATGTCTTGGATTGGGTGGGGTAGGTTTTAATGCAGAATTTTAATTCAGGCTGGTTATTTCCTTTTCAGACAAAGAACTAGTTTGTCACGGATGCTATCAGAGAAAAAAGTGAAGAATAAAAAAAGGTACTTTGCTCTTCAGCATATCTTCAAGTTAATGTGTTAAAGAACTCATCTATTTGTATATAAAGTTTAACTGTACTTCTAACCACTAACAGTCAGGATTCTGGTTTAGTTTTGTTTTTTGTGGGTCAGGAGAAGTGTTGACAGAGAGGCACTTAAAGGGGAGTTGCCAGGCTTTTAAATACATAACCATTTTAAGATCATAAGTCATTTAACATACAGAAAGTTAAGGACTAGTATTAAAAAAGGAGATTTTCTTCAGAAGCTACTAGAGCCAAACCAGTGCTGTGTTTCCTGAGAATAGTCTGCTGGGCAAATCCCCACTTGGCTATACATCATTGCTCTAAGGAGCCATGATGATTCAGAATATAATTTCTAGTCAATAAGGAAAAGAGGAAAATTTTTTAAACATATGGTATTTGTAGAATATTTTCCTAATCTTTCTATATACGAAGTTAATATTACTTTGCTGCAATTGTTTTAGTTGATTTTAATTTTGCACTTTGAAACCCTGTGTAAAATATGGCAGTGTGAAAAAGTTGTGCAAATTTGCTGAATTGGAAATTATTATGTTCCTTGGGCAGCTCCCCTGAGCAAGTCCAGGCCTTTGTGCTGTCCAGAGAATTAGTATAAGTGACATGTATTTGTCAGTGGAAAGCCTTCATTTGTGCAAGAACTCTGGGATCTTTGTGTTCTGTCATTTATGATTCATTGGCCAGCATGTCAGGGGATTCCAGTCCTTTCAAGATGCTTGCAGTATCCTGCACCATTTTGAATAGGAAATATCTGCACCATTGTTTCAGAATGTAATGCAGCATGTGATGAAAGAGCTCTGATTCTTTCATAGTTGTACAAGCAGCTCTTTATTAATCAGCATCTGTGCTGTATCCTGTTTGCTTAATATTTACTTATGAACGGGAAAGTTTACAACTTACAGCAGTTTCAATGGCTGTGGGACTCAGGTGTTCTCTCAGCACAGCATAGACACTTGGAGACATTGGAAGAAGATCTGATGGAGAATGTGGTTCTGTAGAGTCATTTAAGCTAAAAAGAAAAAAAGCAAAAAAAATACACAAAAATAATCTTAGAAAAAACTTAAATCCCTCTAACTTTATGCATATCAGTGGAGTATGGTGAATGTTTTTTCAGTTTGCTAACCCTGTACTCAGGCTTGCTGGTGGCCCTGTAAGCTCATGCCAACAACCTGATATACGCTTAAAAATGTATGAGATAGAGTCAAGTTTATCCTCTCTTTCCTTGGCCCTAATATCAGCTGCTGGAGAAAAAAAAAAAAGGAGACAGTGAAAGATAAGTAGATCAGAGTACCATAAAATCTGCATTCAATTTTTACAACTGGTTTGCCCCATGAATGGAAAAAGCACTGTACAGGTGAAGTCCTTTATTTCCCTTTCTTGTCATTAGCAGTCCTTGCCAAACTATTTTCAAATAGTTTGGGGAAAGGAGGCAGGGGAAACTCTGAAATGGGATGTAAATTAAATAAAAATAACAGTTGAAGTGTAACACACCTGTGAGGATACTTACATTTTGGAGACTGGGATAAATACAGAAGGAACATAACCTTTCCCTCCTCCGTCCGAGGGCTTTGAGACTAGAATAAATAGTAGAGAAATTATGTATTGTCTAGTCATTTTATTACCTATTTGAAATTGATTATTTGCAGACATTAATAAATTGAGAAGTCCCTGCATAAATAGATAGCCATAAAAGTGAGGGGAATTCCTGAGATTAGTCCTTGAGTTCAGGTCTTAGTCACAGAATTGCCTGTGCTCCCTTGATATGAATCACAATATAACACCACAACTGATGAAAGAGATTTCATTAGGCCTGCAAACCGAATATACAGTTTTTTAAGTTTGGTACTCTGAGCCTGCAGATTTCAGTTCTGCAAATGTTTGGAGATGTCTTTATGTCTTTACAGATACAGCTTCAGCAATGTCTTTTGCATGAAATTAAACACATATGTAAGATTTTAGAGGATTCGAGCATTAGACAAAGTTCACTGAGTTAAAATGAAGAAAGAAAAATACTGTAGCTTCCAAATATTTTTGAGTTGTGTAGGAATTTGAGTTCAAATGGAATTGTAACCTTTGATACGGAAAGTCCAGATGAATGTGTTTTATCTATTAAAAAATTAAGGCTTTGACATCTTTCTTTAAGTGAAAATGAATTTGATCTAAAAATGAGCTGATTTGTAACTTGGACAAAAAAGAATGTGTGCCTGAACATATTTGGAACTATCCTTGTTTAGCCTTTTTGCATTTTCCAGTGCAGTTGCCAGGGGTTTTCAGGAACATTGTCTGCCATAATAACTTTGTAATCGTGCAGTATATTGGGAAAAGGTGGTGCAGATAAACAGCCTTTGTTTTAGGGTTCTGTTGCATGAAATGAAACAAAGTACGGCTTCCAAGCTGTTTGGGAAATACTGAGTTTTCTTGAAATTAAAGAGACAGCATGCCACAGTGTAACACAACTATGAAGGCCATAAACAGGATGACTTTTCAGTGTCCTTTCCTTTGAACACCCAAGCACTGAATTTTGTGATGCATCAGTCAGGAAAAAAAAATTAATTTCTTAGCTTCTTTTAAATATTGTCATCACCTCTATGTAACCTCTAAGACCAGGGATATATTTGCAAAATGAAGCTGTCTAAATGACAGACACATGTTAAAACAGTTCTACTGAAGATGACTATTGATGAAGGCATCTTAATCTGTTTTCTCCCTCCTCTCTCTACATTCCTCAAATTGCCTCTTGACTTTGCAGCTGCTGTGCAGAAAGGGTAAATAGAGAAGTGGAGCCTAACCTTCATTTGGCTGACAGCTGTAGTGTTTGCCAAAGGCCTTATCTTTGGGGATATCTGGATACAGGTACTTCAGGGGGTTTTCAGGAACGTTGTCTGCCATGATAACTTTGTAATCGCGCAGTATGTCGGCAAAAGGCAGGGCAGCTAAGCGACCTTTGTTATAGGGTTCCACCGAATGAAATGTTACATCTCCTGCAAAAACACAAAGGCACCATACCTTGTAGATGAGCAACTGCAGCTAGAAAACATTTTTGCCTTTCTTTTGAGGTTTATAGTTGCATAGGCTTTACTTGTTCTACCTATGTTAGTATTTTTCAATATTTAATTTCTGCATATTTGGAAACAAATCTAAAGCCTGCAGTTAGCAGGTACACCTCATAGAGACCTTTGTTAATATAAAGAGCTTGGAGGTAGAATGTCAGTTTTGATTTGTGTTTGAGAAATTATGATACTTGTATCTTGTCCAAAACCACACTATGACATGATACATGTGAATTTTACTTTCAAACAAAAAAAACTTGACTCCTATATTGCAGGTATATTGCAGAGTTTGGGTTGGTTTTGGTTTAGTTGTTGGTTTGGTTTTTTTCTTTTAATTATACTTACCATTTTCTAGCTGATCCACCCAAGTAAAGGTAATTCCACCCAGATTGCTCTCACTAAACCTTAATAAAAATGTTCCTGGTGTCTTGTCTTTCAGCAGAATTCGTTCCTTTTCTTTGCTTACAAATCCCATTACGTACCTGAGGTATAACAGGAAATCATGGGTTTACTTTTGGAAAAAAATACAGGCTTCAATCTGTGCAATGTGTAGAATCGTAGAAGAGCCTGGGTTGGAAGGGACCTTAAAGTTCACCTGATTCCAAACCTCCTGCCATGGACAGGGACATCTTTCACCAGACCAGGTTGCTCAGAGCTATCCAGCCTGGCCTTGATCTGACCAGACTTTATGCAGGTGTTCAAAACCTGGTTACAAAGCTTTATAAGGCTTGGGGACTATGACCAAAGCTGTGTGTGATTTACGCATGGAGTATGGCATTGAGCTCAAAGTATTATGAAGCCTGGTGAAATTTATCCCAGTACTTGATTGCATAGACAGATCTGAAGGATATATCTAAACCTGCATTTCTAAGAGATCCCATATTGTTCCCCTTCGGCAGCAATTTCCAAAAGTTACGAGTGGGAGAAGGGAGACAGAAGTGTTAAACTCATTGCAAGTACTCCTCTGCATGGCTAAAACTGAGATGAGTAAAGGACAGAGAAAATGTGGAGAGAGATCGGTATATAGCAGTTCCTTGTTGCTCACCCATCAATCCAAAGGGGAAGAATGTGTTTTTTAATCAAGTCCAGGATTGCTTCAAGCCAAACCCAAAAGGTGAAAGACTTCCCAGGCAAATGTTCCTAACAGTTAAAAAACAACCACAATACACAAACAAAACCAACACACACAAGAGGAGAATCATGAGAGTGATGTTACCCAACGTTCACATGACAGTTTCTTCTCAGTTTCTTAAGAATTATCTATTTGCTCAAGTGAGAATGACAATATGAGCTGTGGTTTTGAGTAATAGCTCTCTTTCAACCTGACATAAAACCAACTGATTTTTAAGATATGCATTGGAAGCACCTCATTTTCCAAGGAGAATAAAAATCACATCTGTGGTTTCTTCCTAGTTATAAATTTATATTTTGAGTGGAAAGATGAGAAAGTTGAACTTCTTTCCAAGGTTCCGTACTTGCTTAAATAATGTAGTTAATACAAATTAAATGAGCTTGCCCTTCTTTATCAATACATTCTCTGTTCCTTATCAAAGTTATTGTATATATTGACTGTCTTGAAATAAATTAAGTCAAAACTAAACATGAAAAATTTTACTTATGGTTTATGAAAAATATATTGCATGCTTTGGTAAGACTTTCAACTGATCATTTACAGAAATATATAGGGCACACTATAATGGCAGTTTCTGATATCTGTAGCAATATAGCAAAGTAGATCCCTAATCCCAAGCTTTATGCTTCTGGAAGTGTTTTGTTCCTAGTTAAATTTTTACAAGGGATGTGATTGTGCTGAGGTGAAAGTCCCACATATGGCAAGTGGGAATCTTATCAGCAACATCAGAGAAACAGAGATAGGCATGGCTGTGGGTGTTATGAGAAATAATAGTTTAGTTTTACTTTTGGAACAGTACCTTGCAAAACTTTGCCCAGGATAGTTGATAATCATTGTAACTGACTTGCTGTCCCGAAAGGAGGAAAAAAAAAAAAAAAAAGAGCCCAAATGGTGCATGTATTATTCTGAAGTTATGAAATAGATATTGCTTGATATCTGTATAGTTGGGTGGGGGGGTCAGGGGAGAAGTACAGTACATCCAGACTTAGGGAGGGAGGGATAGGGGCATGCTAAGGGACTATAGATCTGGTTTTCTGTATTCTTTTGAAGCAGGTGATAATAGTTTTGGAAATATTTGCCTAAAGTAGCCTGTGACTTGGTGTTTGCAACACTACATGCTGAGTTTCAGTTTTTAGCCAAAATGTTACTTCTCACCTTTCCCCAGGGCCTCTCCCTTCTGGGGCACACTTGTGTCTCAAAGTAGTCAATAGTTCATCTTGCTGAAGTTACAGTTACTCTTTCCTGTGCTGACACCAGTGAAGCATCTCTCGTGAGGTCCCAAAAATGAACAGACCCACAAGGACAGGTACTTAAAATGAAACAAACCCCAAACCAAACCTCATAATCAAGCAAAAATACTTCCTTTTGATTTCAGATGTATGAGATAATTGTTAAGTAAGCAAAATAACATCACAGTTCAGTGTGACTTTGATGCCTTCTTCCTTCAGTTGAGCAGCCTGGAAGTTTGAAAGTTGAATTACTTTGTGATAAGATTAAGATGATGCCTGCTTTTCTTTAAAGAAAAAAAATGTCATTGTGACATTTTTGACATCAGCTCTGGAAATGGACATCATGTCGTGCTGGTTTTGGCTGGGGTAGAGTTCATTTTCTTCACAGTAGCCAGTGTGTTTTGGATTTGTGCTGGAAACAGTGTTGGTAATACAGGGATTACCAACAGTTTTAGTTCTTGCCAAGCAGGGCTTTGAAGGCCTTTTCTGCCTCTCAACACACCCCATGAGCAAAGGGGCTGGGAGTGCTGGGAAGCTGGGAGAGGACACAGTTGGGACAGCTGATCCTAACTGGCCAAAAGGATATTCTGCACCATATGGTGACATGCTCAGCGTGTAAACTTTAGGCATAAGAAGGAGGAAAGAGGGGATGTTTGGGGTGATGGCATATCTATTGCCAAGTAACTCCTTTGTGTGATGAATCCAGCTCTGATTTCCAGGCTGAACACTTGCCTGC
Source organism: Nicator chloris (assembly GCA_013400495.1). NCBI lineage: Eukaryota > Metazoa > Chordata > Aves > Passeriformes > Pycnonotidae > Nicator > Nicator chloris. The sequence continues at coordinate 166,957 of WAAE01008938.1, read as the reverse complement.
AGATGGGAGGTAGTGAATGAACTCCTTGTTTGCCTTGTGTGCACATGTGGCTTTTGCTTTACCTGTTAAACTGTCTTTATCTTTGCCCATGAGTTTTCTCACTTTACTCTTCCAATTCTCTCCTCATCTCACTCTGGGGGAGTGGGTGGCTGTGTGGGGCTTAGTTACCAGCTGGTGCTAAACCACAATGTCTGCTTAAAGCCCCTACGTGTAGTTACCAAACATAAGAACCAAATAAAATCTGTATATTTATACACACTTACCCGTAAGTTTCTCTGCCAGCATGTTGAGCTGTTCAGAATTGAGTCCACGACCAACGTATGATGAAAATTGCCAGCTCAGTATTTCTAAGAGCTGACTTAAAGTGGCAGCAGGGGGGTTGTTGAAGAAAGACAAATTCTGCAACAGAATGAATGCTTTGTGTAGATAGCAACCATGAAATACATATCAGGCTGTAAGAGGAGGGTGCAAGTACTTGAGCAGAATCTGGAAGTGTTGAAAGTGAGCTCTGTGTGTGGGGAAGCATTGGGGCAAAAGTGTGGGCTCTCCCACCTGCAGGCACCCAGCAAGGTCCGGTGGAGTGCCCGAGCAGGGTTGTAGGGCAAGACTCCTAGAGACAGCTAAAGTCCCTGTGTGCATCTTGGATGCTAAAATACCTTGCTATGCCTCTGGCAGTGTCCTGTGTAAAGACAGTGGAAATATGCTTAAATCCTGCCCCCCCAAAATCTAGATATTATCACTGCATTGGAGTGGGTGGCTGATGGATCCTTTAAACCATTACATACTGATATGGTGATGTGCTGTTGAATTATTTGGCTTATCTTTGTTTCTTCATTTGGTTTTGGTTTTTTTTGATTGTACACACAATAGACATACTGAAGACTGCAAAAACTCTGGAGTATCACAGAATGATAATGTAGTCCAGCCTGCTGGTCAGCTGGCCTGCCACCATGGTAGACTGTCTGACTCTTTCCCTCCTCTGAGCATCTGTGTGACTGCACTAATCCCCAGCTGAAAGCCCGAGAGCCATTGACAGCACTATTCCACAGTCTGCAAATACAGTAACACTGACTGAATCTAAAGTATGTGCTGAGTCAGTTGTAGCCTTAGAAAGAATGATTCTGCCTTTGCTTACGGTTAGAGACACTAGAAGTTGTTACTTAACATTGATAATCTTCTCCACAGAAAGCACAAGTTCCTAGAAAATCCATGGGGGAAGGCAGCACTTAAGTACATTACAGATTCACCTATATGCCTGCTGTCATGGTTTGGAGTTGTACTAGTAGAATTATTTTCTAACAGGTCTAGTTTTAGTCAGCCACACCCAAGAAACATAAATTAAAACTAGACAAGTTAGAGAAGTTGTGGAGGAGGCCCAAACTTTTCCTTAGTTAAAGAACTACTACTTTAGGCTACAAAAAGAAAAGCTAAGGGTGCACGTGGTTTTATATCTGGGCAAGAAAGAAAGATAAAGAGAACAACAATAAAGTGTGATGTTGATAAGGGTCTACATGACAAAAATGAGGCCAGTTCAAGAGGGAAATACATATTTTTTATACTTAATGTATTTGTAACCAAATAGTACAAATGTGAAAATGCAGGAAGTCAGTATTTGCATACTGAGGACCTACCTGAGGATCATTGGTTGACAGATTGTACCAAATAATAGAGGCCCATGCATTGGGCAGTTGGCTGACATTGGAAATCATCACCACAGGCAAAGAGCTGGTCTGGTGGAGAGAATGAATGCCATGTGTAAAAATGCAGCTGAGGAAAGTATTAGTGCTGTACTGTGCTTTGGTTTTTTAGCCTCTCTTTCTTCCCAAAGCATAGACTTCTTTTCCAGTAGTTCTGGAAATCATGTGTCTGCTTGTGGTTACTGCTGAGGGCCTCACCAAGGGTAGGCAGACCTGTGGTGTGGCAGACACAGTTGTACTTCTAGAAACTGCTGGAAAATGCCTCTTACTCCTGCCCCAGATAATCTGTCCTGAATACTTACTTCCAAATTTATCGTCAATCCATACAGGCAGACCTGTGTTTCAAAGCTGATGGAGTGCAGTTCCTCGGTCACCATGTGAGGCCCCTGACGGAATAAGGAGGTTACAAAGCTGTGAGTGCACAGTTGGCATTTAACACTGTTTTAGTGATCCAGCTGCTGAGGTTACACTTGGAAAGAAAACTCGTATCAAATATATATGCAGAACAGGAAAAGAAGGAAGTGAAGGAAACAATTTGTTTGTTCAACTCTGACGTTAAATTTGTCCAGAAGTCTGGTATTTTTTCTGATGGATCTAAAAGAACCCCTTAATATTGTTAAAGCAGTACTTCTAAACTTTTGTATTTTTCTAAAATGGTACTTTTAAACACAGAGTTGCACACAAGAAGTTAACAGATAATTTTGTATCTCTGATAAAGGTTGCCTCCAACTTTCCTTTTCCTAAAGTTTGTTTACTGATTGACAATTCAACTTTGAACAGAGATGTTCAACTTGAAGGAGAAACAAACTAGAAACAAAGCAAATAGCCACAGCTTTAACGGCAAATAGGCCTTCATCCAGGTTTGCTGTGGGTACTAGTTGAAGGACTAGAGGCCTAAATCATTAATCCAAAGCAAATTTGGTATTAAAACCCCAATCTTTTCTTGGATGGAAAAAAAAATCTGTTTGTCATCATTAAGTTTGTAATATAAGCATTTGTTTTGATTACAAACCAGCATAGCTCTGTAAAGATCCAAATCTCTGCTCCTTAGGAAACAGATCTCTTGAAGTGTATTTCCATCCCCAGGACTCAAAGTATAAAAATATATTTGTTCTTTTCCAGTTTTCTTTGTTGTTGGTCTTTCCCGCCCTGCATTTGTTTTGTCAGACTTTTCGTTTAAAAAATAAATAAAAAATTGCAAATGAAAATGCTTTCCTTTACTGAAATATCTACTTTCAATTAATGTAACATAAAAGTATTTCTTGTCAGAGGACCTCATGGCCTTGTCTTTGCCACGGAGCACCTCCTCCAGGAGATGTACTGGCCACTGCAATAAAAAATACTGAATAAATGAGGACTTGGGACCACAGGAGATGCTTAGGCACCTGAATAATAAATCTGCCTTGTAAAGTGAAAATCCAGCTTAGACCTGAAGGCTTTTATGTGAAATACTCATCCATCAAATATGCTCAAATGTTTTAACTCAGGTTGAATCAATTCAGCTCAACCTGTATCGCTGACACAAAGTTGAAAAGGGTTGGTGAAACAACTCTTCTTCCCTGCATTGTGATTTTGCAGAAGCAAATTTTTCTCATGGAAAAAACATCTAGGCAAAAAGGTACATCTGCATGAAAGGACAAATCTAAAATAGAGAACTTCCACTTTTTTTTTAATGAGGCCAGTTATATTTAACTACACTTTTAGGATACTGAACATCCTATAACAAACCAAGTTTTGAAAGCATTATAGCTGTTAATAAAGAGAATCCTAACTCTTCTTCTGCTAATAACCACTTTCATAGATTGACTTGACCAAGGACAGACTCTGTTTGAGGAAATCAGCAGTGAACCAGGTCATAGTTCAGCTGTCCTAATTCTCCACAGCCCTATGATAGCTTTATATAGTATTAAAGGCACAATGTGTAGATGTGGGAGGAAAATGCTGCCAAAACTGGAGTGCCAACATTTCTTAACCTACATTTTTGCATTTGCTTATTGTGGTGTCAGTGATTTTGTAAGCAGCAAAGTAACTGGGAGGCGAGCCTTGAGTTTCAGTCTTGCTAATCAGTTTGTGAGTTGAAATGTGCACACATATCTTCTGCTTTAGGTTTTGGTCAAATTCTTCATGCTGATTACATCTTTTGCTTTGTACTTAAAGAATACTTGAAATTACTTTTGTGCTTGCTTAACTACAGCTATTTGGGCTGTGATATGAGTGATTTTTTTTTTTCTTATTTCTAATTTTTTTTAACTTGCTAATACAACTTTACCCTCAGTTATGCTGGTTTTACTGCTGTCGTGCCATACACAGAGCCACCACGAGAGGGGAACCTACGACCAGGCTGCGACAAGTGTAAGTAAATTAAGCAGATTTTTGGTCCTGGCTGAGGCAGCAAACCCCTTTGATACAAAGATAATGACACCCTGACTTCAGCTATGGACATGACCAGCAGAACATATATTTAAAGGACCTTTCCTGTAGGAAACAATTATTTCGACAAAAAAACCCATTTAAAAGCTTATTTGTTTTGGATTTTTTTTTCCAAATGTAAATGACTAAAAAGGTAAACTTTGGGTAGAATGCACACATTTGGATTATTACTCTCTACCTTCTATTGTAACTTTTTCAATATACAGACTTCAGGCATGCAATTACAATTTGAGTCGTTCCAAACAGTTCTCATTATACTTATACTATCATAATAATTGGATCCTGTTCTTAGTATAAATTTCAAAATCTAACAACTCTTTGATTTAAATAAAATCAAATATGAAATACTTGTGAGAGTAAGCAAAACCAACATGTAAAATAAATGCACAAACCTCATTTCCTTTGCTTCCAGCACTTGTTTTCATTTCTTTGGGTTGCTGTAGAAAGCAAAGCAATATTTACGTGTCAGAGAAACTATAGACAAAAGTACATATAAGGAACATTATTTATAACCAGGATGTTCTTAGTTATAATAAGATTTTATTTGCAATATAAAAATGAAGTCTAATGAAGACTCTGACATTGCACCATGAAAATTCTATTCAGTGAGGGGTCTTTAGATATTTTTAAAGAATTTTTAGGAAATGAAGTTAATGTAACAAAGCATTAATTAGGGTGCTTGACTAGTGTATCCCACAAAAAAAGCGCTAAAAACCATTGATCTCAATCTCCTTTTGCAAAACTACACCAATGCACTGCATCTGTGGTTAAGCCCCAAAAATACCACAGGCAAGGGAGTGTTAGTCTGAAAGCAGTACTCACTGGGCTCTCAGAGAAGCTACACAAGCAGTGCTCTAGCCTCTCACAAGGCTTTATCACAAGCATTAATTTCCGATAGATTTCATGCATTCAATTTTATCTCCCCTAGAAAATTGTGGTGTGGTTTAGGTTTTTTTGTTTGTTTGTTCTGTGTGTTGGGTTTGGTGTTTTGGGGTTTTTTTAACTGAACTCAGTTTCTCTGAAGCTTTTTAATTCAGCATGATTAGTCTTTCCTTTTCTGGTGGTATTTGTAATTAAGATTTGCTTTGTCATTTCTGTGAAAATATAGTCTTGTTTTATGGAATGGATGAAGTATGGAATAGCAAAAAGAGGTTCTAGGAATAATCTTTTTGTACAAGTAGAAAGAAAGTGAGTGTGGCCTTGACAGTAATACAGTTCTCCCTCCAGAATTTCTAAAGAGTCTTTTATTTCTCTACCAGAAGTACACAACAGTAAAAAAGTGTCAAACCTACCAAATGTCGAAATTCTACTGACAAGCTTCCATTTGCAGACTCATCCATGTTCATGGCTTTCACATGTGTTCCACACAGAACAAATCTACGGTTACTGTGGAGGACATGACAGTTATGTACTCAAATATCATTGTATTGGAAAAATTTAATAAATATTATATTTTCTTGTCTTACCTCACAGTTGAAACATTCCTAAAAGAGAAGAAGGGTGGGGGAGAGGAAAGGGATTATGAATCAGTAAATGTGTAAGACAGAACTTGTACTGAGAAGCATATCTGAGATGGTAGATTTTGCCTGCTCAAAGTTGGTTTGTATTGAACCTACAACTACAATTTTTAAACTGAAGAACTGAAATTCATACTGTCCACTTAGACTTTTGCATCTGGCCATATGTAGGTAGTGTCTTTTATCTTGCTATTTATTATCAGACGGTACACGGCTTCAGAGAGAAACAGCCCTGGGTTCTCCCTTGCTCCCTCCTCACTGGCTGGTTTCCCTCTTTCTTGTGGGCCAACATCTATGTCCATGCAGTCAAGTTGTTTTTTAGGGGCTTGCAGAAGCACAACAAGCAGAAGGAGGGAGGTAGCTGGTACGTAGGGCTGGGGATGGTGCATAGTGAGAACTTGGAGATATTTCAAACCTAACTATCCCATAAATGCAATACAGTTTGATTTCAAGTTTTTGTGTGATGCTGCTGTATCGGTCTGATGAATTTTTTTTAAGTCTTGAGACAACTCTTAAATGGACTTCTTGCCTCCAATCTGAAAACATCAAGTCGACTTAGCAGCTTTGTTTTAAAAAAATAAATTTTCCACATAAAAAAGAAGTGTTACTCTGATTTTTTCACTAGTGTTTTTTAAATTTTTTTTTCTTTTCCTTTTGAAAGCAGTTTTAAAATCATATAGGATAGCCACTGAAAAAAACCTGTGTTGTCTCTGTAGGGAGCAAGAGAATATCTTCACTTTTACGTTTCTTACTTGTCAATAGTTGCTTTCACTCTGATCTGGTAGTTCAGCTCTGGCAATTTAATTAGCAACCTTCAAAACAGAAAATGAGAGAGTGAATATTAACAGAATAAATATTTCACCAGAAGACACTAGATTGGTTGCTCCAGATTAAAGTATCAGAAATTATTATAATCTGAAAACAGATTAGGCATCTAGGATTATAACACAGTTTACAGGGTTGAATACCCAGAAAGAGGAGCTAGGCTGTTCCAGTGGTGGGTGCCCTACCCTCCCTCTAAGTGTGTGGAAAAGTTAGCATGTGTTTGAGGGAATGGCTGGAGAGACACCAAAGTAGTACTAATTAGGAAATGGATTTGTATAATCTCTGACTGCATCATAGATGTGTGTGTGCTTTCCTTCATGTACCTTTTCTCACCCCTGGCCCTCCATGAACTTGTGCTGCAAGGTAGAAAGGAAATGAGAGTTCCTGTCCAATCTTTGCTCTTTCACAAGTCAGGCAAGGAGCTTCTGGGAGAGAAATAACTTGTCTGTGATTCACTCGAGACCCCAAAATGCAGCAGTTTCCCTTTCCTCTGTGCAGAAGTGGCTCTGAGTATTCTGATTTTGGCTTGTATGATAAGCATCATTATTTACTTGGTTTGTAAAGTCATTAAAACAAGAATTCAATGCATACAGAATCCCGAAGGTGCTGCCTTTAGCTGGAATGTGCCTTTCTTCCTCTTGTTTACTCTTTACTGCCACTTGTTCTGTGTGACAGATTCTGTGGACTTTATATACCCATTCCAGAAAATTTCCCTGCAGTTGAATGGATCCCTAACGAAAGTTGTTCTGCTTTTCTTTCTAGATTCTCCTAGGATAAAATACTGTACATGAATGAAGGAGTTTATATCAGATTTTTTCTGTTACCTTAATTTAACAGTGAACTGTATTAAAGTTTTGAGAACCATTGGCCTCTGGGGGTGTGTTGGCATGCAGGGCTGCCTTTCAACCACGAAGGAGCTGTGTGAGAAGAAGTGAAACAAATAGATTTTTAGGAATATGTATGAACAAACAGATGGGGATTTTTTCTTGGGGGGAGGAAGGGAGAGGGCTGGTATCTCTTAAAGACTTATTTCTCCACAGATGCTGAAGTGCGAGCTATGCATTCCAACTCTCCGTTCTCAAAATGATCCAGTGGTCTAACTTCCCCTTAAATTGTTCCCAAAAGAAACAGATATTTGGAAGACATTGAAAATCACACCAAATTCTATGGTTCTAAAGTATGATGATAAAAGTCTTGGTTTTCCAAAATTTTATCAGAGCCATAAAACAGAGTATGAAAATACACTGAGCACATCTTCAATGAAATTAAAAGAACTAAACAATAATTTCAATTTTCATACATGTATAACCAACATATATAGCAAACAATTGAGCCCACTTTGCTTTCAGACGCTCACTTGGGGTTTATCTCTAGTATAGCCTGTACAAAAGACAAGAGAAATGATGCAAATATTTTATCTACTAATAGAAGGGTGAGTTGGGAGGGCAGCAGGAAGCATAGCTTGAGGCGGACAGTGGAAAGAAAAGGAAAATTTACTTAAAAAAAAGCAAAATCACAAACACAAAACCTCATAACTTTTCTCAGCAGAATGTACATAACTCCTCCTAGAATAAGGGGATTCCTGGTGTTCATTTAAGAGTCAGAACTTGATGACAAACCCTTTAATGCTACTCATGAGAAACTGCCTGGAACCTTCAGATTCTGTAAGTTTTGATGACAGCTGTACATACTTCTTATATTAGGAACCTGGACCTTAAAATCCTCAGACATTCAAATTTTTTCCTTTTTCTTAACAGTCTGTTCTCATTGTTGTACCAGTTGATGTAAAGTTCTGTACTTTGGCAGTGGCTTACGCACTTCCGGAAAAGGTTGTAGAGCAGAAAGTTGACTTTTTCCAGCAGCTGAGGTCTTTGCACAGGAATAGGGTCCCCATCGTAAGTCAGCCTGGTCAAGAGTTCATCCAGCTTTTCTAGCTGCCTTCTGACTTGAAACAGACTCTCTGCCAACAGTGTAAAGCTACAGCAAGACAAAGAATCAGTTTGCAATCTTTCTTGTCAACTGTTTCTTAGAACACAAGAACTACTGAAGTTCTTGTTTGGGGAAAATCAGAATCTGTATTGAATGGTGCTTTCCAGCTTTGCTGAAACTCACATCCATTAATCATTTGTTTACAAGAGTATATAAATACACTGGGCAAATCACCTGCTTTATCTTCAAAGAGAAATGTTCTCAAAACAATGCAACACCAACAATTTTGAAGAAATATATACATGGTCCTGATGTTGTACATGCAGGGCACTTGTGCCAACATTAATTATTTCCAACAGCTCAGGAGTTTTCCAAAATGTACACTTTAAAGGGATAATATTTATATAGAATGAGTAAGTAAACCAGACTGAAGAAGTGTAAAAGCAGTAAGGAAAAATAAATCCAAACACACTGGCTAACTTGCTAGTTCAACAGGGTATGTGTGTATCAAATTACATTTTAAGCTATTTTTAGCATCTTTGTTGGAAAAGTACTTCAGTGAAAAAAAAGAAACCTACACACAAAAAAAGAAGAAAAAAACCACTTCTTTTTTTTTTTCAGTCCTAAAATTTTCTTGGTAATTTTCCTTCCTTTTTACTTCTTACTTTTTATTTCACCTTTTGCATATGAGAGTTTTGATGGGAGAGTAAATGACCATGATGTTGTGTTGACATTCTCTGGGTACACTATCTTTTAAATATGATGCTATTTTCTGTTATTTGCAATCACTTCAGAGTTCCACCACAGAGACTACTGCCGTTCAATCCCTGCACACTGTGAAGTCTGGAGGAGTGAGTCAAAGCATAAAGCCTCTACCCAGCTCCTGCCTAGACACAACTCCCACTGCCTTCAACGACAAACTCAGTCAGCACCATTCTTACTCAAGGAAAACTCCCAAGAGAGTATGTCTCATGTATCTGGAGGAGCTGTCAAACCCAAAAATTAGTGACTGCCACAAGTCAGGCTCGGGAGTTCACCGTAGTGTTAATTCTGAATAGCAAATGTTGCTTTTAGTTAGCACCTTGTAGTTATTTACTTTCTTTGCTGCTGGTGAATTTGCTGCTGTTGCAGCTGATCTAAAGGAATGATCACTTCAAGTGCAGCAGACTTCCTGTGGTTTTCAGTGGAAAGGCGAGGTCAGGGCAGGTTTACCAGTTCTGGAGCTGATCGAGCCCCCCGTGGAGGGGCCCCCCGATGCAGGCAATCTGCTGCCGTCTCTTCCAGTCCAGCAGCTCCTCGGTCAGCATGTTGCTCATCAGCATATCGATCTCATGGATCACACGCCCTATTTTGCTGAGCACTTCCTGGAAAATAGGAAAGGTGTCACTAACTGACCACAGGCAACAGCTGCAAAACTCACCAACTATAATGAAGCACTTATTAAATTTTTTTCAGTTATTCTGAAAGTGACCATGTTTAGTTCCTATTGCTTGAGTGACAGGATTCATCACCCATTGTACCTTAATCCTGAATCTCTATGAACTCTTCTTCAGTAAATTTTTTTGGGGGGAAGGGTAGGAGGGAAGGGTGTTGCATTCTTTGTGGGCGTAATACCTCCAAGACACTTGACACTTGCAAGCTCTGTCAAATTCAAAAAGTTCTGCTTTTGTTTTGCACCATATAAAATGCAATTTTTTTTGTTTGCTTGATTTAATCATACCCCTCCCCCCACCATGGACTCAAACAAATTGCTTCACTCTTAAGGTGTGCAGAACCATATCCTTGACTGAGCTTTTACTTAATTGCCAATTTCTTAACTTCTAGTAAATGACTCAGACCCACCCAAACATTTTGCAAATTTTTAACTCCTGTGAAATTCATCTGTTCTTCTGAGATGAAATTTTAGAAAGACACACATACACATTTGAGTATTTGGTGTGGGAATAAGGGGAGAAAGCAGATTAACCACAAATGACAAAACATTGTCACTAACCTTTCTCTTGTAGTCTAAAGTATTGAGCATCGTCTGCAACGCCAACATTTCCTGTTTAATGAGGGCACTGTTTTTGTCATTCTGCTCTGCATAGAACGAAAACCAAAAATCTGTATAAATACATGTGTGGGTGTGTGTGCCTGTTTATAAGGGGAGAAGAGGAAAAAAAACCATGACCAGACTGCAGCATAAACTAGTGAAAAAATAGACTGTGGACATCAGTAGATTATGTAACAGCGCATTTCATTTGAAAGGACTTGCTTTAGTAAAAGTTTAACATAAGGTTTTATGGATCCTGTCTGTAGATGTGTATGTGGGGCAGGAAAAGGCAGAAAACATACAGATGATACCCAGAGTCCTCTAAATTTCTCATCCCTGTGCATACTCCTGTGTATTATGTACATCTGGCTTGGATCAGTGATTGATCTGTACACACAAATATGCTTGTGGTGTCAGCAGTTAGGCTAAAGCTCTTTGGACTCCATGTGAATTACAATGTCTGGCTGAGAGGCATTTGAAACAGAGATAAAGTGTTCATTGCCAGGGGAATTTCAGCAGCCAGGAGCACTGATCACTGGGCATTTCCCCCATCTCTCTAACATTTGTCCTTCTCTGGATCATGCACTAGTTTCAAGAGCCCCCAAGCTCACCCATGCTGTTTCACATGCAGCTCTTTCCCACCCTCACTTTCCCCGACCTGTTGCATCTTTCATGCTACATTCAAAAAAGAAATCAGTGCCAGTCGTGTCCCTGCTAAGCTCTGGATTGATGCCTTCCTACTGAGTTAGGGTACATGTTTCAGTGGAGGCAGACAAGTAACCAGCACCAGCTCAGCCACAGCACTTGCTCCCACACGCTGTCAGCTGGCTGTGCTGGAGCAGAGCAGTGAAATTTTAAGCCCTGAAAGTCATTTATTGTCAGCATGTTTTATTGTGCAAGCGGGGCAGCTTTCAGGTATCTGTGTGGTCAGTAATTATGATTGGCCTGATGACCAGCAACTCATTAAACCATGGCAACTCTTCTGATTGCTGGGTCTTCTCCAGCCTTCAACATTTAGGATTGATGTGCTTAAGGACTTGGAAGTTTCAAGCCCAGTATCTTTGCGTGTTCAAAGGATATATAAAATAATAAAGATAATATAAAGATAGCTGAGCAGACACAAGCAGACCCCAGTTTCTTTTCTGAAAGAGATCATGCAAGGACTGTTGCCACGTGCAGATCTCAACCATCACAGGCTGGTCAGATGTGCATTCAGAGTGCTTACCAGCTCGTTATCACCACTGTGGTCAAAAAAGAACAGAAAGCCAAGTTAGAGGTGAGAAAAATCAGTTTTGCACAACTCTGGGAAATAAGAGTGTCTTCCACATTCTCCCAAAGAAGGGCCATGTAAAGGGTGAGGATATTGAAAAATAGGCTCTTTAAATTAAGAAATGTACTCCTTTATGTGCTGTTAGGCAGCTTATCTGTAGGAAATAACTATAGTTTCTTAACATGATCCTCTTTACCCTCTTGACCCCGAAAGAGTCATTATGTTGCAGGATTATTACTTTATATAAACTAAAGATCCATTTTTATGTTTACATATATTTTTAAGTAATGCACAAAACCCCCTGATGCTGGAGTCTAGCTGCAGAATCAGCCATTTCCTAGGAAATCTAAAAATTAGTATAAAAACTCTTACCTAAGCTCTGTATTGTTTTATACCTGAAGTCAAATTCCTCTTGCAAGTCTTCCAAGTATTTCACATCTTGGTCAGTCATCTTTTCCAGGAAAGAAATGAAAAAATGCATAATGTAGTATTTTCCTTTCTTACAATTCAAAACCCCCTGAACAGTTCTGGGAACCCTTGTTTACTATCTTGTAAACTTTAAAAAGTATGATTGAATAAGAAATACACATTTATAGCCACAGTTTTATTTTATTTGTTTAGAAAGTCAAATATTATCCTCTGTCCTGCATCTGACAGTGGTTGATTCAGCTTTATCCCTTCTTGTTTTCTAGTGTAATGACATAGTGGGAAGTAGGAATGATTGTGTTAGCCTGAGCTAAACTGAAATTGTTAACCCAATAATGCTACTCTCTTCTTGAAACTTTAAAGCAGGGCAAAGGGAAAATTTTGCATTTATTTAAGTGGAAATTGAATTGGAGTGTGCAAAGCCAAAAAAGGTGGAATCCAACACAAGAGTAGAGCTCACAGAATTTATTTACAGAATGTCTTAAGAATTTGGAGAAAGAAATGAAATATTTTTGCTGCTTTGGCATTTTGCAGCCTTCTTTTCCTATGTGCTGTAAAAAAATACTGAAGGTATTTTCTATTAACCAATCAATGATAATTCAAAAAACCCCATCAAAAGAAGGAAAATAAAACTGTAGAAAGTTTTCTGTTGTACTTCAAAGGTCTGTTTCTGTGCTGTTTATAGGAAGCCTTGATTTTGCCAACCACTCATAAACAATCCTTTTTAGTTCCCTAAGATGTGCACGTTAAGTGTCTGTGAAAATACAGAAACTTTTTTGCTAAATGAGCCCACACACAATTAGCCATTTTGGTTTACTCTTTATTTTGGAGACTAAAGCTTTAAATTGTATGTGTAAAGTATGAAAATACATGCACGAGGAGCTGGCTAATTTCTGTGTTCAACTTAATTACCTACTAAAAAAATCCCCCTTCTATCTAAAAAATTTTTCATTTCTATCTGGAAATTCTCATTTTCACTGTTCCTTCAGGGGTGGCTGTGCTTGCCCACACAGGCAGAAGGAGCAGCGTGACAGGCTGCTGCTTTGTCTATTCTGCAATTCTTATCTTACAACTTTATGTGTAGATAGAGACCTAGTATTACATTCTTCTGAAACTACTTTCTAAGTAGTTTGATCTCTCTAACCCTTCTTCTCTGTGAAAGGAGACACTAATGAGAGAATGCTGCTAGGGTCTCTTTCCAGTATACCAGAAGTGTTAATCTTGAGCTATGGACATTCTAACATATGGACAGGTATTTCAAATATAGTTTCTACACTGAGACTACTGCAAAGCTGAAAGTGAGGTTGGGATAGCAAAAAAGCCATGGGTACTCTGAATCCTTATCCTGCCTTGAACTGAGGTATTCTCTGAGATTTCATGGTCTCTGGGACATAGCTACAGGTTTGACTCAGCCCAGCTCTGCCCTGCAATGGCATGAGAAACTCCTGGAGAGTGGTTACCATCAGCTCCCAGTGTTCTTGTCCCCTCATGTGTCCCCTCCCGTGTCTGAACCACGTAATTATGTTATGCAGCCTTTGGCTCAACAAAGGTACGTGACTCAGAGGTCGTGAAGGTTAAGCTACTGCTGACCCAGCTAAAGGAAGGGAAGTTGCAAAAATACATTTTCTGAACCTCGCTTCTTTTTAGAGACTCTATGAGTATGCTCTTCCTGCACTCAGGTGTCTGCCTGCAACTCACATAGGGATGAGTGTGATAGCTTTAAAATAGGGAGCTCTCACACTGAACCCAGACAGCTGCTAACACCCGAGGATCCAGGTGTGTCCTCAGCTGTCAGTCTGGGCAGATGTCCTTGGAATAATGGAAAATGGATGGTGTGTCTGTTGGCAGAAGTCGTTGTGCTACCCAGCTTAAAGACAGTTCAGGTGTGTCTCTATGAAAATCACGTGGGCAGAGAGCACACAGGACAAAAAAGGTACCTGAGCACTGTTCTTGATCGCTGATACTTTGTGTTCTACATTTCTCTGACGTTCTGAAACCACAGAGTTCTGTAGAGACTTTTCCAGCGGCCCCTGGAACACATTGAACAGATAATTGGTGGGTGAGTAACAATAATAATAGGTGATAGAAACTGTAGTGCATGTTCCAGCACAGAGAGGGAATTCCAAAGCCAGTGTTCAACCATCTGGAGACTGCTGTAAACACACAGACATGTTTAGTTCTACACATTTGAAAAATATGCAGCTTTAACTTTGAAATCCAAGAGATGAAAAGGTGTGGGTATACTGCAGACATTAAACATCTAGTAACTTACATACAGATTATTAGAATTTTTAAAAAGATCCATGGCACAAGACTCATATAGGAATACATATTACATGCAGAAATGATTAACAAGAACCCATTTGTCTTAAAAATTCCCTCTGGGTTTTAATCATGTCATAAATTCCCTAAAATAAGTTTCATATGTAATTTGAATTATTTTTTCCCCAAACAACATAAAAATCATCAATAAGTCTATAAAATATTGGATAGAATGTCTTTTGCATTCCGTAGTTAATATGAATTAATGCATTGCATAATTTAAAATACACACATCTGCTTTGCAAAGAATGATCTCTTTAAAACCTTTCCGACAGATTAAAGTCTTTGAAGATTAGCTGTGACATGGAAGACCCGCAAAGCAATATTTCCAGCAGAAGAGCCACTAATGAAGCTCAAATGTGGGTTTAAAGGGCAACATTTGGCAACCCCTAGTGCACACAAATCACTTCAGTGGAATGATGGGACAGGATTTGGTCTGAAAAGCATGTGAGCAGATTAACATAGAGCAGATTAATGAAATGTAATTCATTACCTGTACAGGCATGCTGGCTGCGGCCAATATTCTTCTTTCTTCTCTTAAGCAGTTTGAGATGATCACTGCTATATGCATGGGATTACCATGATATTTGCCCTGCAAGCACAAGTAAATACAACTCAAAAAAATTCCAGAATTCAGGATGTCCTTCTGGAAATCACAAGCAACATGATGTATGAGTGTCTATGAGCTACAGATTGGTGTGGGTGGAAAACACCCCTTTTCATGTGCTGGTTCAGCCTTTCAGGGCAGCATCAGCTCGTGCACCATCATAAAATATTCTTAACAATGTTCCACAGAGATTATAAAGATACAATTCCTTGATGTATATAATTTGAAGATCAAATTGCTCCCCTGCTAACACAGCTGGTTTGAAAGGGCTTTCCTGTCAGCCTATTCTGGGCATGATTTTATCACGTCTTCGATTTTCAATAGGATGTTGCTATTTAGCATGTAGCACTTCTGCCAACAAGAAAGTTTGTAAGCACATCAATATGGTAATGATGCAAGCAGGAAAGCTTTCTCAGCATAAAGCAGAAGACTTAAATATTAATGTCTATGAATAATTTTTCTCTTTCAAAAAATAATGTGCCTGAGATGAAGGAATAAGTAACTTTTGTCCCAAGACAAAGAACAAAAAAAAAAAAAAAAATCTGTATTTTTACACCACCATAAATAAAATGCTGAATTGCTGGTGCATGACTGAGGACTGGGCACAATTTGAACTAATACTGGTTTATGCTGTATTTATAAAATTGGAATGATCGAGGACTCTCAAGCAGCTTCCTTTATTGTGATGTATTCATTGAGTGTTTCTCAGTATCCTTCATGCCTTTAATTCAGTATCATTCATTCAGATACCCTCCATTCAGTGCTCATGGTGTTTGTCCATTCATCAGAGTTAATCCATTTAATTTCTTTTCCCGTGTAGTTTCTGGTTCTGGACTTACTCTATTTTCTCCTTTTATCATTAGTCTTTACTTTCGTCATGTCTCCCTGCCACTCACAACCTCTTTTATTCTAGCTGTCTCTGAATGTGGCACAATAAATGTATACATACTTTAATTGGTGCCATATCTTCCTTTGATATCTCATACCAATTGTTATGTTACCAATTAGACACAACAGTGTGAATGCATCTGACAGAAATGTGAACGCATTGCCTCTGTATGCAACAAGTACCACGGCATTAACCTTTCCAATGCTTTTCACTAAACATTTCCTGTGAGCTCTTGCATGAAGTGTGTAATCTGAAATAGGTTTTGACTTCAACTGCAAAGTAAAGAAATACCATATTAAAAATGGTAGGTTTGATCATGGCAACTTAGTTTGAGCTGCTTGGTATTAAATACCATGTGTACTGTGGATCCAGGTATGGACTAAGCTGAAAGATACAGGACTCTTAAAACTAAATAACCAAGGTACCAAATGTTCCCTTCCAAGGAAGCTTTGACTGCCTAGGCATTGTTAGCAATGAAATGCAACTCTGTTTCTGTGGTTTCTGAAGTCTTTTCAGGACAGGAAAAGTACATGCTGCACAGTGCAACCAGTGCACACCCAGAGTAGCCCCAGTGCTGTGCCTCCTTTCATCTCCTTAAAAGCAGTTCAAGATGGTACTTTACTCCAGCAACCATCTGTATCAATTACCCTGAGGAACAGGAGTTGTGAACCTGACCGGTTTTAGGAGCTTCACTGTAAACAAGAAGTGGTGAGTAATACTACCCCAGGACATACTATGCCTCAAATGAAACACCAAGCACTCCCTCCCTGCCTGCTCCTTCCTGGGCAGTGAGAGGAGACTTCATTAAGGATATACTGCTGATTTCCACGTCAAATAACAGTGCCAAAGATCTGTCACTACACATTTCTCCCTGACAGCTCCATGGCTGTAAGGGCAGTAACTTCGATGTTCCTGCACACTTCCTTCAACACCACTGCACTTCAGGTCCTGTAATATATTCACAGTCTCCTTTATTGGGCATATTCCCAATCTCGCTCTGTAGTGTCAGGATGTAGCTTTGGAAAGGAAATACAGAAATGTGGAAAATGGCTGTGATCTTCCTGCAAAGGATTGAGTAGGGTGTCACGTGGAGCTAAGGTCCAACAGCAGCAGCCAGGGCAAATTAACTGCTACAAAGAGTGGCTGTGCTCCTGGCTGTGCTCCAGCCCAGTCCTGATTCCTTGGGGAGCCAATCCAGGTTGCTAACTGGAATGGAAATGAATCATGCTTTTTTTACTGACTGGGTTTTCTGGTCCTTGGTGGACTGAAACTGCTCAGCAAAGGATCATTTTATTGTTAAGGACGAGCACATGTGAAGTTGAGAGAGGGGGGAACAGTCCTGCTTTGTTTCAGCTGTTATTGCTAAGCTTGTCTCATCCATCTGTACCTTGATTAGAGAGGGAAAAAGTCCTGTTACTAATAAGGCTTGGGGTAAAAGCTGTGGGGAGAAATCTGCCACTGGTGTAAGTCCACTGGTGGCCACATTAATTCCTCTGTTAATTTCTGCTTGTGGTTCTTACTTCTTTTTGGTAGTAAAACAGGGTTTCACCTTCCTCTAGATGGCCAGTAAGTGGCTATGCCATACATTTGTACCTGAAGCTACAAAGCCTTAGGATTTGTAGCTTACCTTTGAGGCTTACCTTAGTCCCAGCCTACCACTGCCCAATAGAATTCCAGCACTGCAAGGGTTTAAAGGGGTTGAACAAAAAATATTTAACTAAGTCAAGAAGAAGTAAATATCCTCTCAGAGCTGGAAAAATGCACTTATGTAGAAGAGACTCTTTCTTTAAAAAAAATTCTGACAGCGGGATGTGTTAAAATCCCCCACAAAGGATGCCGGTTATTAGGGACTTTCCTAGTGTTTCTAGACACGATTCATATGCAAAACTTTCAAAAACTCTTTCTTTCTCTCCTTTTCTTTGTTTCATTAAGAGAAAACCATCTGAATCAAGAGATGGAGTGGAAATTCACTTTTTCTCCCCCCTTTCTTTCTTCTCTAACTCATAAAGCTGTAGAAACAAGCTGGATCCATAGTGATTCCCATACTTATGCCAGGCTGGTGCTTTTTCAACTTGATTCAGTTTGAGTAGATGCCAAGAAGATCAACAGAGAGATGCCACTTGTGGTCCTGAAGCAGGCCCTTTTGCAGTAAGGGAGAAGATGGATTGCAACTCATCAGTAATAAATTGATAAATGAATTGTAACATTAAATATCTCAAGAATTGCAACTTATTGAATAACAATAGCTACTAAAAGTCACAATAACCATGTTTTTGACTCTGGAAAAATAATAACACTAAAATTTTTCTGCCTGTGTTTTATACTTCTCAGCTGTAATTACACTTTGGAATGCACTGCTTGGTATTCCCTTATTATTCACCTACTGCCAGCTGTTGTTGCTCTGCACTTCCATTTTGTCTTTGGCTGAGGACAGAAATTGTCCAACATGACCTTGATTTCTGAAAGACTCATTGAAAATTATCTCCTATCAGCAAAAGAGTAGTATAAGTTGGAAAATTAAGGATTTTAAACCAAAAATGGCTTGACATGGGGGAATCCTAACTTAGAGTGACATGAACACTAGCAGCCAGAAGAGAAAGAAGAGTGTGGATTCTTTGGATATGCAAAATTGTATTAATAAGTTTAAACATGTAAGGAGAACTAAAAAATTTGTCTTTTGACAAATACCAACAGAGAAATTGAGGATTTGCTTTTCTTCTTTCAAATCAAAATATCTGCTAATATTACTGTAATTTTGTTGTTCTTAGAAGTCTTCTTTCTCCTCTCTTCTGTTCCAGTGAGGTCTTTCCATGCTATGAGTTACAACAAACAACATATGATCTTATTTGGACTGGATTCTTCTCAAGAACTACCAGCATGATGCTAAATTTAAGCAAACAGGGGGAACTTGAACTTTCATTCTGAACAGGTGACAATTTTCTGTGAATGATGATGACATTTCCTTGGACAAAACCTTCCTACCGCCACCCGGCATGCACTCTTTCTACTCCAGGGTCATCTGTTGTGACAGTATCTTACTAGATCACAGAGAAAAACAAAGAGGCATTTCTGCAAAAACAGATTGTACATTATAGCATGCAGAGTTTATGCCCTTTAGCCAAATCTTAAAGCAGCTTGAACTCTTTGGAGTATGTTAAAGGTGCATGAAACAGTGGCTGGGAAAATGCAAGGTTTGATTCTGTAGGCTGCAAGGTCATGGAGAAACTTTAAAATACATATTGTAACATTTTAAAATACATGTGCTTTCAAAAAGAATAGCAAACAACTGTCAGTTTTAGTATCTGGAATTTACTGCTTACTCTGACAGAAATGAAGACATCTAGACCAGAGTAATTATCGTACTCCTGTTTTCTTCCCATTTTTAAAGTTTCAGAATTTTAGCTGATTTTCCTGTGGGCAGCTCCATCACAAAATGGATCACTCCCAGTCACACTAAAACTGACTGCTCTTCCTGTGTCCAAGGGCTCTGTACACTGTACACACCTATCAGTCAATACTGGATGTGCACTACATGAGCAACTGGCTCTGTTCTCAGTGGTTAAAGCAGGGGATTAGGTGTTGGTCTCGACTTGTAATGTAGAAGGATGTGCTATGAAACCTGTAGAAAGTCAGTCAGGGGTTTGCCTGATTATCTCTGTGTTTTCAAGGTGACCTTAAAAAAGGACTTGAGTAGGTTTTGGTGCTTTCCAAATCTGAAAATTGCTTCAGAATTTGGTTGGGTTTTCTCTTCTTTTATATTTTTTCTTTTCTTTCTCTATTTTTTTTTAAACTCTCAAAATCATCAGCTGTATTTCTTCTAATTTCTGCTAGAAAAGGTCCTTCTTAAGCCTTTTAATTGTATACAATAGGAGCTTTACTTGGAAGCGTGGAAGGGTTATTTAGTATGACCATTGAAGTGTTTGTTCATACTGAATGAATATTTAAAGAAGCTGATGGAAGGGCGAAGAGATAGAAAACAGCAAGACAAAGTCAAGCAAAAATACATTTCCTTCCTTATTGCTCACTTGTGATATGATTATTTTACAAAATCTGATACTCAGCATCTTTCTAGAAAAGCAAATATCTTTCATAAAATAAAAAACAGGGAGAAAAAACCCTTTTGTCTATAATTTTATTTTTTTTGAAAGAAAGGAAGATTGGGTTTAGTTGTGATCTTGAATGTGTGGGTGGGAAGGCATAGCTGTACATACATATTTCCCGTTTTCACCTTCAAATACGACAAATAACGCTTCGCCTTGATTTGTTTTCTACCTTTGTTTATGCATCCAGGCAGAAAGTCTAATTAAGACAACAGCAGAATACAAAGAAAGAGTCGGTCCTTGTGTCAGCCTGATAAAAGTTAAGTGCTTGGGAGTTTTTTGAAAGCTTGTACTTAAACAGGCAGTATTCTTTCTAAAAAGATCATCTTCTACTAGAAAGATGTCTCAGTTTTATCTAGGTCTTTAAGAGGATGTACCTGCAACACTATCTATTTAGACTGCTCTTCTTGTACTTTTATTTTTAGATTTCCCCTTCCCCCTCTCAAAATATGTGAGAGAACCTAAAGGCAACCTCATTGTTTTAGAAAACTCCTATGATGTGTGGGAAGTACTAATGCACAGCTATGTAGTCCTGTAGTTTTCTCATGGCATATGATGCATAACTTCCAGATGACCATAAATTTTTTTAGGGCATATGCAACTAAATTGCAGTAGGCAAAGCTGTAAAAGCACAGCAAATGAGCTGTGAAGGCAGAGGTCTTTTTCTCCATTCCTCAAATTCCACTGCTGAGTCCCTCCCAGCAGCCCCTAAAACCACTCAAGGAATAATCTAAAGAAACAGCAGATTTCTGAGCAGGTAGGGTGAGATAAAGCTACAGAAAATACATTTCTGTAGAAATCATCATCAGACAGTAGAACTGTTCAGACATGCAGAGGTGAATAATGTAGTGATGCTTCTTATTTGCTATTTATTTGAGAATAAATAACTTCTTGTTTAAATGAGATTTATTTGAAAGTAAATAAAAATACCATGTTCCCTATGAAAAAGGGTAAAACATCAGAGGACAGAGCGGAGTGATCCCCACATCCCCCTCCTCCTCTGGGCACAAAGACCTGAGTATTATTAACTAATCTCTCAGGCAGATGTTCAACTGCAACTGGGCTCTTAATACTTCAGAATGAACAAAGCCCACAAGAGTTTATTTAGTTTGCTTGTATTTTTACTTCTGTCTGCAAGTTAACTCTTTTTCATTCTACAAAAACAAACCGAAACATTTAGAAAATTTACAGTTGAGTTCTTTAAATAATAACTAGAAACCCCAAAGTATTTCACTTTTAACAAGTAACCTTTTTCAGTCTTGTACCAATAATTTTTAAAAACCTTTGTTAGCTGACATGCAGTCACCAGGCTGCAGTTGCCAGGAGCAGACACCTAGCTGCTTTAGCAAACAGACTTCTGTGCGGGGTTTCCCATTTGCATGCCAAAATTTTCTGTAAACAGCTTTAGTGATTGTACTGAAAAACTCACTGGGAGCAGTCTAATACAATCTGAATTGTGTTAGAGAGCAGGACACACTGGTTCAAAACACATCCTACTTTACCGTGTTGAGTTGTTGATCTGGCAGGCTACACGAGTGCTAAATAACATGTAAATTTCAAATAATAATTTGAAATGGATCTTCCATGGTTTATTAGGAACTTTCTCTATTTTTTTCCATTCTCACCCTTTTGTAAGCTTTAACAGGAAACTGCAACTTAAACATCAATGGCTGTTTCCACTCTTTGCAACTGTTTCTCAGCACAGGGCTTATTAGAATTGTTTGTCGAGCACAACTGGAATGTCCTGTTTCGGATCTAATACTATTTTGTCCACTTTCTTTGAGGTACTGAAATAAATAATTTTAGGATTCCTCATGCATGTTCCTTTCTGGTACAGAGGTTTTTGTAAACATTCACTTGAACTAAGGAACCTTTTTATGTCTGCTTAGTTCTATTTGGAGAAGCACAGGGACGTTCAGTGCCCATCACAGATGGAAACAAACTGGGCAGTATACAGGAACATGACACCGAATCAGGAATGCACTGCTGTGTTACTGTTTTAAGCAGCATCATGTGAAGATATATTTGTTTGTACTACATAAAAATGGTGAATTTTACATGGAAAAAAGTGCCTTAATATATGTTGTTTTAGATGACAGTAGATACTTTCAGAAGCTATACCAGACCTTCCCATAAAAACAGCCAGAGCCGTGTTGGATAAAGTAATGTAACTAAAGAAGTATTTCCCAACTACTTACTAAAACTTCCAAAAGCTTGTTTTTATATAACTGGTTGGTTATATTGGTGAATTGGCTGGTGCTTCTGCCTGACCTCTGCCTTTGTAAACAGACCCCAAGGTGTTAATGGTGTGTGTGCCTACAGACTTGCTCATTCAGACATAATCCCATTACCCTCCCTCCCCTCATCTTAGGCTCTAGCAGGGCTGGGGAGTCGGTAAAGTTCACCAATACTGGAGAATCTGCTGTGAGAATTAAATGAATTTCATGAATATACATAATTTACAGCAACTTGTTCCCCAGAGCACACAGTATATTCATTAACTCACGCTTCAATGGTAAATGAGCAGAGCAGCCCTTCTTATTCCTGAAATCTGTTATTTCACTTTTATAAAGGAAGATTTATGTAATCAGATTTCATCCTGAATACCATAAACAGAGAAGTGACACAGATGCATGTTGTCATTAATGAGAAGCGATTGCTTTCAGAAGTTGTCTTGAGACTAGAGCATAATAAATAAGGGCTTCAGTTATGACTTGGATGACTCTGGGAATTTCTGCTTTAGTCCTGATGGGGTTGTCCTGCACCTGTCACAGAGCACAGCACAGACAGTGGCTCTTCCTGAGAGCTCAACTGAACCCACACTTGGGCCAGGCTGCATTCCACAGAGCTACTTCTTGTCTAGCAAGCACCTGAAGAGTGCTCCACGTTTCCACCTTGGAGTATGTTGGGGGAAGGACTTCCCAGAGCCGAACAGACAGTTGCTCACCAGCATCATTCCTAAATGGAGCAGTGGGACGCTGGGGCACAGTGCCCATCACTGATTCCCAGGCTCCTCTGAGCCTCCCCTGCCCTGGCTCCCTGGCTGCACCGCAGCCTGGGTGATCTCCCCCAACCCAGGATTTTGGCATGTGAGTCAGGAATGTGGACAGTGCCTGTCTTCTAGTGTAGGTGACCTTGCCCCTGATAAGTAACAGCTGTGTTAATTACCCAATGAGTTCATTACCCTGATGAGTCATAGCTATATTCAATAAAGGTAATTGTGATAAAAGGGAGTAGGTTATCTGGTGGGGGGAAGTGAAAAGGAGATTGAGATCATGAAGGAGGATCTCAAGGAAGATGGAATGAGAGGCTCATGAAGAAGAAGGATCCTGGGGAGAGAGAATCACTGCTGTGAGATGAGTCTGGATCTGCAGTTAGAGCCTGTTGTTGTAACCTGCAGTCATAGTCTAGCTAGGTAAAAGCCTGCACTCAGAGTCTGTAAACTAATCCATGCAGTCAGAGGCTGCAAGGGAAACCTACAGTAGGAGCTGCTGCAGCCAGAGGCAGTGAATGGTTGGAGTCAGGATGGTGGAGCTGTAAAGAGGAATAAATCAGGACCCTTTTTATGCTGTGATAAATAAGAAGTCTGTGTCTTGGCTCAGTGCTACCCTCTAATGAGAGGGCTGCTGCAACATTCTATAAGAGTCTCTGTGCACTAAATCTACTCAAGTATTGCACAGGGGCTTACATCAGAGACAGGTATGGTGTCATGTAAAAACATTCCTTCTGGAAACTAGGATTGTAAATGCAATTGAATTGTCCACAGGCCAAGGTCATGCAGACTCCTACATCTGCAATTTGGTTCCTAGAAGTGCTAGGCAGCTCTTCAAAGCTTAACATGTGCCCTTTACCTTTTGTTGTCTTAACGACAGCACAAACCATCTCCTTCTAACTAATCCACTTTGCTTTTCTCATCTAGATTTTAAGAAGGAGAAAGAACTATAAGCATAGTTTCCCTGCTCTTTCCCCCATTGCCTCTGAGCACTTTCTCCCTCTTCCCTTTCCATAACTGCTGCTGGGGGGAGCAGGAGCTCTCTAGGAAGATGGACAGAGAATTTAACCTTAAAAAGTGACTGTGCTGTTCTGTCTCCCACTGAACAGCACAGCAACAAAAGGCTGCTCTGCTATAAAAATAAATTCAATTTACTGACTAGAGAAGTAATAATAATAATGTAGGAAGCAAATATAAAGGATTTTAACCTAAAATGTTGACCCTGATTTTCATACAATATGTGCATTTATACCAGATTAATGTCAAGAAGAGATGTTTCAATGAAAGCAAAAAATAGAGAAGCAAATTAAAGAGAGCTAGCAGTGACCACAGCTGCTTAGCTAAGTTTCTCAACACTATTTTCAAGTGCTTATAACTTTTTCAAATTACATATTTCCTGGTCAGTGTTTCTTTTTGCCTGCAGATAATTTTGGAAATGTAAGCAGTCTAAGCAGGAATGCCATATTCCATAGTTATTTTTCTAATGGGCCCTGTGTTTTAAATGCAGGGGTGCCAGGCAGATCCACCTTCCTGCTTGACTTCTACTCTTTGCCCTTCACAACCCCAAAGGTTGCCCAAAACTTGCAACTGAGGCAGGCAAATTCTCTCTTCTTTCACTATCTCCCTTCACGGAACAACTAACATATTTATGTAAAGATGTTTCAGTAAACAGTCAGAATAGAAGATTTTCTCAATTTTATAACAAAAATCTTGGGGAGATCTTTTAGGTGAGGTGTGCTTGGCTGTGGTGCTGGAGACTCCTAGAAATAACACTCTCCAGACTCAGTAACAGCACCAGGACTCTTGGTCCTAAGGAGTCCTTGTCGGTCTAGCTAAGAGCTGCACAGGCCCCTTATGAAGCGTGTATTGCTTCCTCTTCTAAGGCTGCCTTTCACTAACCATTTTGTTGTATTTCTGATTAAATGTTGGTCTCTCAATTTGTGTTTTGTCAAGAACTGCAGGTTGCTTTTGAATAGCTTTTGTGTGTTCTCTAATTGAATTTTTGTTAACTATTGCTATTGTCATAGCATTTAGGAACCTTTACCACAGCTCAACATACTATGATGTATACATAGTGATAACTGCTGGTTTCCAGCATTATCTGTTTTGTCAAGTATTACTCAACAGGGTAACACAATTGGGCTCAAAATAATGAACGAACGTTGTTCTCACATAGTTTATTGAGGTTGGACAGCTTTGTGTGCGTGCATGATGCACACATGGGTCTGTGCATCTGTGTGTGGTTCAGAGGGGAAGGAAGAGGAGGGAACTGTGAAATTTCAAAGAAGTGCTCGCACTAGAGAACAGAGAGTGCACTAGATAAAGGTGGGCTCATGGTAAGTAACCTTCAGAGAAAGTCAAACCAACACTGCTTACAGAGTCACCAGATAGGAAAAGATGTTTGCAAAAGCAGCTTCCTCCCCTGTTTAGGAACCCAGTCTTTCTTTCATCAGTCAGTGAAAAATCTCTTTAGTTTTACAGTGTACCGTCCCAGCCTCCCTTTCCCTAGGTGGTACATTGGGACAAAAAGGACCATGGCATTGTACTCTGTACATCAGTCACGTTTTTCTGGTGTTGTCTCATGAACCTGCCACAAACTAGCTCAAATTGCAAGAGTTAGGCATCTGCAAGGGCTTCCAGCTGTGGATGAGAAGCCAAAAGCCCATTTCCAATCTTCTCATATATTCAGCAATAAAATGCAACCAGTGATGCATTAAAAAGAGATTAGACCCATAATCAGATAATTTGCATACTCAAAGTTAAGAACATTACAGAACATACTCTCCATGGTATGTGTCATGTTCAGTCCATTAATAACGCTTGACAGTTGATCACAAGGATAGGCTATCAGCTGATTTCAACTACTATAGCATTTCTTTACTGATGTACTTACCTAATCAGTGAAGAAATAATTTTAACAGCTGAAGCAGAAGACTGCCTGTGCAACTGTACAGAACATGCAGCCCATACTTTGGCTGAAAATACATTTTTATTCTATAATCTATAACTTAAATTTGTAACATAGTGTTTTACACAAAAGTCAAGAATTCAGGTGTCACAGATTTCTTAAGATGGTATAAATTATTTTTCTTATTTAATAGCAACCCTCAAATATTGCCTGGTCCTACTCCAGACTATTCTAATCATTTTGGAAATCAGAATATAGACTGTGGGTGATAGTGTTCAAGATCAGGAAAAGCTCCAACAGTGAAAGTGCCATGCAGTTTTTGGTGGTTTACATGTGCATTTTGAAAGTGAATGGATATCTTTTTGTCTAAATTCAGGTTATGTGCTGTCTTGACGCAATGAAGAAAGGCCAACATTATTAGTGATGGGGAGAGCTGCTGGTTTTTCTCTCACCTAGAAATATTCTACTGCAATGCTCAAGATTCAGATCACGTTTTATAAGCAGTATAATTCCAGTATCACATGTCCTCTCAAGCAGTTCATAACACCCTTCAGCTGTAATGGGGATGCCTGAGCATTTTGGCTTGTTCTGGAATTGTGACTCAGACCCTAGCACCTGAGAAACCATTTAATCACAAGTCACTTAAAACTCCCCTCCTCTTGCCTTTCTGGAATAAGCCTGCTTTGCTTTGTGCTCTTCCTGAAGCACATCATGACACAATTTCCAAATGTGACACGACTTGAACGAAAGGGTTTTCATTCAGGCCATTTTCACACTGATTATTACATGAACTCAAATGAGTTCACCCAGGGCCTGATTGCTTGGCTTGGTGTGCCAAATTTGGCAGAGCACACAGAGCTGATGCTTCAAGTTTCAATAAAAAATGTAGAATAAAATAAATGGTACAAAGAGCAGAAGGAACGACAGTGAGAGGCTTTAATTTTGTAGAGCTTGTGTGTAAATATGTTCTAGTCCTTCTGCCTGTGCACATTGTGTACAATCATAAATCCATTGTCTTTTAAGCCAGGAATACACCAGTGCAATTGCTTGGCCTGAAATGCTCTTTCCACACATCTACCCCTGTGGAAGGATCCTTTACTAAGGTGATACAGCTTTGTGGTAAAATGTGCCAAGATTGTTACAGAAACAACAGGATTTCTGCAGTTGAGTAAATTTGGTGTTTGAAGAGTATTGAAATTATGAAAAGTGCTGCTCCAAAACCCAAAAAAGAAACAAAAAGTTACTTCATTTTTAAATTACAGGAGGCTGCTTGCATAACATAGGATGAAAAAGCAGTAGCGATGGAAATAGTGTCATATTTTTAAGAGGCCACCACTAGGGATAAAAAATAGACACAGACATAAAGAGAACAAAGTAATTGATGAAATCATGCTAAGATTTTCCAGGCCAGTGTGTGTGTATGTACATCTGTTTCAAATAAAGAAAATGTTTGGCAAGCAATGTAATTATCATTTAAGTACTTATGGAAAACACCATCAAAGAAGAGAAAAATCCCCAAACTTTCATTAAACTCAATGGCATATCTGCTTTATGCAGAAGACAGGTAGATGTCAGGAAGTAGGTGACTAATGAAGTGGAACTCTGAGAATCCTCGCCCTAGATAAACAATTATTAGGGAAACATTCAGGCAATCAAAATAAATACCATTTTGCAGAAGCCTAACCGTAAATCCTTTAAGTAATTCATAACAAATAATCTCAGAAAAGCATAAAACAGCAAGCATGCTAATGATCTACAGGGGTTCCTTTCTCATGGTGCTGCCTTAAGTCCTAAGCATTTTATTCCATAGTTAAATATCTGTAGGTGTCTGAAAGGTGGTAATTACATTTGTAATAAACATGAGCATCTATAAGCACTTTAGAGGGTTATTTGTAAGAGCTCAGTGAAACACAGATATGCACAGAGCTGAGAAGTCACAGCATTTGTATCCAAGCTGCATGCATTGAAACAGGAATTACTGTTCCACAGGAAGACAGTGGAATTGTTATTTTGAATTATCTTGTTGAAGGCTCAGTCTTTCCATAGCTGCTCGGAGTCTATGGGAATTCGGTCAGCTCTGAACTGGGCACTGGAACAAACTGCATTTGACAGAGCTCAAGCACTGCCTCCAGAGACCAGTAAGAGTGTGCAGTGCAATTTGCCATTTGAAGTAATGACCCACCTGCAGCAGCTTCCTGACTCTTTTCAGATTGTGGATCAAAAGCAGATTCTTCTCCTGTGAAACTCGGTCCAGCTGATCATCCACTTGTATTATCAAATTCTGTAAAAGGATCATTGCCATTGCTTCATTGTTGGCTGCAGCCTCCCTACAGAATCAATGAAAAACAACCATGCATGTTTAAAATGTTGTGTGGTGTGTCAATCTAGCAGTACATAAAATAATAATCTATTCAAAAATCTAGGCAGGAAAAAAAAAAAAGACTTTAAATATATGGTCATTTGTGTAGAGTTAGAGCTTGTGAATAATGATTTTTATGATTTTGTGGGGTTTTTTTATATTCCTATAGATATGCACCTATAAAAGAGGGTGAGATGTTAGCACAGACAGTAGAGTCTGTCTCCAGAGGAGACAACCAGGGTTTTCTAGTCTCTGGTTCAGTGAATATTTAAATACTTCCAGCTCACTTGTCAGAGGAAATGGGGCTTATGTAAACTGTCCCTCTCACTCAGTCACACAGATATAACTTCTGAATTTGCTGCGCAGTTTCAGACAAAGTTGGCAACAGGCTTGAAGTCCAAAAGATAGAATGCTCTTACAAATTTCATGGCAATCTGGCAGGTTGATAGAAGAAAGGAATCCAAATGTTAGTACCTCCACTGAGGAAAATGGTAGCAATAACTTGCTCCAGGAGGCAACAGCCAAATGGCCAGGCAGCAGATACATCTCTTCACACCAGCCACCAGATGGGCCTTCCCCCAGCCAAACTATTTGGGGATACAGGAAGACACTGAGGCTACTGGTGAAGAATATGTAGGGGATACAGGACACAAACACAGTCAAAGTCAGGCTTTACTGGTTCTGCTGTTTGTGGTACAGCTTGGTATGTGCAGGGCAATAGCATTCATGAGCAAAACTGAGGAGGAAAAAGTTTGGACAGCATGGCATCCTTGTCCTTGGGATTGCCTCTCTCCTTGCCTCACAAATAGCAGGTGCCTATTTGAGATATGCCTGCTAACTCCATGTCTGGCAAAAAGGAGATTTTAATGCTACCATGTTGCCACGGAGCCATAAACTGTAAAGATTATATTCCTTATCAGATTTCTTTTCCCCTCCTGCACAATGGTCCTCCAATAGTCCTGTGGATTTAGCTTGAAAAATTGAGATGTCTCTTTCTGGTATGATTAATTTTTTTTTTTCATTTAGTTTGGAATTTTCTTAAGATAACTCTCAAGTGAATTGAATCCAAATTTGTGCATAAATTGACCTCCTAGAGAACAGTTCCTGTAAACAGCTGGCTTGTTCCCCAGAATTATCCAGCTTTAAGTGCAATTTTGGACAAGTGAATAATTTTATGCTGCAAGAGGTAAATGTATAACATTTCCATTGAAAATTAACTTGCATTTTTTTTTAATATCCATTTTATTGGATTTTGTTTAGGAGTAAATTCAAATGTGAAACTTCACCTCCCAATATTCCTTAAGTTTAAATGGCTAAACACATAACTAGTGAAATAATATTATTGGTGTGTAGATTCCTGCACAGTTTGTAAATGAGCACCCTAAAGCCTGCCAGCAAACAAAAGAATTGTTGGCGATTGAAATAATAGGAGACAGAATGAATGAAATCCTACCAGTCCTGGCTTTCTATCCATTGTGCTAGTAGGTGCCGGATTTCCATGGGGAAGTTATCATCATAGAACTGGTCTACTTGCTCCAAAAACTTTATTTCCAGTTGTTGAACTTGACTCCATTGGGACATACTACAAAAGAAAGGAATTAAACATGTTTGCAATTGAAAAATGGATATGAATTACTAATCCAAACTGCATAAATTGGTTATTTTCATTGTAGCTCTTATATAGTTTGACATTTTATTCTGTCTTTCAAAACAGGTGTTTCTTTTAAATTTACTTGAATAATTTAGTCAGTTAAAGGGAAGAGGGAGAAAAGTGAGCAAGGCCACATTAAAAAAGTTTTGGCTCTTACATATGAATAGGCATCTCAGTCAATTCCCTTCCTTCATGTAAATTTTTGAGATACTTTATGATGCTTATAAAGTGGCAAAACTTACACACCATCTCTCATCAAGAGAAGTTGTTTAGGATTGTACTCTTCAAACCCAGGTAGAACTATTCTTATTGAAGGGGAGTGGAAAAGCAATGATTTTGCTCTCTTCTTGGTGAAATCATACCACTCAAATTTTGCAGGAAGTCATCATGGTTGTGTTGGTTGTGTGTTACTGTGCTGTTCCTAAAGCCCCACATTTTCTGTTTGGACAGTACTGCTTCACAACCTAAATCTAGTACATCTTCTCTACTTTAAATTGACATAGATTTATATTTGATGTGCCCTGGGATCTCAGTCCTAGGGCTGAGATCAGTGGGCTCTGCCAACTCCCTGATCCCATACCAGAGGCAGTCTTCCATTTCATCTTAGCAGAAGTGACAAAATAGATTCAGGGGCTAAAGACTGAAGTGGGCCAACAAACTATGGATCTGTTGTAATATTTTTGATAGAAACTTTTCCTCAAGAAAAAGACAAGATTTCATCAAAATGGACATTTTTGTAGAAAGCTGACCTTTTTATATGCAGCTTTTCTATTTCCAGTTCTGAATTGTAGTTTCAGAATGTCAACAGTTTCAAATAAAGACATCATATTTTTAATGCTGAAGAAAGAAAGAAAAGAAAGAAAAGAAAGAAAAGAAAGAAAAGAAAGAAAAGAAAGAAAAGAAAGAAAAGAAAGAAAAGAAAGAAAAGAAAGAAAAGAAAGAAAAGAAAGAAAAGAAAGAAAAGACTCAAGGTTTAATGGAGTCCTGAGCCCTTACTCATGCAAAAGTAAAAGTGACAGGTTTTAGTTTCTCAGTGAAGGCTGATAGGATGATTCTGCGTGTGGTATGAAGGATACTGTTATAACGTCAGTGGAAATGTGCCCAGTGAGATTTTCCTCCTCTATTACTTCCATTCTGAGAGGAAAAAAAATATTGCCTGAATATTTACTTTGTTTCTTTAAATTGCTGAAGAGGAGTTAGGCACAGGAGTGTTTCGCTGTCTGTGTTGCTGCATGGACAGTTACAAAGAATCCCAAACCTTATTTCTGGTGATACTACAAGGAATCAAATAGCAATGCATCAATAATTTATAGAATAAAACCAGAGAATTGTTTACATTTGGAAGGGACCTCCAGGATCACTGAGTCTGACTGTAACTTTTTTCCTGAACTCACACTCAGGAAAACAAAAACAAAACAAAACAAAAACAAAACACCC
The DNA here is from genome assembly GCA_013400495.1 of Nicator chloris. Taxonomy (NCBI): domain Eukaryota; kingdom Metazoa; phylum Chordata; class Aves; order Passeriformes; family Pycnonotidae; genus Nicator; species Nicator chloris. Next base: position 135,566 of record WAAE01008938.1, on the reverse strand, counting down.
ACCACAAACAAACAAACAAACCCACAAAACAAAACAAAAAAACCCCCAACAGATTCTAAAGTCTGTTCACTTTTGGTGAGAGTTTTTATTGTAAATGCTAGTGAATTCTGGTGATTATGATATCCTAACAAGATTAGTGAGGAAACAATATTTTTATCTAAAGTTCAAAAAAAAAAAGAAAAAAGAAAAAAAAAAGAGAAAGAAAAAAGGCAAGATTTTGTCCAGCCTCCAGCCACCTTAGGCCCACCGTGTAAGTTGCAGGGATGCTCACATGCATAAATGTTGCAAAACACACGGGTAGGGTTTGTCCCTGGGATTCTTTGTGACCTGCTCGGTACAACCCATGTTCCCTTAGCACAAAAGGTTTTGCAGGGAGAAAGCTGAGAAAGTCGGGCAGTTGTAGCTCTTTGTGAATGTCCCCTGAAGGGAACGGAAAGAAAGCTTTCAGGAAAGATGGGGCAACACTGTCTGCAAGAGCACGTAGTGAGAGGACAGGGGGAATGGGCTCAAATTCAAAGAGAGTAGGTTGCGATTAGACATTAAAAAATTTTCTGTGAGGGTCGGAACAGGTTGCCCAGAGATGTGGACTCCCCATCCCAGGAGGTGCTCGAGGCCAAGTTGGATAGGGCTCTGAGCAACCTGGTCTCTAGTGCAAGTTGTCCCTGCCCACGGCAGGGTGTTGGAACGACACGATCTGTAAGGTCCCTTCTGCCCCAAACCACCCTGTGATTGTAAGGCGGCTGGCAGGAGCGGGTGCTGCGGCGATGGAGCTGTGTCCGGCCGCACCCGGACAGCGCAGACCAGCCCCGCTTTTCAGCTGCCCAGGTGCTCTCCTGGCTGCCGGGTTTCCCCTGGAGCCCGTTCCCATCGGCCCCGCCTGTGCCGGGGGTCGGTGCGCGCCCCGTCCCGTCTGCCCCGCGTGGCGCCCGGTGCGCTGCTCTCCGCCCTCCGCCTCACTTGCCTGTGCCGGGTCCGGCCGAGCTCCGCCGCTGCTGCCGCCGGCTGCTCCCGCCCCGCGGGCTTTAAGCGGCCGTGTCCGCCCCCGGCCCGCGGCAGCGCCTTCCTGTGCGTCAGCCCCGCGGGCCCGGCACGGCCCTGCCGCTATTGCGGGAGCCCCGGTCGCCACAGTCACCCGGGCTAAGCTCCGAGCGTGGAGGGAGTTGCTTGTCTTCAGGAAGCTGAAAAGTACAAAAATCTTTCCCATTCGTGCTGCGAGGGCAGAGGGCTGGGTTCCACCGCGCCGGGGGACCAATGGCATCCCTGGGGGCTCAGGGTTCCGCTGTTCCCCCAAAAGCCATGGAGGTATCAGTGTCCTTACTGCCCGAGCTCTGCTCAGTGAAGACCCGTGAAAAGGCAAAAGTTCTTGGAGGAGTTGGGCAGCAGAACAAAGCGTCTTGTGGTTTAGAATCATAGAGGTTGGACAACACCTCCAAGAACATCGAGTCTAACATTTGACTAAACATCACCGTATCAACGTGAGACCCACAGTCAATTTATTTATTCAACACCTCCAGGACTGGTGGCTCCACCACTTCCCTGGGCAGTCCATTCCAATGCTTAGCCACCCTTTCCATGAAAAAGTTCTTCCTGATGTTCAACCTGAACATCGCGTGGTGCAGCTTAAGACTACGTCTCTGCTCAGACCTGGCCTATGTCCTTCAGGTTCCAGCAAGCATAGGACGCTGGTTACCTCATGTGGACCACATCAGGACAGCGAATTAGTAATTTGAGGACCACCCAGGAAATAATATTGATTAGTAATGTGATTTTGTGCTGTCAGTAGGGGGAACTATTGCACTGTATTTCTTCTACATAAATGTTGGCATCTATTTATTTTTCTTTTTTTACATTAAGCATTAATTTTCTGAGCAACCTTAAGCAACTGCTGTCTGTAATGATGAGAAGACAGGTAGTTCACACCATTGCAACAAAACAAGATAGTAACAGGTTTTCTGTCCCCTTTTTGCTTGGTGTTTCTCTGATTAATCTAGAAAATAATCTATATGGTGGAGTGGTTGATATTAAGACACTACAGTGCTTCCTATTATCTGATGGAAGTATCTGTTCAGGCTTGCTTCAGGAGGCCATAAGCCAGAAGTTCAGCTGGGTGATCTCAAAATCCAGGGTAATCAGAGGTCATTCTTCATCTGAGGTTCAGAGATCAATTTCTGGGAAAATGGTTCCTATTCCCTTCTTCCCTCCTTTTTCCCACCACTTCCTGGCAGGTAAAGCAGTGAAGGCAGGTCATTGGCTGGGATGGAGACCAGCTGTGGAGCCAGTTGTTGGGGATGCAGGATGTGAGCCATGGCTCTGGAGGCAAGAGAACAGGGGCATGATCCTCACAGCAAGGGGTGCAGGAAAATGGATGGAGTTACTTGTGATGTTACAGCGAGTTGGGGACCTCTGGGGCTTTGCAGAAGCTCGTTGGAGAAAGAGGAAGGGAAGGACACTTTGTTTGAGGGAGGGGAATAAAAGAGGATTGCGGTCCTAAGGCATTAGTGTTGGATTATCAAAGGTATTGAGGTGTGGCTGGGTGTGAACAGGCCTGAGGCATGCAGGGACAGCCTGAGTATGGGGGCTGTTTGAGGACCACAGGTGGGAGAGGAGGGTGTGGAGCAGCAGAGCTGTCAGGATGGTGAGAGCTAAGGGGTTCCCTTCTGAGCCTGAAGCATAGCTCAGCTCTGTGCTCTTAGACAAGGGTTGGGGGTGTGTTAGCACTCTATGAAGGATGTGATGGTGTTTGGAGGTGTGAGGGAAACTGTTGTGGAGCAGGAGTGAGATAAGAAAGAGCTGGTCTAGGTCAGTTCAGGAAAGCTCTGGAGGAGATCTGTGTGGATAGGATCCTGAAAGAGATGGCTCGAGGCATGTCGTGGATACTGCTGGTATAGCACAGGAGGAGACAGTGCCTGGGCTGAAAGGAGAAGTTTAGGGGCAAGGAGTTGTGGCTCACACTCAAGTGGGGGAGTTCAGTGAGTACAGATAGGACAGGCCAGGAAAGGTTAAAACCACCATTGAGTTTGATGAGTCAAAGTTAATCTTCACTGTGTAACATTTCATTCCACTTCATTGGTGTTTCAGCATTGGTAAGAGCAGGAGGACAAGAAGCAAGCATCTACATTGTGTGGGCTGTTTAAGGGAAGAAAAGGTCTCAAGCGATGGAGAAGGAATTCAGGCCATAGTAATCTTCTCATCAAAAGTTCACAAAGTTTTTTCTAGGAACACTGAGCCAATTTATTACTTTGATCTCTCTGACCAACCTGTAATCAAGATCATCATCTCTCATGTTTGGCCCCTAGTCATTATACTCCTTGACTAATCTTTAATTAGAGTATGTGTCATCTGTCTTTTACATAAAGGAGACATTCAGCTTGTAGATGCTCTACACATGTGAGGTCTTGTATCTGAACTGTTTATAGCTTTTTTTTGGGCATTCAGAACATGGACTTCGGGTCTCAGTGAGGCAAATAAACACTGTAATTGTGAGAAGTTGTCGTGCTGACAATGTAGTTTCTTCCAGTCAGGACAGCATAAATCAGTAGATGTGTGTGCAGGTCACATCCCTTACTGTCCTCTGGAGAAAAAAGACAGGAACAACAATGTTGACCTAAAGTTGCATGTTATAATAATCTATTTATGAATGCTGGAAAGAACTCTGATTTCTGTGTTGTATGTAGCTAAAAGAATGGTCATTATGCCTAGAAACAGAGGGTTTTGGCTGTTTGGTGGTTCTTAACTGCTGAAATACTTACTGCTTTCCCCCTTCCAGTAATGAGTGAATTATACGTGCAGATGTATAAATCCATATAAAGGTGTGGGGGGACAGATAGAGATAGTGCTGAAGGCAATCTTGCCCCAGATACATTGTAGCTGTGTTAAGTACCCAAGAGTGGGAACAGCCTTGCCCTCACAGCTATGGGTGTGACAAAAGAGTGAGTTAGCTGGTAGAGAACCAGTTAGAGTCTGCTGGCTGGGCTGTGCTGTGAGGAGGAAGGGACAGGAGGTCATGTGAAGCACAGAAAGGGTAAGATGTCATGCAAGGGACAGACAGGGTTAGGTGGCTGTGCTAGGGCCAGGCAGGAGTGCGCTGGAACTGCAGAAGTAGGAGAGAAAGAACCAGAGCTGTGTGTAGCTGTCCATGGGAGGCTACATAGAAAAGGTATGAGGGGCTTTTAGGTAACAAGGTGCTGATGCTTGAAGCCTTCTTTGGTGTCAGTTGTACCTCCTCTGTCATAAAGATACATATCTTGCTGAAATTCAATGTGATATCAACTAGAAAAAAATTAACTTGCCACATGGAGAATAATGAGAAATAGGAAATTACAGAAAATGTAGTTTTTTCTCGCTGACTTGGGCTCAGGTCTCTGCTTTCAGGGCAGTTTGTCCTTTTGAGACTGCAGTCTCTGGCTTTGCTTATTTTGGTAGATGTAGGTAGAGTGGCCACTCAGTAGCGGATGAGCAGGTCAGGATGAGGTAGGTAGATGTAGGTAGATGACTTCTGTCCTTTTTGCTGCCCAGGCCCTAACGGAGGGTTCATGCCCATCCCCGCTGCTGCGGAGAGGATCTTCTACATCAGTTCACAGCAAGGTCAGGTTGAGAGGTTCTGTTCAGCTGGGACAGTAGGAATTTTCATCTTTTATTGTCTGTTATCTTTGAACAAGAGGTGTGTTGTTTTAATGCATGCCTTTTTCATCACTTTACCTCTTGATGTCATATCTGCAATTTTGCACTGAGTGCTTCAATGTCTGTCCTGGGAAAACTTGGAGGTGTTTATTCTTAAAAAAGAAAAGACTTGTGTAGTTCTGGTGAGATTTTTCTGAAGAAGAAGAGCCTATGCATCTTGTAGAAGTCACGGCCAATGCCAATTGGGGTTCTACAGTCAACATACAAACTTCTACACTGACAAAATAAAGTGTCTTGGTTTGAAAGACAGGTATCTGCCAGGGGAAACCAGAGCCTCCCTTGCAATGGAGAATGTAAACCCCCTCCCTCCGAATTATTACAATTTTTTAATTAAGGGGCTTTCAGGCAAAGATATAGGAATATCAGTTCTTTACTAGGAATATTACAAAATACAAAGGCAATAGTACAAGAAAAGAAAGAAACAAGCAAACAACAACAACAAAAAAATAATGCTAGGAACACTGACAGAGTCAGAATATGACCTGACACCCTGTTGGTCAGGGTGTTGAAAGCAGTCCAAAATAAGTCCTCCTGGAGTGGCAGATGTGGCTCCATCAGAGTAGAGATGATCCTGTAGAAGGGTTCAATGATGAGATGAGTCCAGTGGAAGAACCAGCTCCCTTGGTCTTCTGATTTTCCAGGTTTTATTCACACAGGAATGCCTGGCTCCTCCCGATGGGTGGAGCATCTCACAATGGGATGATTTAATTTTATCAGTCATGCAGTGAGCCTTAATGGCCCATTCACAGATGATATCCCCCTGGAGGGAGGATGGGTGGTAGAAGAGACAAGAAAACACTGCCCCACCTGGTATTAACAGCTGGCCCATTAACAGAAGGCACCCACCCCCTCCCCCTGGAGTTACACGAGATAGAGGAAAACATCTCCCAAAATTGTTTCAACAGATGAAAATAGGATACATATTTTTGGTTACATATAGCAACCAAAGACATTAAAGTAGGAAGAAATTACATGAAAGGCCTCAATACCACCAGAGTGCCAATCTGTTATTGTTTATGGAAAGAACTTGTGCAGAAAAATGAAGGAAGCATGGAAGGAAGTGAGGGCAAAGACAGCAGTTTAGAAGAAGCAGGAGAAGGAGAGAAACTCTGGGGGCCTTGTATTAATTACCTTGTAGTATAAATGAAAAACTGCATATACAGAACACCACTGTAAAGAAACTTTACCTTGTATGTCTGCTCCAGTCATCATTTTTTCAGCAGTTTTCAGCTCTTGAAATGTGTGATTGATTTAATCTGTCCACTTCCAGAATGATATAATGCAAATTTGAGTTTTAGATTTCCTGAGTTACTCTGGAGGCAGGTTTCCTTTTTTGGTTGTGATTATGTAAATTGTTAGGAATGCTGGTAGTGTTATTTTAACAGGCTTTTTCACTCAGTATAGTCTGTGGGAGCTCAGCTAGCTTTTCTCTTATACAACAGCTTCCCTGACAGTTGGTAATGATCACTTTTTGTTTGTGCAGATCTTGAAGACTTTAAGATGAGTGGTTTCCAAAGTAGAGTGTGAGAAAGGAATACAAAATTGTGTTAGTTGGTGAATGCTGTGGGTTTTTATGTATGTGAGGTGGAGCTTGGAGGGCATAATGAAGACTCTTGCTGGTGCAACTTGGTTAGTATATAGGTCAGTGTTGGCTGGACAAGAGAAAAGAGAGTTTTTTCATAGTTATGTCACTTAGGATTTGTGCTGTCAATAGTTGCTTGAGTTCTTACTGCCTTCCTTGCCTAGGATCAAGATGATCATGCATAATGGTAATTTCTGAGCATAGTTAGGAACATTTTAATTTTGTAGTCTCTTAGAGGAGTCCTTGAGTTTTATTAAGCCTGCTAGCATACACTAATTGCAAAAACCAGTTTGATGCCAAACAATGACTTCCAAATGCAAAGATCAATAATTTTAGAATTAGTAATGCATTGTGGACTGAGAAAATAGCATTTAAAATTAATTTAATAAAGTATTTTCACAAAGGGAATGATTAAACTGAAATGTGATCATCTCTGCTTGATAGTACTTAAAATATTATATAGTGAAGTCACAGGCTTTAACTCTGATGGTACCAAAAGGACTTCTTGATTTATATTATTCTCCGAAACTTTTTATTTTGGTATTCTTTGTATAAGAAAGCACACATCTTCAGAAGTAATGTCAGATTTTTGCTTGGCTAGGCAGTAAGGCACCCACAAATCTGAAGCAGTTGTAGAGTTGATCGTAAATGTATTTTTGGATATCACAAGCAGGATGGCAATCCCACACCTGTTATGGACTCATTGTCATCCTTCTGGTTTGCACAAAAAGTGGTATTTGACTGGATTCTTCTATTCTTGTTCAGCCCCCTATAAAAAAAAAAATCCCACATCAGATGAGATTTTATTTTATTTCTGTAAGCCTGCTTTTTTTTTTCTGGATCTCAGCCTCTCAGCATGCTGTAGATAAGGATCCTTGTGGTGGGAAATTTAGCTGCAAATTGGCATATTCCCCATTCAGTGCAATTCCCACAGCAGCAGGGAAGGAGGAGCATTATGGATGAGTGTAGCCATCCTTTATTTTGAAAATTTCTGGATTTCCTAGTGGATGAACATTCCTAAAGGATGTTTCAAAATTTTCAGATGAAACAATTTTTTAGTACAATCAGTTCACATCAGAAACAAAAATGGGTTTGTTTTCACTGGGAGACAATTGGGATGACAAAAATAACTGAGACTGTATGTGGAATTTAATGTTGGAAGTTGTTCTATTGATGCAAGCAATACCCATATTGTTCCCTTGCCTTCACAAGGAGAAAGAAAAGTGATTTCTAGGGCTGGTTAACATGAGGTGAAACGCTAGCACATGAGAAAGCAGCTTGTGGCCATATAAGAACATGAGCAAAGCAAAAGCTCAATTCTTTCATCAGTTTGTGGTTATCAAGGTCTTGTATTGCACTGACAACCCCTGAAACTGCTCTGGTCATGAGGCTCCTGTATAGTGGGATGGGTGTTCTTCTTTTTCTCCTGGAGAAACAGGTTTGAGATTCAAGGAGACCATTTGCTTGTTCACTGCAGCCTGGCCACTCGGTTAGTCCAGCATCAGAATCCAGGGATTTTGTGCTTAACAGGAAGAAGTTATGATGTCTGATACAAGCAGAAGGAATCAAAGCCCAGTTATCATCCTAGGAAAAGCTGAGGGCCTTTGTCTTTGGGCATAATGATCCTTTCATTCCTGGTCTGGGTGAAATGGCATCGCTTCAGCTGTGGGAGAAATACATTCTCCCTCTGTAGGACTCTGAAGCAGTCTGCAGTTTCAGGATTGCAGGATTCTCCTGGGAGAGGAAAAGAGAGAATATGTCTGGGTTCCCTCAGTGTGGTCAGGAAATTACAGCAGGCCTTTGAGTCCTGCTGAGTGCTTTAAATACTGACTTAATGATTTATTTGCAATGCAGTGCATGAATTGGAAGGGAAGGGTGATGTTCGCAGCAGGAAATCCTGCCGAGACTGGAGTGTGTTGTGTTGTTTGAGGTGTGCTCTGGGTTAGAGCAGGCTGAGACTCTCAAATTGGAGAGTCCCAATTGGAGGATTGGGACTGAAGGATGCACCAGGCTCTGAACAAAGCTGGCCATGGGCAGCACAACTTAAGTGGCACCACTTGGACACCCACAAATTCTGGCCGTGTAAAAGACTGCAAAAAGAAATTCTGAGGATGTGTTCCTCAACTCTGCTCCTAAATGCTGCCCAGATTTCATTTTAAGTGCATTCAGGATGTTGTCTTGAATTACAAATGAGGCTAAGGTCTGTGTTGCTGTGCTGCCTTGTGGTAGACAGCCAGCTCCTGCCTTGCTGCTGCTCTGTGCACGAGGCTGTGTTGGGTGGATGGGTCACAGGAAGGAACCGCTCGAGTATTTCTGCATCTGTCCTTGTCAGGCCTTTGTGTGCAGGGGAGCATCCCAGCGAGCAGCCTGGTGTTAGATTCCCACTGGTTAACAGGAATTAAACCAAGGCTTTTCCTCTTCCGCCCGAAGTGTCTAGTAATGTAAATACAGCCAAAATATTAAAATTGTGGTACTATGTTAAAATATAAACCATAAATGCCTTATTTCCTGATGTCCTTTGAATGTTTTGTAATTTGTAATGCTTAATGATGTATTTATCACTATTCTCAATGCTTTGAACACAGAATAAAGAATTCCTTTTTTTATCATTTGTATGATTGGTTCTAAAACCAGCATGAGTGGAAATCTGTGATCTCAATTTCCTCCTATCCTCTAGTTCAGGATCCCCATCATGAGCCTGATGCGAATCTGCAAGTGAGATTTTCAGACAGACAACCTTGATCGTGAAGCCATCTAGACCAGTGGTTTTCAAGATTTTTTTTAAAGCCTTCTAAACTTGTTGGAAAAAATCTGAGAATTGCCTAACCTCTTTGGGGGAAAAAATGAATCACAAATGCATTGTGGAGTGCTGCCACAGTAGTTATCATTTGCAATCAAAATAATGAGGCAAAGCTTTTGAATTATTATAATTTTTCAAGTGCTTATTTTGTTTAATTCTTTCCATACCAAGAAAGGTACAGATATCTTCTAAAAATATCATACTCTGAGCAGAGTTGTTTTGCAAACTGCTGTGTGAAGGTTTATGACCTACTTGTGACCCAGAGCCTGAGAAGTGCTACACCAACACTACAGCAGTGCAGATAACTTACACCCCTAAAAATATCTTTTTTCAAAAAAAGAAAACACTAGCTTCTCTGAACTCCTGAGAAGCAAGCAAGAGGTTCTCAGTTGAATTCTTGTGGTTTTTTTTTTTCAAAACCTTTGTTTTACAAACCCTGTGTTGCTGTTTTTTAAGGTGCTTTTACAGAGAAGGAAATAATCTAATGCTGTATTTGAACACACGGCAAGGTCACAGCGCTGGGAGGTGCAGGCCACAGAGTGAGGTGAAAAGGAGAGGTATTACTGAAGGCTGAAGTATTCTGTAGTACATGTAGAAGCCCTGTTTGCAGCTTCTTCCCTTGATGCCCTAGAAATAAAACAGGAGCTGAGGGGTTTTGCCCAGCCTGCTTGCCATTGCTGGGAGAGGTGGCTGCCCGGTGGCTCCGTGACCGGCACAGCCCTGGGGGCTGAGCCCTGGGGTGCCTCAGAAGGGACCTGCACAAACTCTCGAGGGAGGGAGGCACAGCTGGAGTCTGTGTGCTGCACACTTTGAAGGCTGCATATTGTAAAGTGCTGTTTCCTTTGTGTACAAGTATTTTTTCTTCAAATTGAGACTGTTGAAGCCAGGAGTGTAAGTGCACTCCTGTAATGAGGGGACTGCCCTGTCTGAGGAAGCTAGTGATCTCTGCCCCTTGGTGGCCCTGGTGTCACCAGCTACAAGGACAAGCTGTACGTATAAAAAAAAAAAAAATTACATTTCTAAGTATTTCAAGGATATTTAGCAATAGGAATTAATTATGAATGCAGACTTAAATGGCCATACTCAGCTGATGAGAAGGACAATCCTGATGTGTAGTGCTAAGTTTTGCATACTTCTGCAGTTAGATTTGAATCTTCTGTCTCAAGCTCACTGTCAGTGTTGTGTAAATCATACCATATGTTAGGTATCTTCAAAAGAAAATTGAACAAACCACAGAGTAATTAAAGTGGGCTTTTAGAAAAATCAGACTTTTTTTGCTTATTTGAAGATTTGTTGTTTTGCAGTTCTACTGAGAACAAGTATCTTTACATTGCTTTGTGGGTGGCATGTTTTTTTCTCAATAGGAGAATAATTTTTCTGAATAAATGCAGAATCTATGGTCTTTGTGCCATGCCCACTAGCATGAAGAGGGGAAACAACTCTGAAGGGAATTCCCAAATTCAGCATATTATAGCTAGGGGACAGCAAAGCCTGCTGCTGCTGTCTTGAAACTTTTCCTGTTTTATCAGTCTGAAAAGATATGTGTGTTGATAAGTTTAATGAGGCGCTCAAATTACAGGAGGTTGTGTGCTGATGTGGGACCTGTGTGGTGACTCAGAGGTGGCAGCATTTTCATGAATGCATTTGTTTTCAAGCCGTGTGGTTATGTTGCTGAGTTCACCAAGATAAACACTGTGTTTTCCGTGTGGCTTTCTTTACCAAACCCTAGTGTTGTGCAAGGTAACGAGTAATTAGCAAGGAGGCAGCTATAGAGTCATCCTGATGTGATTACCAAAATTAAAAGAACTGTGTTGCCATTCAAAAAGATCCTGTTGAGAAGGACAGTACTTAAAATTAGGCTCTACCTTATATTATGGAAAGAAAATAGTCGGGTACTGAATCACAGAATGATTTGGGCTGGAAGGGACATTTAAGACCATCTAGTTCCGATACCCTGCCATGGGCAGGGACAACTTGCATTAGACAAGGTTACTCAGAGCTTCAGCCAACCTGGCTTTGAGCACTGCCATGGATGGGGCATCCACAGCTTCTCTGGACAGCCTGTTCCTGTGTCTCACTGCCCTCACAGTAAAGAATTTCTTCCTACTATGTCATCTAAATCTGCCCCCTTTCAGTTTGAAGCTGTTACCCCTCATCCTATCACTACACTCCCTGATAAAAGACTCCCTCCCCATATAATCTGTAGGATCTGCCTGAAGCCTTTTCTTCTCTAGGCTGAACAACCCCAACTCTCTCTGCCTGTCCTCATAGAGAAAATGCTCCAGCCCCCTGATCATCTTCGTGGCACTCCTCTGGACCTGTTTGAGACAGCTTTTTTCCAAACCAGAGTTTCCTCCCATGGCTACTTCTACTTGCCTAAACATTGGCTTGGCTTTGCTTCATCCTCTGCCAGCTGGGTAGGACATAGAGGATCTCTTGAAATGAGCCAAAGTAATGGGTGTTATGAGGTGTGTTTAGTTCCAGCATATTGTAAAGCAAGTTGTGTCTCACACTGAGATTCAGACTATCCAAGGAGTTGTTATCCATTAAAACACAAGATCAGTGTTTCTCCCATCACTTGCAGATAGCCTTTCTGAATATGGAAAATTGGTTAAAGAGAATGCTGCTTGGAAAACGTGCTTCAAGCAGTCCAGGAGCAAAGGCAAGACTCAAATCATAGAAGACCATTTCTTTTATCAACATTCAGGTTTGTCCATGTCAAGTATCTACCGGATCACAGCAGTAAGCACTTCTCCACTCTAACAAAATATTTCACTCATTGTAGTACTTTACTATTTTGGTATTTTCTGAAAAGGGATTTTTCTAGTTATAGTTCCTTTTTTGTTCTTTTTCTAGTATTTATATCTTAATCTCTAGTAGATACTCTTGTTTGACCTGGAGGAAAAAAAAGCATGTTCATAATAACACAGGTGCTCCAGAGTGGTGAGGTCGTGCATAAGTTTTGCAAATACAAGTATTAGATTAATATGTAATGAGCTTTATTTCAGCAAAATTTGCCTCTTGCAGTCATTCTTTCCCATCCATCCTATAGCCAGCCTTAGGACTGTTGCAACTCTGATAATGCGTGTGTAGTGATGATGCTTAGAGGCCCTGACTGTATTTTGCTAAACATTGTATGCATGTCTCAACCCAAGGGTGCACTATTCAGAGGTAAATGGGTGTGCAGTTGAAAAAACACTAGAAATGCATAAAGGGGAGTAGAAGGCGAAAGCAGAGCAATGATCAGCATTTGAAGCAGTAGTCAAGATGCTCAGCTGAATCTCTAACTCAGACTTTGAGGCAAAGCCCCTTAGGGTAGAGTTTTTGGCTTTCAGTGGCTCTATTTCCTTATCTGTAAATTGCATGTAGCTATATCCATCTGGAAAGTGTGTTTCCTTGGAAATTTCTTGGTTTTGCATAAGAATGCCATTGTGATGGCACTGGCATTATTTTTGTTAATAGGGGCTTATAGTATGATTAGTACTGTCTTACCAAACTTTTTTTTTCAAGGAGACTGTGTTATTAAAATCATCATAATATAAATAAATAAATAAGGATTTTTGGGTACAGTATAGGTAATTTTAAAGATCACCTCCGTCTTTATCTGTTAACTTGTGTTCTTTCCTTCTTTATTTTATTTGTATCCCTGTTACTCTTTTTGGTGTTTTGAGGAGGTGTGCTGTGCCCTGACACAAGGATCCCAAACAGCCCGGGTTTCTATTGAAATTCACATTCTGGGATATGATGTGTAACAAACCAAGGAAATACTGCTGAGATGAGACCAACAAGTGACTATGGCTGTAATTTGGCAGGTTTACTACTAGAAATGTTTACAGGCATCTTCTAAACTAGGTTACTTATTATTGTTTTTGTTCACACTGTAGTTTCTACTCAGTGATTGTCTCTCATGGATTCCAAGATTTCAAGCCTCAACAAACTAAGACACACAAAAAAAATGGATTTGAATCCTGCTAAAATTAGCATTGAGACAAATGCCTTGTGCACAACTTTCTTAATCCTCCCGTGCAATTTTAACAATTCAGTTTTTCCGGCTTCCTCCCGATTGACCTTGACTATATGGAAAGTATTTTTGAAATATTTATTTAAAACAGGTTTAGAGTCAGGAGCAGACACCCACATATGCTCATCGCCTGGAATTTAGTATTTTCATGATAAAACAGGGTGTAGCATAAATCTGTTTAGATATAGTATTTTAATTGAGCAAGAGTTGCTTGTAGAAACACTGGTCAAGTTGTGCTGGGGTTTTTTTAATAAGGAAAAAGGTGATGCAAGTGCAAATTGTTGTAATACTGCAGGTATAGTTTCAGTGGAGGAATAATACAGTCAGGGCTAATGTCTCTGATATCTCATCCTGCTTGTTATTTGAAGGTAGTGAAATACCATTTCATTGCACATGTTAAAACTTGCCACTGTATTGTTTTACTACTATCAGATGAATATTTAATTTAAAGGAAATATTAAAAAACCCAAAAGGCTTATTTTTCAGAGCTTTGTCAAACTACACTCACCCAGAAATTGTGCCTGAGTTCCTTTTAAATTCTCTTGAAGTTCAATAAGAGAAAGCTTGTCAGGATTTTGGGGCTTGCTATGTATTTAGACAGCTCAGCTCCCAGCTCTGGCTTGGAGACATCCTGAAGTCCATTACCCATCTTTGTGCTGCTCCTCAGCAAGAATTGATCTAGCCTGGTACCCTGGCAAAGCACAGCTTTGTCTTTCAGTACTGCACTTGAATGTGAACAAGCCTTTTTATGGGCAGGTAGTCTTACTTGCAGTAAAATCACTTCTTACAAAGCAGTGTAGTGAAATAATGATGAAGTCACAAATCTGCAGGTATGTCAAAATGAGAGTGGCAGATAGCTCTCTGCTATAGGAGTGTTTCCAGTATAACATTGAGCTTCTCAATAGGGACTCCTAAACTGGGAAAACCAACACATACAGTATGGTATTTATAAATCTAGGCGATGTCAAAGTTTTCATTGTGGAATGGAAAGTGCAGGATTTGCTAAATCATGTTATTGGTGTGAAGCCTGGTAATGGCTTTTTCTTGTTTGTTTTGTTTCATCACTAGTCTAAATGCCCTGAGCTATCTGTATAATTATTTCAGGCAGCAATCCACATTGTTAGCTTATTTCCCCGGGGTATGTTTGGTGCATTTTTGAAAATCGATTTAAAAATTGCATGGATCCATTTGGAAAGAATACAGCAGTTTCCATCCAGTTTTGCCTTATGGGTGTCTCTAGCACTGTGAATTACCGGAGGCACACAGCTGCTTGGAAGCCTGCTGTGAAGTGGTAGAACACAGCCTCACAGGAAAGGTGGTGTTAACACATCATGGCTCTGGTATTTGATGCTCCAGGTGACGAATTGCAAGACTGGGGAAAGAAAATCTCATAAAAGTAATACCTGCACTTAGTCACTGAGTCTGTATAGGCAGATACCACTGCTTCCACTTTGTGCATTTGCAGGTGATTGAGCAAGACAATGAGTATAGGCAGCCTTTGTCACATTTTCAGTGATTAAATTCACTGAAACTTTTGTTGAGACTGAACCTCTGATTTCTCTTGCCATTAAATAAATCACCTGGAGATTAGAAAGCTGGGTAAAAGCTAATTTACTAATTTTGTATTTTCCAAACCAGAGCCAGTTGAAGTGGTCATCTCAAATCTGCAAAGGTCAAGGCTGCAAAGCGTGCTGAGCTCTGTAAATGGCAACCCAATGGCAATGGCAACTGGTGAGCACCCTCCTGCATCTTCCTGTGCCCTGCAGCATGACTGGTAGCTACAAAGGTCCTGGACTGTGCCCAGTGGCTTGTGTCACAGCAGCACAGCTCCTTGTCCACCTCTCACCCAAAGGCTTGGAGAGCAAGTCCCTAAATCCTGGGAGCACTTGTGTTCAGCCTTGCTGACTCTTACAACTGCTGAGCTCAGTGATGGCTGAGCTGCTTCCCTCCCACCTACATTTCCTCCTTTCCCAGCTATGACTTCTGAATCCAAAAATGTGGCATCATTAGAGATGTTCCTGCCAGAGCTACTGTCCCTTGAAGCTTTGCCATCTGTAAGGACAAGTCCATTGCCATTCTGGGTCCAGAGAGAGAGCTCCTCTGATGAACAGCTGCTCTCATCTTACCAGTCCTCAAACACTTCTCCCAGCATTAACTGCTTAGCCAAAAACCTTACCCCCTGATGCTGTTGTGTGCATGCCCATTTCAGATTGCAGCTCCTGGTGCTTGGTGCTTATGTCTCATGTCACACCTTGCTAGGGAACGGGTGCTGATTTCTTTCTTTCCTCTCCATTACTCAGATGCTTGTGTCTAAAGGCCACCATGGTGGTACCATTCAGATGCTCTCCTCTCCCTTAAATGTCACTACAGCTGGTGGATGCATTGATCTGCATTTCCATATCAGGATTTCTAATAGATTTTTTGTATCTGTTTTGCCATGGCCTCAGCATTTAGCTTGGGTCTTACCCCTTACTAAAACCAGAAGAACTTTTTTTCATCTTCTGCCAGGAAAAAGTGATTTAACATCAGGCTTTTCATTTGTCAAAGGTCTTCTTGTGATAGCTGTGGAAATGCTGTTATGACTGAGCAGAAAGAGTAGATAAATACATTTGCAGTCCAGACATCTGTGCTCTGTTGTTCTGCTGTTATCTTAGAAGACTTGTTCTGATTTTAATTAAGCTCTTTGTTTAATTTTAGAAAAAAATGTTTTTCTGTGATCTAACTGTTACAATACAAAATTGCCTCAATCAATAAGAGGAGGAATTCAGGGGCTTAGCTGACTGTGTGCATCACAACGTGCTAAATACAAGAGATTGTCATCTTTACTGGGTTTACATTACCTGCAGACACTTGAAGTACAGACCACCTTAACAGTTTATCCAGGGTAAAGCTGAAGTATCACTGCCTTGCCTGAGGAAAGAGATAATAAGACTGCATTTTAAAAATGTGATGATTACTTAATCTTACTAAAGAATATAAGCAAGCCTCCTGCTGGCCAAGCATGAGGAACTCCATAGAAATATTTGATTTGATTGTGTGTGTGGTGTAGATGATATTACTGCTAAAATTAGCATCTGGCTTTCTGCTAAATTCCTGCACAGCTCTGAAAAAAGCTGTGCAGGAACACACAGAGTTAGGGCTAGCGGGCTGTACAATTAAACACTTCTGCTGATTTACAGGATTCTAACTCTTGATCAAGATGCATGACATCTCAGATAATTCCAGATGTCTTGCTGATTGACTGTCGGATAAACATAGACTTCATAAGCATTATTGCTTGGTTTTCATAGTGCCTTGCATGTTTAACAAACATTCAATCTATGGACCTTGGGATGCTCTCAAAATTTGCCTCTCTAGTTGCTTGGGTTGACTTTGAACTTCAGAGAAACAAGGTTTCCTTCGTGTGCAGGTGGTGGAAAGATTTTACTGTTTGGTCCACTCTCGGGCTTGTACATTTAGTGGAAAATTAAGGTCTTCATATTTACAAAGGTCTCTATTTTTAAGCCATTTGTAGAATCAAAGAAATTTTTGTGGGAAATTTAATGTCATTGCATTGCCATGTTGAGAGTAGACTGATCCATGAGTGATAAAATTTTGGATGTGTTTGCAATTCACATAGAGTTGTAATCCAGGCTCATATGATCCCATTGGAGCAGAGGTGGTGTGATTTCTTCTAGTAAATGAGACATCTAAATGGAGTCCACTTTTAAGGAATACATAGCACCAGAGGATACTACAGGTGTGAAGCCACACACTCCTGCAGCTCATGCCAAGTAATGCTTCTTAAATGATACACTGGAGCACTATTCTATGTAACTAGCCATCAGATGACATAAATTCTCTGACAACTCCTAACTACACTGAAGCAAGCATTCTTGGAGTAGGCTGCAGTACTGGAGTACTGGAGCCAAGCACTTAATCAGGTGTAACATGAGGTTTTGACGTGATTTACTGCCTGCTGGTAGCTTGTACTGGGACTGTGTTGTCCTTCTGTATGTACTGTATAACAGTTTAAAGCTGTCCTTAGACAGGACCATTTTGTAAACATGCTGCCTGGCTTAACCGAGATGTCCTCTAAAAAATATGTTAATAAAAACGGAAGTCATTTTAAAGGGTCTTATTCCTACTATTTCTGTTTCCCAAACTATTCCCACCAGTAAAGTACAGGCTATGTTCTTAACTCTTGCTGTGCTGATGTTTGCTAATGCCTGTTAGAGTTGTAATTCTTGTTTCAAAGCTGATCAGTCATTGTGTACGCTCTCATCTGGCTGCTGCTGTGCCTGAGTTCTCTGCTGCTTTGGTTTGCACAATGCAGGAGTTACCACAGAAATAAAGCTTGTGCTCAAGGGGGTCACATACATTTATTAAGACTTAATTTATTTCATGTCCCTTCTTGTTTTGGCTTACTCGGGTCTATGGAGTGAGTTCTGAAGGCAATACTTTATTTAAGTTAAAGAAGTTTTTAAAACAAGGTAAATTGTGTTTGATATCTGTATTTGCCAGGTCCTTGTAACCTGGAGCTGGAAGGTCACCATACAGCAGTGAACCCTTCATGGGGTGCAATTTTCAGAAGGATATGCTGAAAAACCTCATTAATTCGGGCAACTTTTACTAGACTTTCTGCCTGGGGACAGATCCTGAAAATGTGAGCTCTTGCAAAGAGAGCCCAACCTTTAAACAGAAAGATCCACTCTGATGGGTCTAGACATGCTGAATTTTTAAAGGATGAGAGGTGCAGAGAGGTGCGTACTGAGAGGCTCATCAGAGGAACCACTGCATTTTATAGGCAGGGTGAGACATTCAGGAAACCCTCAGAGGAGACAGCGACCTGCATGAAGGGCTCTTTTTTTCCTAACCTGCCTGCAGTTCCTGGAGATCCAACGCTTTATTTAGAGAGACTTGCAAAGAGTAGCAGTAAGCAGAGAGTGATGCTTTGGAGGGATTTCTGGTTCCTCTCTCTGTTCTTCTCACCCTGCAAAGAGCTCTGCAAAGTACAAATCCTCTGGAATATGGCCACCAGGATTTTAGCAGGACCTCAAAGGGACCTGGTGGCAGCTCTAGAGAAACACATAAATCCCAGTTTAAAATAGCCCCCTCCCACTCCAGACATTTTTTTTTTTTAAAGAGAAAATTGTGATGTGTTTCCTTTTTTGAGTTAATATGAGATTTTGAATGTAAAGCAGTGTCCTAGGCTACAATGTAAGATGTGCCCAAAGTATGTATTCTATCACCATCTTCATGAGGTGTTGAAACCAGGTGAGGCAGGGTTCCTCTTGTCCCTTCCATCCGGACTATCTTCTGTTAATGNGGGCTGTTACCCATGGGATTCCCACAGGACAAGAGCTGCCAGACCTTTCTATGGGATCACTGCTTCAACAAGACTATTTCATCTGGACTGCCACCACCACTCTAACTAACAGGGTGTCAAGTTGTATTCTGACTCTGTCAGTGGTCTTTTGTACTGTTGCATTTATTTTGTTTTATTATATTTTATTTCTTTTTCCTCTTATTAAATTGTATTTGTGATGTAGAGTCTCTCACTAGTTTTGCTCTCAAACCAGCTGGCATCAAATGTTTTTAGTAAGGATTTGAATTGCCCTCAAAGTTGGAAACAATACTTGTATGTTGGGTGGTTGTTTGGGGAGGGAGGAGGGTTGCATGTGTGCAGCTGTTGAAGGCCATTAAAGAGTGACCTGAGCCCCTCTGAGAGCAAGCCTGGCATTAACTGTAAATTGATATACCAGGTCTCAAACACTCATTTCAGATTTCTGCACAGCGGGGTTTTGCTAAATGTTCTTATTCTAGGTATTCTGGTTACACTAATCTTTCATGTACTTTTCAAAATAGACTGCACAGCAAGTAATCAGCTGTTGGTACAACTTAATAATTGAAGAGTTAATCCTTCAAATCTGAAACAGAAGAATGAATTTCCCTGATGTATTTCCAGCATAGTAGTTAACTCAAAATTTATCTTAAAAAATAAAGAAATAAAGAAGGACAGTTTTGATTTTTATCTTACTAAAGGAAAAATTATTTTTCTTGGTTGATTTTTAAATTAAGAAATTCATGTTGTATTTGCTCTGGTAAATGTTTATCACTGAATGTTACAGGACCTACTATTGTGATTGTGCTGCTTAAAGTTTTGAGAGAGATTGGAAAAAAGTTTGGCAGACAAAAAAATGGTGGACTCTGACTTAGATTTGAAAGAAGCTTGCAAGCAAATGTCCCATGACGCAGACTCTGCCTCCTTAGTTCTGGCATTTTTTTTTCCTTCCCCTTGATGTGACTAATCTAAAGCTGCTGCAGTGAACTTTAGAAAACACCTACCACATCCATCTTTTAGGCATCGGTAACAAAACTGAAGTTACTTGATCAAGACAGGGGAGCTGGGCATCTGAGGTAAGGTGTTTGCAGGGAGACAATTCCTTGTAAAATCCCAGATACGGTGCCTCAATATTGCAGTGGAGACAAAGCAGAGGTGTTTACCTCCACCAACAGGGATGGTGCTTGTGTGGGGCTGAGGGGACAGTAGCAGAGACCCAGCACCAGTGCAATTCTTCAGGAAAAAATTGACAGTTTTGAGGTGGCAGAGAGCTACAGGCAGCTAAATCCTTCAAACAGCCTGAAGATGGTGGCAGCTGTCTGGCTGGCAGGGCTTGCTCTGTAGCTTGCCTGTGTTTGCAGTTGCCTGAGTGCTGCCAAGTGAAAAGGAGTTGCCAGAAAGATTTGGGAGAGAAAAAGCCATATTCTTGGGTTCATGGAAGTGTTTATTATTTTAAGGCCACAGTTATTATTTATTTTGATTCCTGTGAGTAGGATGAGTTCCAATAACTCTGGAAGCAGCTGTGCAGGACAGTGTTCACCTCTTTTCAGTGGGAATATAGAGCTGATGAGTTAGTGTGTACTTCTTGTGTGTGCTTATGAGATTTTTATTGTTGTATTATTATTATTATAAATTATTTTTATTTTTGTGGCTGGTTTTTTGGCTGTTAGTTTAATGAAAACACAAGGAATGGAACCCAGTTTTTAACATCTAACTGTCTTCCAAGCAGCAGCACCAAAAGCAATCAGGTAACATTGCATGTAAATGAGCATCAATGAACTTTGAGGTGAAATACAGACAAATTGCTTGTTTTCAGTAAAAAAGGCTCTTGCTCTCCCGTAACTTCTTTTTATTTTTCAGCTCCTGTCTGCACCAGTTTGTATGGGAGTTGCACAACTCATTTCCAGCAAGGTAAAGCTGAATGTTTCCTGTTCATGTAGAAAGTTGATGAACCGTGCCCTTCAAAATACCATTTATTCAGTCAAATGTGTTGGTCATCATAGTCATGCCTTGCAAAACTTTTTGCCCTAACTTGTATCTAAATTTTTCATTGTTGCAGCTCAGATTCATCATTTCTTTCCCTCCCCAAGCTAGTGAGATTCAGGAAGGAGTCATGGCAGAAGGTTAAAACCTGTTGTACAACTTGGTATTTAAGCTGCGTGCCTTTTGCACACAGTAAAAGCATCAGAGATTAATGAAAGCATTTTAATGGATTTCTGTGTTCCTGAATCATAGCAGAACTATGATCACTATAGATAGCCTAACTACCATATTTTCAGGCTGGGTAATGGTCCTCTATATTACTGAGTAGAGTTTTTCAATGGATTTGAAAAATTACCTGGTAAATGAACGGTGGTTTTATTTTTTTTTAATACTGTGTAAGATACATGATAAGGCTAATCAAAGGAACTTTGACAAATACAGAATTAAATTTAGTTACAGATTCATCTGCCTTCTATCCTTTTTCTGAAAAAGTGAAGCCACTCTAAAATATCATTTCACACCACCTGCACTCTGGATTCACATTCATTCCAAATTGATGATAAAAATGTGCCTATAAATACATTCAAGAAACACCACCAAAGTAAAATAATCATTCTGTTTATTTGAAGGTAAGGTCAGAAGAACAGTTACATCTGCCAGTGACATGTAGGTTATCTCTTAGCATGTGGAATAATTGCTCTGTGTGATGCCTGGAGCCAGACTGCTCAGTGCACTGAAAGGTGATGTAAAAAATGGCTGGAAGGGTAGGACAGAGCACGGTCTTGGCCATGAGCAGTTTGTGATGCCTCTGCAGCCACGGTGTTTCAGTAAAGCAATTTAGACTAAGCTGAATCAGAAATAAGTTAATGTTTCTAGTCATTCTTTTAACAGCCTTAATCTGTTGACCTGATTTATGATCCCCATCAGATTTCTCTAAGGAGAAGCTGTGGGAAGCCTCCTTTACCATAGATCTTGAAGAGTACAGGGACCATACTGTAGGTGGGACAAAGGGGGCTTCTTTTATCCTGTATCTTGTATGCCATGTTTTATCTTATCCATGTGGCTTTACACAGGCTGATTATAAAAATGCTGCAGTCTGAATTACATTTATTCTGCCACCAAAATACTAATGCTGAAGGCTTGGAAGTCAAAGATTCTTACAACTTTCCTGCCACAAGTCCACTATGGCATTTTGAGTACAGTAGGCATCAATTCTGCACACAAGACTAGAAAGCTGTTACTTAATGTTGCTAATAAATTTACTGATGAAATGTCACCATATGGATCACCGTCGTGCATGCAAAAAATAAAATCAGTGTGTATGTTCGTAGCTCTCTTTTCCTCTCCCTTTAAGTGCTAGGTACCCCAACTTCTTCCTTGGTCATGAGACCCCCCGACTTCATTCTGGCATTCTCCCTGGGCCTTAGGCTGAGTTTCGTATGGTTCCTTGAAAGTGCTCTGCACTGCTGGAGGGAGACATAAAGAGTATTTAATGCAGATGTAAATCAGATGCAGCAGAACACAATAGCCCTGTTCACTGCTCTGTTTATAAAGTCATTAAAAACTGAGAAGAGTGACTTGAAAATAGCAGAATGAGCAGAACATGTCCAAACTCCATTAGAAATTGGACAGAAATTCACATATTCTTATAGAGTGATAATTGTTTGTTATAGGGACCATATGGAGCTTGACAAGAATAGCGGAGATGAGACTAACAGTTTTAGACATGAGCTTTCTTCAGCCAATCATCAAATTGGTTAATGGCTTTTCCCCCCCACCATACTCAAGATAAAGTAGCTGCAGTGAAACACTGCAGTGAGTAACACTAGCAAAGACTTTCCATGTGGATGTTTGTCCATTTTGCAATGACAGCAAAACGTCCAACATTGTTCTAAAGAAAAGGGCAACACCTGCCTTTAGGCAGACCTTGATTAGTGGATTGCAATTCTTTGTACAATCTTTGACTGTTTGCAAAAGATTGAGAGCTTGCAAAAATGCAGGCCTGGACCATGCAAGATTTAATACGTAGCACTGTTCCAAACAGACTGTTTTAGGGAACTGGGGAGAATTCACGTCTAATTACTACTATGCGTACCTTTTTTTCAATTTTCCTGATTTAGTTTCAAAGCGTAGAAAACACCATTTCCCCCGTCTTTTGATTGACCAAGTAATTTTGATTGTTAAAATACATTTTGTATAATTCCTCCACTTAGCCTTACAGTGCCCCTTTGAACATCTCTTTTAATTATACCGAATCAAGCCATGATTTTGATGGTTTAAAATATCCAAGACTGAATGTCAGTAGCAATGTGTTTGGCTACTGCCTTACTCTAGTTCTGCCAAAGCAGAAACTCCTTAGGCTATTCACTCCTGATTTTTTAAAACATTTTGGGAGGGCGCGTATCAAACCTTA
Organism: Nicator chloris; assembly: GCA_013400495.1. Lineage (NCBI taxonomy): Eukaryota > Metazoa > Chordata > Aves > Passeriformes > Pycnonotidae > Nicator > Nicator chloris. Next base: position 112,764 of record WAAE01008938.1, on the reverse strand, counting down.
AAACAAGAGCTACGTGATTCGGTGTTGGTTTTGATTGACTTTCAGACTCATTTATCAACATGTTTCTTCCTCTATGCCAAAATAGTACATAGGAGATCCAAAATAATGGAAAAAGAAACAGTGCTTGCTTTAGCAATGAGAAGAGAAGGGATTGGAATTGGCTGGTGGTGGTGAATAGTAAGCCTTGCAGATAGTGTTTACAGCTGTAGAGGATGTTTTCTTGTAATCTCATTCTTGCCTTTATAGCTATTACACAGAGCAAGTTATTCTGTTTGCTCAGGAGATGTCTGTGTTTGGCATGCTGCGGAGTGGGAATACGTAATGCTTTTTTCATTTCCTAGGAAGCATACACTGAAGGAAAAGAACAAGACAATGTTTAGCACATCCTTTGTGCCAACAAAATGAGTTACCATACATTACTGTTGTGTTAGAAAACAGCTATAAGTAAGTGATTAACAAGGGAAGGGGCAGGGGGAGGAAAGCTGCTCAAGATTTCTTAACACAGATACTGGAAGAGAACAAGCAAATGAGAAAGAGTTTTCTTTTTTAAACAAACAACAAACAAACTTGGTTTTTTGTTTACTTTTTAAGTAACTGAACTGAAAAAAAGTGATACCTAAGATTAGCATCAGCCTTAATTTAAAAAAAATAAGGCAAGACTATAGGTAGGTATGGTGTCCCTAGTTAAAATTACAAACTGTTATAATATTAAATGAAATGGGTGATCATGTCTCAAAACACCAATTCTAAGGGAACACCTGCAGTGAGGACTAAAAGGGTTCAGTTCATAGTAGGAGTCCTTGTTATGCTCCATTCCACCCAGACCGTGCTCTTGGCCCTATCAAAGGTGGTTCAACAGTCAGTCTGGGGCTCCCAGCCAGAGTTCCAGCTGCTGTAGCTGGTATTCTCCTAAGTTTATAAGTTTAGCTGGCATCTGGAGAAAGAGATGCTCTTCCTTTCCTTTCTTTTTTCCAGCTTCAGCTTTATTTCTGTGGGAAAATACAAGTTGAGGGGAGCAGTTTTCTCAGCTGTGCCATGGTCTTCTGCTAAAGAGGACAGAAGAGCTGTGTGTCCTAAAGGAAAAACTTGCTATTTCAGTGATAACTGGGTGTTCTTTTGTTGGATAACAGTGTGCTTGGTGAATTTAACCCTGTATGAAACAGTGGTGTGATCCTGCACTGTGCTTGGGCTTCAGGAAGCTGGCCTTGCTATATGGTTTTTCTGAAGTACAGAGATAAAATAGTTCTAAACAGAATGCCCTGACACGTGGGTCTGTTTTAAAATATCCATGTAATATGGACAAGGGATGATTATGGTGACCATTATGTTTCCATCATGTCTTTCTGTAAATAGCTTGGAATTTGAGCTTCTTGATGTGTTGTATTTGGAGTGTGGCAGATAAGAAGAGCATCAGAAAAAAACCCCATGCTTTCCTGAGGAAGTGTTAATGCAGCTGCAGGATCAAGCTGAAAGGTGATGTCCTTCATCACCTGATACCTGTAAAGGTCCAGGGTAAGTGCATGATTTGCAGAAAGCAGTTTATTCGCTGAGTAGGAATTCTACCAAATTTCCTACAAGTTTGTTTGGAGTGAGGACTAAAAAAGCAAGAAGGATAACAGGCTGCAAAAGTATCTTGAGTATTACAGGCAAGTAAGAGTGCACTTGCCCCCTAATTAATTGAATCTCACTTGCAGAGGATAGGGGTTTGTTTCTGCAGATTGCTGAACATATTAGTTGCTATTTCATCCCCCTTTTCTGTTGCAGCCCTTTTGGAAAAACTTCAAAGATTAAACTGCAGTATTACTCCAAAAGAGAGTAATGCAGATGCTAAGTGAGCTGGTGCAGTAAGAAAGGATTCTGCCCTGAGGAATCTCCAGTGTAACATATTGAATGTTTCAACAGTGATATGTCCATGATTAATATGTTCATGAGGGGCTGTTGTGCAACAACAGGACACTGAACAGGTCAGTGAGTAAGCCTTCCATTTGAAAAGCCTTCCTTTAGTAGACTGATAATTATGCAGGGCAGGAGGTATTTCACTGTCTCAGCTAAACCAATAGATAAGAAAAGCCTAAGTTCAAAAGGCTTCGTAAAAATCTAATGCTAGTAGAAATAGTTTAATTATTAAAAAATTGCACAAAAAAGCCTTTTTATTTTAAATTAAACACCTCTGTGCTTTTTGTAACAATATCACAGCTGTAGACTCCTGGCATAATCAAAAGACAATAAAATAACTAATCAAAGGATAAAAAGAATCTATATAAATTCACCTCATAAATGAGGTGAAGAGACTAGTTTTCTGAAGGGTTTGTTTCTAAAACTGATGTGATATTTGGTTTCTGGCTTTCAGTATGGCTTTTAAGTTAGAATTCTCTCTCCTAGAATGAACAAAAAATAGCAAATCAATACATCTAGTTGTGTTTGACTTGTTACCTTTGGCACAAAGTTTCAGTATCTCTTTTTAGCTATTAGTTACACAAGCATTTTAGAGTGAGGATGTGCCTTTCTGTTTTCCAGTAAGACTCCAGGACAGCTTCCTTTAGTCCCTGGGTTTACAATGACAGCCTGAAACTCAGCATAGCTGTCTGAGACAAAATTGCATCAAATCCTGAACATTTTGCAACCTAAAGTCCAGAATTCAAATCCAGCCACTGCCACTTGGGTTAAACTCATTCCTTCTGGCCTGATCAATGCTCAGCAAATAAAATCTGGCTGTTCAAAAGATTGAGGACATGATAAACTCAGACACGTGCCCATATCACAGTGTGGATGTTTAAAGAAGACCTAGTTGTTCATTAACATTGATAGCCTTTAAAGGAAATCCTTCCTTGTGTCTGAGCTTGATTAAGGCCTCTTGCCTCTCAAACTGCACTGTCTAAGGGTGAGCAAATGCTAAGTAATCAGGGTTGATATCCTAGTTTCTGCTCTGGGGAAAAAAAGGCAATTTTCTTTGTGAGCTTTGAAATCTCAAAGTGGCAACAATTGGTGATTGTTTGTATGAAATGTGCAGTGGTCTCAGCAGTGCTCATTCATTCTTCTAAGCCCCTGTCTGATGGAATTTCTCACATGGAAAAGTTATCTGCTCTTTAAACAAGAAAATGTAAATTAATGTCTTTTGTAGGAGACGTGCTGAATAAGGATCTCCTACAGACCCAGTTCTGTATGTAGGCTGAGACAGTTCCTGGACTCGAGCCCTTCATTTTTCTCCCTACAGTTGAAAACATTCATTATAGAATGACTATGTAGCTTTACTGAAGTGTCTACCAGCTTTGTTTCCAGTAAAGATTCCTTTAGTAAAGGATTCAGCTTTTTGGAGACTTTGCTATCTTTTCTGCTAGGATATCTTGATATGAAAGGTAACCCTAATTCTTCCAGTGAGACAAATGTGTTTTAGCCATCCTTTCACCATATCACAGAATCTTCCTTGCTAGATATGGAGCAGTACAGCAAGGAATTTTGTCCAATCTGGATGACTCTTATTATTTTTGTATTAAATAAATGGGTTGGGTAAGAGGAGCAGGCACTGTTTCCTCATCAGTTTCCCTATATTTATAAAATATATGGCAGGAACAATCCTTGTGCTCTCAGTAGACTGCATCTAACTCTCACTGGGATGGGTGATGTGCGGGAGGAAAAGTTAATTTTTTTATCTCATTCCCTCAGGACCCCCACTGCCTTTTTTTTTTTAAGGCAAAAAACCTCATTCATCCCTTAAGCAGGCACTTCAGAGCTCATGGACAAATTACGCAGAAGAACAGGCAGCTTTTAGCTCTTTTCTCTCTCAGCTGTGCTTTCCTAAAGAGAATAATCATAGAAACCATAGGGTCATGGTTGAGCCCTTTATAGTTGTGCGTGTTATATTAAAACAGTAAATCACTTTCATGAATGTGCTTTTTCTGTGTAGAAGCTGATAGGTGATTTAGTCCAAAGGCAGCTGAATATCTCTAGTTCCTTCAGAGATAGCGTGTCCTACAGATGGTTTCAATTAAGACTTGTTCAGGGCTCTCTAAAGTAAGTAGCTGGTCTGATTGTTTAATAAGTGCCAGCTGGAAATATCTCTATATATGCATGTGAAATGTGACTTTCAGACCTGTTGTGGTCTGCTGGGTAATACCCCCAAAATGTCTTGGCATGGGGTTTTAATTTATGTTCTTCTCTCTTCACATTTTTTACTCCATATTGCAAGTGGGCACCATACCTGGGGCTTTTGTGGGATTGTCAGCCCCAAACCTGTGCATCTGTTTGAGGCAAAAAAGCAGTAATCTGTGTTAAGCAGTTATTATGGATTGTACAGAGAGTATTTTCTGTTCAAAGCCTGGCTCAGGCCAATTCTTCTGCTTCAAATTAGTGTGCATTTAGGAATAGTACTTAAATGTGAACACGGTTTAGGAACTTCACTGTCTGCAGCCCTCTGAGAAGTAGCAGGGCCTTTTTAGTTAAACCAGTATTGGAGGTAAATGTGGTTTATTATTTGCACAATAAAGATGTTTCTTAATAAGTGAATATGAAATAAAGTTAATGTTTGGAAGAAAAGACAGGATGTAATCATCTATTGAGGTGATCTATGAAAGCAAATGGTTTGTAATACCTATTACAAGACAAGACATGCATAGGACCAAATACATAGAATTTCATAATAATGTGAGAATTAAAATCTAGATATTTCACAGAATAATAATGACAGAATAGTTAAATCATGCACAATCAGTGAATCAATGGAAATGTTCCTATAAATTATACTTTTTACAGAGAGAGACTGTTTAATCTGGTGACATTTGATAAAATATAATCTTGGATTCAAACAGGCAGTGGAACAGCTCTGTAGCAGCATTGTTGAGGGAAGCGGCTTCATCTCTGTTGCCTTGCTTATTTCAGCAGACGTGCAGTTGGTTCCTGCTGGCCTGGGCTGGGCTAGGTTCAAGATCCTTGCCTCAAGAAAGCTGTAAATATCTTCTCTTACAAGCACTGTGTTCACCTGTGATGGAAGCAGAAACACACCATGGACACATGTTATTAATTTGCTGCTTCTTGGCAAAAATTTGCACTCCTAAAGAGTTCACTGTGTTGTAATAAAGCTGGAGAACAAAGAAATTGCTCTTTGCCTGCCTATAAGAAATGCATAATCCCCAGTGAGAAGTTAACATCTGGGGAACAGAGGAAGGGCTCTGGTGCTGGCAACATCTGCCTGGCATGTGCAGTCACATCCTTCACAGCTGAGTTACCTTTCATGGGCATTTCTTGCAATTAAGGTGGAAGAAATAATTGTTCTTACATGCCCTAGATAAGTTGATCTCTTTTCTTTAGCTGGCAGGGGAAATGGAAGGCGCTCAGGTTTACAGAATTAGTAAGAAGAAACTTCCAGAAACATCTAATTTTGAAGTTCTTTGGCCATTGATTTTTCCATGCTGTGATTCTCTTTCTTATTCCTACTGCTTCCATCATTGCTGCCATTTATAGACTGGTGCATAGCCAGCAAAGAGCATGGCTGAATTGTCCATCTGTCTGCACTTTTGCTTGGACTCAAAAAGGGTTTAGATCCACAGCTTAAAACTTGCATAGCCAGTTCCCTTTTAAACCCTTCTTTAGGAAAATTACACAGGTGAGGGAATCATACATTAAAGAAAACATGTGCATCATAACTTTTGTCTATAAGCTGCCTGGACACTGTTCAGTATTAGTATTTAGGATGAGAACTCTTAAAAAGTCATTATCTTTTCAACTTCTGTTGACTAAAGTGGTGCAACTGCTTTTCTAACACCATCTTCTGTCAATTACATATGTAAGGAGTGGGTGTGCATTTAAAAATTTCTAGTGGGAATTGCAGACCAGTTTTAAATAGTGGAAAAAATAATAATAAAGCATAACTCCTCAACAGAGTTTCACATCATTTCACACTACCACACAGGGGTGGTCATTCCCAGACATCAGTAACTTGTTACACTTGTGCCACAGTATGTGGCGTGGGAGATGTAGAATTATAAAATATACTGGGGTTTATTCTGAAAGTAAGTCTGCATATACCTTGAGTTTATTCTGAAGTGAGCTTGCATATACCTACAGTTCCATTTCAATGCCTTTGTGTTGGGTAATTTTGTTTGCAAGGAGAGACATTTCCCAGGTGCTGTGTAGATTCAAACTGAAGATTTTTCTCTTGCCACTTAACATGCTGAGTGATCTGACATGAACTTTTGGATCTCACAGGACACTGGGCCTTTCCCTTTCCTAATTACAGTTTCTATTACTTGCTTGAGGGGATACTTGGGAAGGGATGCATGCAGCTATGTCTCAAAAATATTTTTTTTGCAGAGGGAGGAAAGATTAATTTGTTCTACTAGGAAGGATGGGACTTTCTCCTCTTCTGTAACATCAATGATAAAATCCTTCAGGAGAGCAGGGAAATATCACTTAGGAAATCTGCAATTTCAAGACTTACCTCAGATCAGGCTGTTCCTTGAACTCTTTAAATATGTTCCAAGTTTGCAGAATTAGCAAGATGGCAGTTCAGAAGGTTCTTGAAGTTCTCATGTTTGTACTGAAATCTCATGTATATGTTTGTATTGAATATCTCATGTCTTTATTTTTGTGGTTTTTGTTTGTTTTTTGGTTTTTTTTTTTAATTTCACTGGGTGTACTTACTCTTGAACTGAAAAGCAGAATGACAAAGTGAACACTGCTTCTCGGATGCTGTGCTTAATCATAACGAACAAGGTAAAATCTCCCTTGGGGTGACCTCTTCTCTTAAATTCTCGGTCTAGACCTTCAAGCTGTCTGCTGCAAAGGAGAAAAATACCGTGCTAATTGGAGGCACATTGCTGCCTTTGGACAAAAAGCCAAAGTCCCTCCTTGGCAAAATGAGGAGACATTATGGCAAAATGGAAAGCTGACAGTGTTTTGACAGGTGGAAATACAAATCCTGTATAAGATCCATCTCGGGGAAGGCAGATGATCTGTCTCAGTACTGAATGAACAGATGTTTTCCAAAGCACCTGAGGAGCATTCCAGCGAGTTGCTGTATAGAGCCACTGCTTGTTCTCCTACCTGTGTGCAGTTTCATGTCGCCCTGCTTTTTCAGCCTTGTGATGTTTACCTTTGAGAAATTCTTTTCTCACACACATTTTCTGTAAATAATAGATTTACTTACACGTAGTTTTATCTTGTTTACACTGTTTCTTGGAGGAGGAGTTCTCTTGATAGACATCTGCCTTGACCAATGTGATTGGAGAAGTGTTGACTTTGCCTACCAATCACATTGCCTGTTTAGTATACTATATAATAGAGTCAGTGATGGAATGAAGTAGTTCTCTTAGTTAAACCCCAAGTCAGAGTTCATGCAGTGTTTTTAGCGTGGCAAGTGTCACAGTTTCATTTGCCACAGGTGGGTGAAGGATGAGCTGTGCTTTCTGGGTTTTTTAGTCTAAAACCTCGAATTCTCTGGACCACTGGCAGCTTATTTGTTTAATCATTCACTTGTGTACAGCCAGAGCTCAAACCTGTGGCCATTTTCCATGAGAAAGAAGCCAGAGACTCTTATTGTTAATTCTCCTGCTCAGAGTAAAAGTAAATTCTCCTGCTCTCCTGCTCTTCTCCTCTCTTAGAGTAAAATTTTCTGTTGTTTTATGAGTACTGTTGTTTGTTTTGTTTTTTGCGTGAAGTAGAAAAGTATTCTAACTACTGTAAATATATTCCCACAACTCCTGGTACACTTAGAAGAGAGGTGTATCTGCCACATTTTATGAACATGCAGAATCTTCTCACTGAGTATAGGAAAAATGGCTAAGCATGGTCTTGTGGCTAAGAATGGGATTAGAAACATGGACATCTAAACTGTTTTTCTCTCTATCAAGGATATGCTGTATTTATGTTTTTTTTTTTTTGGTTGAGTTATTCTTGCTGACTCAATTTCTTCATTTATGAATAGGGAAAAAAATTATCTTGTCTTGTTAATCTCTCCATATATGAAAATTGTATATCCAAAGAAATATGAAATAATAAAATAATCTCATTCAGTATATATCCTTCTGTATGAAAGAAACATTAAGAAAAACAAGGGTTGATTTATTTTTCTTTTCTTTTTAGCTATTGCAAATTAATTTTAAGTTATAAACAATAATATCTGTCTTGAGTACTGATTTGTTAATTCTGATTTTTAAATACATGATTCATCCAACTCAATGAATTTGAGAAACCTCCCATCCAGTTTTAATTGATGCCATCAGGTGTCTCTGTATTTCTGGTGAGCTATCCTCATCCTAGCACCATGAACTGGGACTAGACTCTTCTCCTGCCTTGCTGCAAACCCTGACAGGCTGTGCAAGTTGCAGCTCACAGTAGTGTTGTTCTCTGGGTCAGCTGGCTGGGTCAGCTGTTCTTTGCCTGTCTTCCTGGCAAGGTTGGCTAGGAGGTGCTTCCAGCCACTGGCTAGTGCTCTTCTGATTGCCAGGGACTGTCAGAGGCCACTCCAAGGGCTGTTGTGTGTTCGATTCATGGTTTGTCAGGCTAAACCATACCCTAAATCTCCACAGTTTAGCCCTTTCAGTCTCAGCAACAGCCAGTTTCACAGTGGGTTTTGTACTCAACTTCTCACTTTGTGAAGCTGTAGACTTTAAGGCTGCCACCAAGAAACTGTAATTCACCCTGTGGAAACACCCAGAAAAAGAAAAGAAAAAAAAAAGGCCAGTTGTAAATAAGCAGCTCTTAAACTGCTCTGATGTACATGGATGTCTCTCACAGCTTTTGGTAAATTGTGATGCAGGAGCCGCAAAAAAGGGATGTAGACAGTTGGTGAACCAAACTACTGCCTATGACCCTTCAGGGTGACATCTGTGTGCTAAAGACAGCATATTTAATGATTCACTAGTTGGAAATTCCCCTTAAATATACTGATTGCCCCATATCTCTTATATGGCCCAGGATGTACTACTTGGCCATGAGAAATGAGCCATAGATTACAGAAAATAATTCCTTGCGTCCAACTGTGACCAGGCGTGTCTTTTAGTCTATTTTAGATTTTTTTAATTATTATTATTTAGTGCAGATTGTTTCAGTGGTAATTATGTAGTCCTGTAGATGTAATAAAATGAAAAATATTCTAGATTGAATTGGATACTCTTTGCATTGCACTAACTTGCTTTAGGAAAAGAACACAGGTTTTGGGATCTATGTTTCTTCCTTTGCTTGCTCTACAAAGCAAAGAATGTAAGATACAATGACGGGCTGCTAATTTACATTTTATAGTGAAATCGGAAAATTCTCTGAGAAAAGGAAATGATAACGAGACATCTTCTTTCATACAAACCTGAAAGAAGGTGGGGAATGGAGTGCTGGAATGCTGGGGAAAACTCTGGATAATTTTTGTTTGTTTCTTGGAGGACAAGGAAACTTCATGAAGATATTATATTATTATATAATATAATATTAATATTATCTGTGTTATAAATGCTACCAAATATCACCAGTGGTCATGGATGGAAGTTCTATTTACAGGAATCTAAGCATCAAATGGGCACGAAAAGTGCCCCCGAGAAGTAGCCAGCGTTACCCCTTTGGAAGCCCTGTGGTAGGACCATGGAAGGAAAGCTGCACTGCTTTATTCCCCTGTGACCCTTCTCTTTGGATCAAATGGAGAATTATTTTAACCTCTGAGGTAAAAATTTTTGTATTTCAATGCCATGGCAATGGCTTATGATAATTTTAATGTGTTAAGTTGAAATATGAACATTCTCAGTGAAATGCTTGCAGTCACTGTCTTGGGATGTTTCTTTTTGTTCTGTGCGTGTTGTAGATAAATAGTGCTGACTGGACAGTAGTTGTTTTCTTTACTGAAACTTGAATTTAGTTTTCATTTAGATTTGGAGTAAAAGGAAATAGCATTATTATTATTACTATTATTACTATTATTATTTTTATTTCCCTTCGTTATTTGGGAAGGAATGCAATAACTGTCTCCCAGAAAGTAAGTTGAGTCATGAGCAAAGCACTTACCTGAAGCAAGAAAGAGGTGAAGAGAGAGGGTCATGGTGCTGCTCAGGAATGGTTCTTGCCTGTTCCTCTTTCAGACTACCCCAAAGCTAAATTACCCTCCTGAGAATACTTGCATCAGGCTGTCACTGTTTCCAGACAATTGAGTTTTGACCAAGCCCTCGGTTATTCAGCAGGAAAAATATTTTGTTGAAGTAGTTTTTGACCACTTCTAATGAAAGCAGTAATTAATTTCACCCGTATAAAAAACTAAGGGCAAGACAAATCTTAGGAGCTAAGCATCTGTGCTGAAAACAATAAAATAGCGATGAGTATACGAATCAGCAGGGCTTCAAGGCTCTAGTTCCTGGGTTTCATCTGAGAGCTGTCTCCAACACTTGTATGGTTACAGATTTGAAAATTGTGTGAGATGACAATCTCTTTCTATACACAGGACTACCAAGGAGATGTGTATCTGAAAATGTAGTATTGACTTTGGGTCAATCTGAAGGGTTTCATTGAGGAAGGCTTTTAGAATGCATTTTGCATCTTCACTGTGCCATTCTGTTCAGGTTGAATGTGGGGATACAAGCTGGATTTGTACAACTCTTCTTCCACATGCGAAGAGTTCTGGATGCCTGTCTGCAGTTCAGGTCCTCTTCTCACTGTTATCTTCTCACTTGTTATAGCAAATGTAGGTTTAGCTTGGGGTTGAACAGAAGCTTATTGCTGTTTAAAAACATCCCAGCTTGGGAAAAGCCTGCTTGCAAACATAAGAAAGTAACAAAATGTGCTAATTGGTTTCTCAGGAAAAAAGCACCAGCAGTGAAACTGTTCACACGGGGTATTTCGCCAGGAAGTGTGTCAGTGTAACATACAGACCTACACTCCGTCTCATCTGCGAAGAGGGAGTTTTCACGGGGGTGGGGAGAAACTTCCGTTCCTAGCCCTCAGTCCCTGAAACACCAAATGATCCCTGTAGAGCTTTTTCTTTTTTGCCCTTCTTTTCACACAATGGGGCAGTCGCTCTCCGTCGTTGATGGCTCCTGCACTTCCCAGGGGCAGGATTGGGCAGACAAGCTATGTTATGCCAAAGGTTGCTGTAAATACTTTCGGGTGCTTACACTCAGTTGAGGAAATACTGAAAACATTATTGCAGAAACCGCGTGGGAGATGTTGGGTTTCACACCAAAGCAGGCCAATTTCTCCTTTTGCTTCGTTTTTGACGGCTTAAGGTGAGTGTGGAAGAAATGGAGAACTGCAGAGCAGACGGGTCTGAAGTGCGGGAGACCAGGTGGGGAGGGGGGCGGCTCGGGGGTCGCGGGGAGTTGAGTGCAGCCCCGGGGTTTAGTGCAGCCCGAGGCTCGGTGCAGCGTCAGCAGCGGGTGCCGCCCGGACCCCGCGCAGGGAGCGGTGCCCGCCGGGCGGCGCTG
>WAAE01008938.1:89308-101306 GCA_013400495.1 Nicator chloris | reverse complement strand
GGCAGCGCCCTTCGGCGGCAGAGGTACAGCTCTCTCCGGCACTCCCCTTTGTTTCGCGGCACCGCGGGCTCCGGCAGCCCGCGTGGGACACGCCGTGGGGATGGGGAAAGGGATGGGCAAAAGGGATGGTGTCGGCGCTGCAGCGGGTCGGGGCGGTGGTGTGGGGGCGCGGCGCCGGCTCTCCTGTGAGGAGGGTGCGGGTGCCGAGCGCGGGCAGCTCCGGCGCCTCCTGGGCTCCCCTTCCTCGCGCAAAACTGCAGCTTCGGGACTCTGCCCGTGCGTGTGGCTGCGGGAAGCGTCTGGTGGATGGCAGCGGGGCTGGGACAGCTTCCTTAAGGCATGAACGCGGTGCGCACACACGCAGGGACGGTCCGGGACTCGCTCCCTCAAATATGAGAGCGTGTATGTGTGTGCGTGCTCTTTCTGGGAAGAGAGCATGGCATCTGTTTCTTCTTGTCTAAAATAATTACCCTGTGTGCGCGGCATTGCTGAATTCAAAAGAACGGGCTCGCCTGTGGGGCTCGGGGGAACCGTGGGAAGAGTGCTGGTAACTTGGAGCAAGATGATGGATTCGGCTGTCGGGTAACACTTGGAGAGGAGACTTGAGGAAGGGCTTTCCAGGGCAGGGTCATTGTCCCAGAGAACTTCCCTGAGGGAACGAGTTGGTGTAGCCTTCTAAGGAAGACTGCCTGTCTGCGCCCATGGAGGCATTTGGGATTCGGTGTGGGACATCTGCTGCCGCTGTGTTTTGGGAAGGGCATCCCTTTGTTCCTCGGAGTGGCCAGACTCCCCGCTGGAAAACAATGGCCTTCCTAGCAGAGCCCCGGGAGTGGGGCTGGCGGTGCAGTCACCAAGTGGCCCAGTGCTCACTTGTCTTGCCCACGGTATCCCTGCACTCACGCGTCCGTGCTCACACTCGCTGTTTGTTTTTTCGAGTAATTTAAAGCCTTGAAATTTCAGACCATGTCATTAAATCAGTTGCTATGTATTTAGTCAGGGCCACTATTCTAAGGGACAAATGTAACAGTAACTAAATAAAAGCTAACTACTTTTAAAATTTCTGTCAGAAAAACGATTTAAAATATATCCAGATTGGAAATTACCACTGGTGTAAAGGTCAGGTAAAACTCCTGACTTTGTTATTTTTGTGTCGAATCATGAGCCTTCCATATCAGTCTGTCCTATTGTTAATTGTGAATTAAGGCTGGCAACAAGCTGCCCATCCTTCCCTGGATGAATCATCACTTTGTCAAGCCCTGTGTCAAAAACAAGGCTTTCCCCAAAAGTGTGCAGTGTTAGAGAACAGAAATAGTCCAACCCATCTGTTAAAGTTCAGCCCTTGGCTGCTTTTAAACATATGAAAGGTAACGAGATTCTTCTCATCATGTGCTTTTATTTCCAGTTGTCCCAGGCCTGAGTTTAAGAATGTCTTCAATTTAGTGCCTAACGAAATGCGCTGCCTCTGGCTTAATTTTGTGTGAAGGTGTAAGGGTTGGAGCATTCCCATTCTTCCCGAGGTAACATAACGTGGTCACTGCTTACGTACGCTTGTAGCAGTTACTGGCATGTTAAGTTGCCACAAGTCCCTCCATATCTTTAGGATGTTTCTGGAACACCTATGTGATGTTGGATACCTAAAAGGCTTCTGGCTGCTTATGAGCACCACGGACAGATTGAGTGCTCAGCAAAGTGAAGGTGAAAGGACTCTTGAAAGCATCTTAAATCACAGAAGCTTGCCTTTTTACTTTCCTTTTTTTTCTTTTTTTTCGTAAGAGACCTTTGTTAGATCACACCTGTGGAGAGGAGCTCTGTGGAAATGATGCCAGGGGCCAGTAGTGGAACTCTGTTGTGTTAGCCCTTTCATGCATTGTGCAAGACTTCATGTAATTGCCTTTAGGAGGGCGAATGTACATTGCAAGCTTACGAGTGCTTCTGGGGGAAGGGAAAATAAAAGTCTGGGAAATGAGGAGAGGAAGTGGGAGAGAGCAATTGGAAACATAAGCAAAGCCATTAATTTTTCCCACTGTGCACTCTTCAGAAACTGCTGGCAATATACTGGAGATTCTCTGCCTCATGGAAGTGTCAGGGACTTGCTTCACATGATTCTCTGAGATCATCTTGTTTCTCTGAGCTCTCTGGGAACAAAAATTCCTCATGCTGGAGTCTGATCTCATCTTCCTTCAGCAGCAGTAGTAGCAGTGGCTTGGGAATTGGAGAGGAAGGTGGAGAAAGTGCCAGTGGGACAGTTTGGAGAAAAGCTTAGTTCTGGTGTAGGCCAAGCTGGACACCAATTCCTCCTTTCGTTTGCCTTGTGTGGTCAGAACTGGGGCTAATGCTGACATACCCACCAAAGTTCAGTGCCCTTTCAGACTGCTGAGCTTATTTAGCACAGCTCATATACTGGACTGTCCTATAAATCTTACCCTATGTTTCATGCATCATTTTTACTGTACTAATGAACAGCAAACTGAAATGGAAAGCGGTGACTTGAGTGACTGTATGCATCAAGCTTGGGGAATTTCCTGAGTTTGATGAAAGACAAAAATAAAGGGTTTTTTCCTGTCTTATAGCTATGTAGTTAGTCAATTAAAATCTCAGAGCCTTCTAAGTAGCCTCTTCTGTTTGTTGGGACTACTGGCAAAAATTTTAGGAAGATTGAAGTAGCGAAGACCAGCCCTGGAGTCTGTAACTTGATCTACAGCTTTTTCTCTTCAGCTGGGAAAGGAAGTAACAGCTCTTGTTACACCCTTATGTAACCTCTCCATTCATATCCTCAAAAAAAAAAGAAGGAAACCAGAGCTTGATTTCTGGTGTATAAGCTAACATCAAGGCATGCTTTGTCATAAAGAAACAGTAAAGAATAACATTAGTTTTCTTCTGTTTTGCAGTTCCCAGAATGAAAAAAAGCCCCCAAACCCACAACCCTCCCAAAAGTTAAACATTTCAATTTTGCGCTGATGGGATAGTGGAAATCTCTGCAACTCTTTGTCCTATGCTGTGAAGTAGCTGCTAGAGAGGATACTGGAATTGCAACAAGGCCCTTTTTGTGAATCTTTCCTGGCCTGTTAGAGTATTAGTCTCAAAACATTCATCCTTTGCAGTTGTGCCCCAGTTTGCTGGTGGTTTGGGAAAGCTTTGGTCTTTTGGTGTGTATTACTCCAGATTTTTGTTCTAAACAGTGTGGAGACCAGGATCTCTTTTTTGTTTGTTTGTTTCATTGGTTTGGTTTGGATTTTTCTTTCCTGATAGTGGCATAGCTTTTAGAGAAAACTGGACAGAAAGTGAATTTTTTTGCCTCCCCCAACTCCATTTTACTGGGAAATTTCACTTTTGGTATCACCACGTAAACTTGTATTCATTTCTTGGTATATATTTTAAGTCTGATAGTGAAGACACCGTGGTGATGAGAGAGTTTCCATGAGAAAAACTAGTGCTTAAAAATACAGTTTCAGAGGCAAAGAGGAATTATCAAGTCCCCTTTTCAGATGCAAACTGGTTGGGGAATTCTTCTATGCAGACAGTAAAGCAGGAGTAATGGACTCCGGAGGCCAGAGCAACATTTTTTTTCCAGTGCTCCAGCTTTTGGGAGGAAAGCAATTGAGAGGTGGTCTCCAGCCTAAGTGACTAGATTTAACAGTTCAGCAAACAAGCTGAAGGCTCAAGATAAGGAATACAAATATCCAGAGTCCCAAGGAGTAAGGGCGAGAAATGTTCACTGTCACTGAGATTTTCTTTCCTTTGCAGGGGTGGGGAGTGGGTGTATCTTTGGCTTAGGTAATTGCCTTGTCTCTGGCTTTGTGAAGTACAGCCTTGGAATTGCTTCTTCACTGTGGGTGTACTAGTAAACTTTTCTTTGTTCTCCCTGTCTTGGAGAGGCAGCAGCCCTTCCAAGGGTCTTATATTGGCAGAAATCTTTATGTTGTTGGGCAGGAGGATCATGAGAGCAAAAGACACCAGGAGGAAAGTAAGAGCATGTATCAAGCAGAAAATGAGATCATTGTGTGAGG
Organism: Nicator chloris; assembly: GCA_013400495.1. NCBI lineage: Eukaryota > Metazoa > Chordata > Aves > Passeriformes > Pycnonotidae > Nicator > Nicator chloris. The sequence goes on along the minus strand of WAAE01008938.1, from coordinate 97,299 downwards.
AATAGGTGCTGAGTAACAGAAGGATTGGTGGGTGTTGTACTGTCAGAAGTGCTTGTTGTAGATTTCTTTATTTTCTAAATGGAGGCAGCAAGGAAAAACTCATTTTTCCCTACTGTAAGCAGAAACCAGTTTTTAAAAGTCTGTGACCACTGCCTGGTCAGCACTGATACAAGTTTCCTGGGCCCACAAATATGCTTTGTAAGTGAGCTCTCTTGCTGTTTGCTTTATGCTTTTTTTTTTTCTGTAATGTTCTATAATTTTCATAGTTTGTACGCTCTAAAGTGCTACTGGAGGTACTTTGAATTGCAATAAGAATACAAATATAAATTACATATAAGAAGAATTAAACTTTAGGCTTTACTACAATGGAAAGAAAAACAGGTAGTGAGCTGTGACATCCTGAAATGTTTCATCACATTCCGAAAAGTTTCTAGTCTTTTATATGCATTTTCTTTATGGAATCTGTTCTCCTTTGGTCTACAAGAGTGTACTGGTGTTTGAAGATCTTTGATAAGACTGGGCCTTAATGTAACCACCAGTTTTTATGCACAATGGAGCCTGTGCAGTGTCCTGATACTGTGCTTAAATCCTTGCCAGTAACCTTTGAGAACCTGAGCCTCAGAAATGAGGAAACTGCTGGGTGAAGTGTTGAATTCTGTATATTGGGAGAGCACAAGCAAAGGAAGTTAGTTACACTTGCTCTCTGTGTTTTAATGCGTTTGTGTTAAAACATTTTGAAGCACAATTAAGGGTATCCTTTTAGATCAAAGAGGTATCCTTAAAGTCCTTATTGCATAAGGACTCTGTGGACTGCAGAGAGAAGTCAGCCCTGCTTTTAGGAGAGCTGCTAAAGGAAGTGAGTTGCTATTAATCCTCTGCACTGTTCCTCTATTGAAGCAAATAACTTAACATAGAGACACTGGTGAAAAGATGAAGAGGTGCCATTTTTTCTGGGACTCTGGGAACCAGTTCACTGTCCACATAATAGCTTGGCTAGAGCTTCATGTTTGAGGGCTGGGAAGAAAGCTTCTCCTAGCAGAGCTCATGCTCACCTCATGTCAAAGAAGGGACACCTGGGATGTCTAACTTCCAGCAGAAATAACAGCTGCTCTACCTTTTCATCAAGAGAAGCTTGGAGACAGAGCAGCAGAAAAGTGGTAGAGGTTGAAAGGCAGATTATTTTTGGGAATAGTTAAGTTTGCAAGATAAACACATGGTTGCTTGAGTGTCTGGAGACCCTTCCTAACTTTTATGTGTGAGTAGGTCTGTGACTGATGCAGCACTTGAAGTTTGTTGTGCAGAGTGAGCTAGGGAAGGGCTAATTCCCTGTGAACCTTTGGAGAAGGAAAAAGTCATGGATGGAGGGGGTGAAAATTAATCCCTCTCTCTATGAAGGAATATTCCTGGTAGTGATGAGGAAATATTTGCTGCCATGATGTACCAGGAATCCTCTGTACAGCCTAGTTTAAACCCTGCTCAGCCAAGATGGGCTCAAATAGGAGAGGAAGCAGAAAAGGATGATTGGGATGGTCAAGGGGGATGGAAAAGCCACTGAGAGGGAAATAGGCAATACTGGCTATACATTATTTGGAATGAAGTCCATTGAAATGAACCTCTGTCAATACTTCCCTGTGAGGGGGAAAACACATTTAAATGTAAAACCAAAACCAAACCCCAGCAGTGTGGTGGTGGGCTATCTAGCCTGGCTAGGCTGCTCACTTTCTGGCCCACGTGCCAGAAGTGACTGCTCCCGTGCTGTGGTTTCGGGTGGCACTTTGAGCAGAGATGCCCGCTCTCTACGGCTCTCAGTGTTGCTGCGTCTTGGACCGGGGTAGAGGACAGAGAGAGTCTCCTCACGTGAATTTCAGGTTTAATACCCAAAGGGGGTGACGTGCAGAAAACTGAAGAACCCGCGCTTTACAGCACCTTATAATCAGGGGGAATGTAACAATCCTTTGACCAGTCAGGGATACCATGGGGAGGGGAGTGAGGAGGGACCCCTGATCTGACACCCTGTAGGAAAGGCAAGGGGAGTGGAGAGGGTGACGTGCACCAACCAGGCATTGAGTGATCGCGGAATTCCCAGGCGGGGTTTGAGGATGGACAGGGATTTCTCTGGAAAAGGAGTAGGAATCAGGAGAGATGGGCAACAGGTGGACAATAGTAACAGATGTGTCTGGGGATAAGTGACAGCTTGGCTTGGGTGGGGGAACTGAGGTAGAAACCAAACCTGTGGGGTGGGGTGTGATAGGACAAACCATTTCAAACATAACTTAATAACAATAACGTATCAAAAACCCACCACCACACAGCAGCATTAGCAAAAGCAAGAAGTGGTTATTAGCTGAACAGGAATAAATCTAGTGTAGAAATAAGGCACACCATAAGACCTGTTTGTCTGAAGAATGGCACTCTGGAGCAGTGTAGTGTAGTAGTCGTGGCTGCAGCATGCGGTGGGTTTGGCAGTGGTATGGAGCACACAGAACAGATACAGCTGCAGTTGCCGTTGTTCTGCTCACAGGCTGTCAGGCTGCTGGAGTTAAAAGGGCTCTGGAGATTATCTTCAGGGATCAAAGAGTGCAAGGGATCTGTTGAAATAAAGTTCACTCCAGGAGAAACCCTGGAAAATCTTTTGGCAAGCAAGGGTAGTGTGGAGCTCCTTGTGCATAGTAACAGATTTCTGGAACACAGGGAGGTTGCCTGTATCTCATGTGAATAGAGCTTTTTGCTTCCTAAAAACTGCCAGATGATAGTTCTCACTGAAACACAGCAAGGGGAATCTTGGTAGCTGTGAGTGTGTGCCGAGTTTGCCTGCCGTGGGACTGGCTGTTAATGTTAACTGACTTTCTGTTAATGTTTTAAGAAGGTGTCCCTCTCTAAATCTGTGAAGTGTTATATTTTATTTGGAAAATATCTGTTTATCATGCTAGTTGTTAATAAAAACACTGTCTGCTGGCTTTTAACTTCATGGACATCTGGGCAAGAGTGATTACCATGTGTTGAAATGCAACTTCATGAACCACTCCCATTGTCTTCTCTTGATGACACAGGAAGAGCTAGAGATGCCTTGATTTAGAAATTGATGACTTCATCCTCTAATTTCAGGTGTCCATCTGAAAATGACTGTTGAGAATGCAAAGGAAAAAATTGTGGATATAGGTCAACTGCTTGAGACAAGCAAACATGTCTAAACAATACACGTAGTTTATTTAAGCCTTGTCTTCCCTTAAATAGATTCTTTTTAATCTTGGGTTTGGGCAAATAAGGCTTCCTTTCCCCACAACACTTGCATCAAAATTCTTTTATTCCCTTCCTTCATTAAAAAATAGCAGTGTCTTGCTGGGCAGAAATTGATGTGCAGAATAGACAGTGATGGCAAGGGGTAGGGTGAAACCTTGCACTACTGTTTTACCTTGGCAGCTACTCCTGGAAGAAATGGGACTAGTCCAGTCTGACTTCCTGCAGTTTTTTCTCTTGTGATGGATTGACTTGCAAAGAAGTAGTAATTTCCACTTGGAGCTTTTTCTGCAGCTAGGGAATTTTGCAGAGCAATTTTTCTGCTCTGTGGTACTTAATAAGGGGTTTGTTCTCCTCGCAACCCATGTCTCTGACGGAATGATTATGCTCAGATCTCCTCTCCTGCCTGCTTTTGTGTCGAAAATCAGCTGTTCTGTTGTCCTTTACTCTGTCCTTTTGAATGAAATTCAACATTAGATGTGTCTGAGAGAGTAGATGTGCAGATCAAGAGATGTACAACTGTCATGATTTGTCTTACTTTCATAAAATGCTAGGCTAAAAACATACCAAACTTTATTTATAAATATTACAAGGACAGTGAGGTTTTGAGGAAGGGCCATTGCAACGGGCAAGAATAAGATCTCTGGGGTGGTGTTTGGGTGACTTCTTTTCCTCCTGTTTGAAATGTAAAAGGACAGGGAAATTTTTGGGGGGAATAGCTAAGTCTACAAGACGTTAACTGAGTTGCTTGAGTGTCTGGAGACCATTCCTAACTTTTATGTGTGAGTAGGTCTGTGACTGATGCAGCACTTGAGGTTTACCCAAAAGCACCTTGCTTTAGCCAGACTTTTACTGCTTGGAAGTCAATATGGGTGCATGGAAACGGTGGAAACCTGTGAGTGCCAACTGCTCTAGGTAGGGTGCACTCAGTTATTGTGGCTGACTTCATGCTGGGTGGATACAGGCACCAATGCCTCTCTGGGATCTGGATTTCCTGAAGCTCCTGATTAGGTTTGTGTTCATCTGTGACCGGTTTTAAGCCTGGTTCAGTGATGGTTGTGATGACTTTCTGTGGCTGCTTTTCCTTCTGCTGTCGGCAGCTGAGTGAAGCTGTGGTGTTACCTGGCCTGTTATTTCGTTTTCTGCATATCTTCAGGGCTTATCACTGACTGCTTAACAGGCAACAAAGCATTTGAGCACAATATGAGCGTGCACTCAGGTGTTTTAATCCTGTAGTATTAGGACATATCTTAGTACCTGCCTTGCCAACGATGTACCTTATTGTTCACTCCGGTTGCTCCACCATGAGCCGTTCTTTTGCCTGTATCAGGGATGTGTGGCTCCCATGCTGACTGCAGGAAAGCAAGGTCTGATTTCTGCCCATGTGCTTGTGTGGAATACAAAGTAAAAATCCTATTTTAATCAAAGATCTCGATTGCAGCTGATTACTGGCTTGCGCCCGAGGGGCTGAAACCTCAGTAGAAAGAAGTGATTTGGCTTTGTGAGGGCTGATTGTCTGTAAAAGTGTTACCCACATTGTGGGGATCTGCTACTGAGAGCTCTTTTGAATCCAGGCTCTGGTGTGGTGGCAAGCTACTGGTGTGTGACATACAGCAAACAAAGAAGATCCCCTAATATAAATAAACACTGCCTTGGTTTTTGTGCCCCTGTTCTGCAAATGTAACCTTTGGATTGGGCAGGATCCCCTCAAATTGGCAGAAAACTTTAAGCGGCAGCTTGAAAGATTATCAGTTTAAAAAGGCACCCATTGCTTAGTGGAGTTTGGCTATCCAGTAGTAAAAGATTATTTTTTTTTTTCCCCTGAAAGAATGAGGGTGTTTTCTATGTGTCCATATCCTGTCCTGACAACCTTTTAAAAGTTGTGTTGTCCAAAGAACACTGTCAGTCTGAAATCTAGTCTTTGGTTTAGGGGGAGAAGGCAGGACTTTTGATAACTTTTGGCTTTGCAGTCACATTTTGTTCCTTATTTTGAAAAAGATTCAAGGAAGTCTTAGCAAGGTGTATGTGCCAAAAATTGACCTTTGTTACTGAATACTTTATCCCTTTCTGTAGATGTGGACCTGGAATGATTATAAAACTCTGTGGCTAGGCAATGACTAAGAAAAGCCTAAATATAAGAAACCACCATGAATCCTGTTTCTGCTGAACTCAGTGGGAATTTAACCAGAATTTTGGACTGCAAATAGTCTTGGTAGTGAAGACCTATTTCTAGATATATTGAAAACACTCAAGGTGTTTTCCCCATTAAACTAATTAAATTAAAAAAAAAAAAAGACTCCAGAATAACCATTTACAGAAAGGCCACTTCACACCTATATTCTTTGAAGTCTGTCAGTATAATCCAAAATGTAAAGGCACATTGGCAGGGTAAAAATGGAGTAGCAGACATATTTTGACTGGATGTTCACAGCTGCTATAGAAGAGTGCCTTAGCAACGCTGAAAGACCCAAATGTTTTTCCCAAAACCTGGTGTGACTGTATAACTGACCCAGATGAGTTAAAGCAAGGCAGAAAGTTGACTTAGGAAATAGATCAACCTCAGAGTGCGATTATGGTGGCAGTTATTGTGTTGTGATTGCAAAATAACTATCAGAAGTAATTTGAAGACACGTACTGCCGGCACTGTAAAGGAGGAATAATAGAATAGAATACCCCATGGTCTTGTAGAGCAGGTAATATCCATGCTAATTTTATTCAAACTACTGGGAAAAAAATAACAGAAAGCAGCCTTAGAGAAATGCAAACACAGCCCCCTCAGGCTGCTGAATTAGGTTTGTTTTTTTTTTAAGGAATAGAAGGAGGTCAAAGCTGAATCCTCTTCATTCATGGCTCATGTGATTTTGGTTTTGTGGTAAGGTGCTGTGCATCTTTTCGGTGATATCAGAGTTGTTCATAGTCTCATCATTATATGAAGCATGAGAGAGGCATCTCTCTCACTTTAGGGGAGATTACTGCTTAGTGTGGGTTGTAACCAAGCTGATGTAAAAATAAAAGAGAAAACACCCCGCCCCCACACCAAAAGAAAAACTCCAATACCCCCACAACAAGCCCGAAAGAACTTCAGGAACAACCAAACTTCTCCCTTCTGCATTTATGAAGAACCTGAGTCCTGCTAATGAAGAAAGTTTCATCCACTGTTTACGTCAGGAGGAGGTAATGTCCCAGCAAACATTTTTGTACATCCTAATGCAGTCTAATTATCGCACTATTAGTTTTTCTATACTGCAGTTAAGTCTCCATTGTTAAACTATTAAAAGATGATACTGGCTCGTGTGGTTGCAGCTGTTTATTCAACAGTACCTTAAGTGGCCTGATTCTTTCTTTAAAATTACCCAATCTTTAGATAAATGTGGGATGTTTGGTAGCAGAGGCCAGCGGAGCATTCGTTTCTCTTGTGGAATTCTCTGGTCAGATCTTCTGTCATCTAAATGGCGGTCACTGGTGCGAAACTGCCCTAATCTGATGTTGCTGAAGGGCTGTTCCCGTTTAGCTGAAACTGAATGCAAACATTCCTGCGATCCCAATACAAATACACCCCGTGAGGCCGTAATGCCGCATTTCACTTTTGTAATTCACCAGAGCTGTTTGTTAAGTGCTCAAGGAATCCGGTGCACGTGTATAAGTGTTCAGTGCCCACAGAAATTTGAGGGGTTGCACGAGGTTTCAAATATCAGCTCTTGCTTGGTAGGTAAGATGTGAGAAACATTGGCTAATTCAAAAGCTCCGAATTATAAACTTTTCCAGTTTGGAAAACACTGATTTGTTCAGTAGGACTGCGAGGAATAAAAGGAATTCAGACGCTATTCAGACACTGGCGAAACCAAAAGGAAAGGTGGAGAGTCAGAGGAAGCATTTTAGTTCTTCGAGTGCTTTTACTGATGTTGTGATATCCATCAACATTCCTTCCTGCAATTTGTCTGTCACGTTCCTCAAGTCCATTTTCTTGAAGGAAAAAAGTAGTGGGCTGCAACATGGAGCTGTTTCCTGCATGCTCTTTTCCACAGGCTGTGGACGTGTCAAAGCAACACTTGAGAGCAGTCTCAGCTGGGAAGGAGGGTGCAGGTGTTCCTGCAGACCGTGGCCAGGCAGCAGATGGGAGGGGTCTGCAGGGAAAGCAAAGGTTTCCTCTGGATGGTATCAACGTTTTTTCACACATGCTGTTGTTGGGAAATGTAGCTCTGAGTGAAAAGGGCATTGGAACTGTTCAGCTGCAGAGTCTGCCTCAGTTTGCCTGGTGAACCGGCACGGGGTGTTTCCCATGAACTTACACCTTTGGGGCATCAGTCAGAGGCTGCTGAGACACAAGATTTCTGGGCAGCAGAACAGGATAAATTTAAATCCTGCCTCTTGGTAAATTGGTACTTAGGCTTGTCAGAGCAGCAGCACAAGGTGGTGGTTGCAGCCCCGTTTTGTTTTGTTCGAGTAATGACATCGTGTCCCTGGCTGCTTTTTGCAGCAGTGGCCTGTCAGTGTCCCCACTCTGTGTGAGCTGATTGCTCCTGGACAGAGAAAACCGGGAAGGGATGGGCAAGCATAATTACAGCCTGCCAGAGGCTCAGGATCAGACCTGGAACAGGAAATGAGTTTGAACTCCACTACTGAATTACTGATGTTGCACATTGTCCCTGTTAAGACTTATAAAAGATAACGGGGGTTATCTTCCACAGTGAGCCAGTTGTAGTGGAACCAAAGGCTTGGTTTTATTTATTTGTTTATTTTAAATTCTATTTTGT
>WAAE01008938.1:0-89157 GCA_013400495.1 Nicator chloris | reverse complement strand
TGTTTTTTCAAAATTTTTTTTTTTAATAATCAGAGCTTGAAGCTTATGTGAGTACATCTGTGTCAGTTTTGATGGTAGGGAAATTGTCCTCTTGCTACAATGTCTGGAAAGAAAAAAAGAAAAGAAGCCACCTCTGCAGACAGTGATAGTTCCAGCGCACCAAACTCTTGAGTGTGAGGTAAGGACTGCACAGCTGTAGGAGGCTGCTGACAAGCTGACAATTGTTGCTGTTCTGCTGTTGGAGAGTGATGTGGAAAACCTTGGACAATTCTGTAACGTGCTGTATGCCAATAACAGGGCATTACTTCATTTCCCCTGTGGAGAATGTGTGCATTTAATTGTACAAAGCTTTGGGGGTTTTGCTTATTCTCTGTATCCTCTTCTGATTATAGTTCTCATTAGCTCTTGTTTCAGAATGGCAAATTATATGGCTGCTGTGGCTGTGGGATGCTGTGATTTTTAATTTGCCATCCTTGTGGCCAAGAGGGGCAAAGAAGGTTTTGGATTCAACTGGCCTGGCTGGATGGCAATCCCAGGCACTGCAAACAGTGGATATAACAGTCTGTGTTTTAAAAGGCTCTGTGTGGTGTGGGAGTGTGTGGATAAAAGCATTTTAAAGACATAGCCTGCCCGGGACTTCTCCTCCCAAGCATGTTGTCCAACATAAAACAGATCAAACTGTGAAGGATTGCTGAAAAGACTTAAAAAAAATTTCTGAGAATTGAAACATTGTAAATGTCCTCACTCCATTGAATTAAGGCTTAGGTATGAGACTGAAAGGAGGAAGAACAGATCTGTCAACTGCCTACAGAGAAAGGAGATATTTTGAAATGCTGCCGATTTTTTCCTTTAGGGACAAGAAGGGTAAATTTGGGAGAAGCCTCAAGTCGTAAGTGGGTATGGGTGAGACCAGGCAATGTTGGAGGAACGATCTCTGAGGCACTGGGAGCAGGTTCTGGTCCCATCCCTCTCATAGATCTGGTCCTTGAAAATGGTTCCTGAGAAGCATTCATCTTTTTAAAAGTGTGTCAATACATGCACAAGGAAGCCACTTGCTTTTATGTACTGCTCTCCAAACTGTGGTGAGCATGCTGTCAGCAGTGCTGATGGGAAATACTAACAGCTGCAAGGCATCTCTGAGTACATGGCAAATACTTGGACATGGATTTGGATCGAGTTTCTGAGCATTTTCTGAAGTTTAGCCATGTAATGTTGCAAGGGTTTGATTATTTTTTTCTTTCTGTGTAGTGTGCTGATTTTTGATGTTTTTTGTAAAGCTACTTCTAAAATTAGCATTTGATATCTTGAAAGTGCTATATATTGGTCTTCTACTACATTGTTCTAGTAGATTAATTTCAGTTATTAAGTCCTATTTAATTGATTAATATATGTTTAAACACTGTTGGTTTTTCTTAGCAGTGCTTTTTCCCACCACTTTTTACCTTGGCTAGACAACCAAATTATCCCACAAGCTGAATTTTCCTTAGTTAGCAAAACCAGAGCAGGAATCACAATTGGATTCCACCAAAGCAAAGGACTAACAACACTGGTATGGCAGAATACTCTTGAATCATACGTAAGTGTAGGAGGTAATCGTTAATGAATTTTTGCAAAGGCCTGTTCCATTTTTTCATCATTTGAGTTTCTAGAATTTTCTAACTCTCAAGTTAATGAAAAATATTTTAATCATAGAACGCTGTAAATTATTGTGGAAAAAAAAAAGATGAAAATTAACCTTTGACCATAAAAATGAACTTTTCCAATATATTGATAAGTCAATATCTGTAAACAACTTTTTGATCCAACTTAAAATAGTAGATATAGTGTCTTCCTGCACCTCTTCTGCAAAATGTGCCATTGAGTTTGGAAATACATGGATGTTTTTGATGTGTTTGGCTACTCTTGCTCTTGAAATTCCCAAGCAGTGATGCCTGAAGTGTGGTACGTGGTATGTAATTTCACAATGATAAATGAGGTATTGTACTTAGAACTTAAATTTTACGTTTAAATTGCCCTTATTAGGATTTTTGTGTTGGCTTTTTTATATATTTGGCCACAAACCCATTATTTAATAAGTTCCATACTTGAGAAGGGCTTTATTTTTTCTGCTTTCAAAAATTATTTGAGCATTAGTTGATGTATGGGAAGTAATTAATCACTGAAACAAGATTGGTAGTTTAAAGAATTTGTCTTAATGGGATGCAGAAGTTGAAGTGATGCCTCTGAAAAGATTCTACAAATGTTTAAAATTTTTTTGGTGATTCAGAGAGGTGAACTTTTGAGAATAAAAGTATCTTTCTCTACAAAAATATTTGTCCAGTGTTTCTGTTTAAAACAAATGCTCTTTTGTATGTTTAGCAGAGTTGACCAAGCTTTGGTTGGTTACCATAGTTCAGCACTGTTTTTGCATTTCCATGTGAATTTCTAGTAATTCCCAGGCTTGGTTCAGGTTTTGGGGATCTTTTTGTATCACTTTGTTAGCTGCCTGTGGAGCTGCGCTTCTCTTTATTGAATTTGGAAAAACATCAAGCTTAAGTCTTGATCTGAAATCCCTCAAATGTCATTCACTGATGAAAACCATCAAATAACTTTTAGTGAAGTAGTGGCTGCAGGCAGAAGGGACGGATAAAAGGCGTTGCTTGTTTTAAGTTAGTCACCTGATGGAGAGGTACTACGGCAAGGTAGCAGTGATTATATAAGGTAATAGCTCCTCAATGGCATTTTGAGAAACAAGAAAAAATATTTAGAATTAAAATGTGCAGCAGTGGTAGCGGGACCGAGGACAGCCCGATAGTTTTCTGTAGCTGGGAGGTGACAGCTGACTGGTGAAGTTGAGCTGTTGTTTTGTGTAGCTGTAGCTGGTCCTTGGTTTGTGTGGTCAGCAAAGCTGTTCTCTCACCTCTGGGTCCCTGTTTGCCGGCTGCGCTGTGAATCCGTCCATTTTTCAGTCTCCTCACGAAAGCTGAAAGCAGTAACTGTGTGCCCAGAGTTATTGAGGAGCTCAGTAATCTCCAGTGTTTGGATTGGAGGAATAAAAGGCTGAGAGGATCAAATAAGTCCTAAGTTTTGGCCTGACCTTGACTTCTTTGTCTAAGTGACTTCCTTTATCAGACTTGCTTACTTTGTTTTGTTTGATCCTGGTCCCCTGCTCAAACCCAGCTTCTGGCTTTTGCCACTCTGGTTATGTTGATGCAGTGTCTCCACTTGTCAGCTGGATTATTGCTGCCCCATGAAAACATTCTCTCAAGCAACAAAATTACAAGTAAATGAAGCAATTTGGTAGCTTCATGTAGCCAATACCAGCACTGTACTGGAATATAGGCACTTTAGAGCCCAGGGTTCATGAGCTAAGATCAAATACTGTGTTTTTTGTCTCTGGGTGGGTTCACTGAGTTGGTTTCCATTTTAATATTAATGGAGTTGGAGAAATGCAAGTAAGGGTGAAAAAGAAATTCATATTAGGGTTATTGACAAATTTAAACCCTACTTTGGAGATCCTGATGAAGCTTTTGATAAAATACAAGCTTGCATGCACTTGAACATTGTGTTGAAATCATACAAATACTCTTGTTGTGATGCCAACTGGAATTGTCATTCCTGTTTCTAGGAGTTTCATGTTTAATGGATAGTGGACCAGAAGGCATTGTTGACTATTAGAAGTTAAATTTTGGAATCGTGTGGACTACCTGGGTAGATGCAATGACTTTGAAAATGTTCCTTGGAAACATAATTTTAATGTAGTGTTCTTTTAACTTTCATTCCTGAAGTAGTGTTACTAGATAATGCCTGTGAGCGAATAGAATAACCTTCAGCTAACCTTTAATGTTTGTTTTATTCTTGTTTCTTTTGTTTTTCCCAGGACAAAATGGCCAAAATGGAGGTCAAGACGTCGCTTTTAGACGACATGATAGGAGTGGGAGATATGGTTCTTTTGGAGCCACTAAATGAAGATTCCTTCATCAATAACCTGAAGAAGCGCTTTGATCACAATGAAGTTTATGTGAGTATATGTTAAGAAATAACATCCTATGGGGAGCTATGCTGTCATTCTTGAGGTATGTCTTTATTTATAAGGATACACACAGACTGAGTGCCTGAACCTTATCTGTTGTATGACTTGTGCTGTAGTCTTTCCGGTACTGCATTCTTTGCATTTGATCTTTCCCATCTGGGATATTTTTCCTTTTTCTTTTTCCCCGTTGCACAACATGGGGGACCACTGATTTTCATGAAGAACACTGCCAGTAACTTAGATGCTCCTGTTGTCAGAGGACGTTGCAGTTATAAATAATTCGCTTACAAGGAAGGCACTTCAGGATGTTAGAGCGGGCTGAAGCAGAAACAATACATGCTTGGAATATGCTAAGGGTAACTTAAATATTGCCTGCTATCTTTGATTTGCAATAAGGTTGTGTTTATTAAAATGGTTGGATTTTAAACTAAATACAGTGAGCTTGGATATATGTGTAAGTAATCAAAGTCTTCAGGCATACTAGTCTCTGAGTGATGATCAACAGGAGAGAACTGCCTGTGAACTGGCAGTTGAAATACAGGCAGGGAATGAAGAGGCAAATTTTGATTCCAGTTAAGCCTTTCATTTCCTGCTTCATCTCTTTGTTCTACTTTTGCTAAAATGTGCACAGTATTCTATCTGTTATACTGCTTAGGCTGTGTGAACTTAATGGTTTGTAGAGACTTTCCAAGGCTGCTGCTGAGCCTAAATATTTAAGCCAAAGTATATCTATGGTCTGCAAGCAATTGTGTCTGCAGCTTACTAAAATCAAATAGTTGTTCTGTACTTAATTATAATTTAGGCTTCCCCCCCTTTTTAATTTTTAATGTGATTATACTTTTCACTCTTGCTAAGCATTTGAACCATCATGGTTTCATTATACTGGAGAACGGAAAGGAGAAGGTATGGGAGGATCTGTACTCTTTTTGTTTGCTGCTTCTATCCCTTAGTTATAGTCTGTGCTTTTGTACCTCTGCCACATCTTTGTTCTCAAACGATTTTCTTGTTCAACCCAGCCTGCTCCCTTTTCTGGAGACATTAGGTTGGTAACACACAGTTGCTCCTAACTGCTAACGTATCGTTTCCATCTATTTGCAACTTCAGGTAGTACAGACAATTTAAATTAAACCATAAAATTAGATTAATGAAAGACTCTGAGTATCCAAGAAAACCTTGTTGAAGAAGAAACCAAAACAACGTATATTTGTGGAAACGTTTCTTCCTCAATGGTTAAAAAAATTCACTTTGTTTTGTTTTAAAAGTACTCCTATACCTTTGAGAGTTACATTTGCAAAACTTTGTGTCTTAAATTTTCCTTGTTCCTTGAAGATGGGTTCTGTTCCTTATGGATAACCCTTGGGTGTTCATACAGGCAAGTAGATATCAGACTTTTCTGCTCTTTCATCTTGCTTCTGGCAAATTCTTCATTTTCAACAACTGCCGTGGCTGCCTCTTCTGGGATTCAGAGGTATTTTTTCGAGTCAGTGGCTTGTATACTTAACATGTTCCACATCAGTATTAGGGTAAATACTCTATTCCTAGTGCCTGCAGTAAAAGTGAGAGATACTGAATCATCTCGTTCCATTTAACTCAAGAAAATATGAAGGAAGACGAAAGAGACCTATTTGCCTGGAGATTAAAGGAGGCAGTAGCACCCAGCCCAATCTTTGGGTCATATCTGAAAGTTTTATTTAAAGCATTAAAGATGCAAACCTGTTCTGTGAGGGCACCCTGGACTATGCAATTTTTTATGAAGGATTGCTACAAATCTTATGGGAGTGTATTTCTCAAGGGGGAGGGGTTTGGTTTCTTTTTTTTTTTTTTTTCCTGTCAACTACTATGGATTGGGAAGTATTTAGTTAGATGTTTCTGCTTAATTCAGACTGGATAGTTTTTTCTTGAAAGAAACTGAATATTTTAATGGCAAATGGGTGTTCTGTTTTGTTATGAGCTAGCTGACAATGTGTGTTCAAACACACAGTTCTTTGAGATGGTGACAGTGAAGTATTTATTTCCCCCAATTTCTGATTCTGCTGCACCTGGCACTGATGTGCAGTGTAATTATCTGTATTATATGCTTTGGTGGGTGATACCAGGTGCCACTTTTCCCAAGTAATGTAGGATCCTTTGGCTTACAGATGGGAAAGCCTGTTTTTTCAAAGTCTTACAAGCTCGATGTGTGAATCCCCAATATGAAGGCCAAATGTTGCAGATCTTTGCAAGTACTAAAACGTTCACTACACACAATGGTGGAAAAAAGAGATGTTCATGCCTGTGCCACATGCTGCTACCAAGTGTACAAGTTACTTGGCTGGTGATGCTTCACGGTTTTAGTTACTAAATCACTTGAGGAATAATGCCTCCTCTCCATATCAGCTGAGTTTTGCTGTGTTGCAGATTTTCATGCCTCTGTTGCATATTTTAGAAAATTTGTAAAACAGTAACAGTTGGAATGGTGCTCACTGTAACAACCACATTAATTTTCAAGTACAAACTCTTCCCTACCTTCTCCTTGTTGCCACCACTCATGGCAACTACACTTTGCATTTCTGGTTTTAGACTCTGATGAGGACAATGGAGCCTCTGTTACACCTGAAAGTAGGGCTTGTTTTACCATGTAAAATCTGTAGTTTGCATCCTGGGGAAACCAAACCACGCTATTCAAGAGCTGCTGGTGGTGCTTAACCAAGACTGCAGATTTCTGCTGCTCCAACAAGCTACATAGAGAAATTCACCTCTCAGGAGCCTTTCAGAGGGCAGTAGGAATGGATTTGTCCTTTAATGGCTCAGCTGTGAGCTTAAGTTCAGCCCTCATGTCAGTGTTCCACTGCAGGCATTGCCAGAAGTTGTGCCCAAGTTTAAAGAACAAAGTCAAGCTGCAGCAAACCAGGCTTATCCAACATGGTTTTCTAAGCTGTTTCCTGCAGACCGAAGGCTCTGTCTGTGCTACACGTTAATTTTAAAAGGGAGTTGCAGTTGTAACTTTCAAAAGGGTTTGTAGTGAGGAATGAGACCTGTAACATGGACAGCTTTGAAGATGCTGTTAGGTTGTCCAGATGCTGCGTGGTCCTGTTAGCCAGTCTTGGTAGGTAAATGCACAAAGGGGACTTAGACAAGAGATGGGCGCAAGCTTTTTAGTAAAGCCTCTTGTGACAGGATGAGGAATATTGGTTTTAAACTCCAAGAGGGTAGACTCAGACTAGATAATAAGCAAGAAATTTTTTTATGATGTGGATAGTAAAACACTGTAACAGGCTGTACAGAGAGGTGGGAGATGCCCCATCCCTGGAAATGTTCAAAGTCACCATGGAGATAGACTCTGGGCAACCTGATCTAGTTAGAGATGTCTCTGCTCATTGCAGAGGGGATTGGACTACAGACCTTTAAATATTGCTTCCAACCCAGACTCTTCTATGATTTTATGAAATATGAGAGTCAGATCAAACATCAGTGAACAATGCCAAACCTCTCCCCTCCCCATAGCCAAAGATGACAAGATACTTGGGCTCATTCCACCAGATGATTTTTTCCCTTTTCTAGTCTCTTCAACTCTAGTCATAGTTGTTATGTTTGATGCTGAATGTTGATGTTGGAGATCCTACTGTCAGCTCCATTTGCCCCTTTGAAACTCTAGATCACCTCTAAGATCTCCCTTTGCAAAAGCATTTAGATCTGGATCCTCTGATGGTCCTTTTGTATCCAGGCAATTTCACTGTAAGCCCTGCAAGAACATTGGCAAAGTTTCATGCCATGGTGCAGGCAGGGCAGTGAGTTTCCTCCTAAGAGTGAGGGCACAGACTGTGGCTTGATTACCTGTTGTTCAATATTATGTGTATTTGGTGGAAAGTTTAATAGACTTGGGTGTTGTGTTACATACTAGAGTGCAAAGCTGGAGGCTGTGCCTATAAAAATAAGCATGAAGGCTGGTGGAGCTGGAGTTAGGCCAAATACTCTACTAAAGACCATCGGATTCTGCAGTAATCTCATGCTGAGTGGCTTTGGGAGGGGGAGGGTTTGTTGGGTAACACGCATATGTTAATTGGAAGTGGGAATCTTAGAGTTTAGTCATGTCTGAAAATGTCTGAGGTATGTCTGACCAAGAAAAATCTCATTAGAAAGCTGTAATTGTTTATTATATTGATTTTGCAACTCTTAAACTTTACATTGATAAAATTTGCATTGCTGTTCCACAAAAGTTCTTTTCTGTGACTGTTGGCAACAAAGGCCCGTGGGAGTCTTTCGTTAACTTTATGAAGTAAAATGTGGCTCATGGGCAATGCATTAGCAATTAGGAAAGAATCCCACAATGTTGATTATTTGAAGGTTTCAGGGAGCAGTTTGTGTGGTTAAAATGTGTGACCTGCAGACCATGTGGAAAACTTTAAATACATCATAAAGTTCAGTTTGTGTGTGATTGATGAATTTTTGACTTGTTCTGTTGAACTCCCTCTTGTAAGAGATTTTTCTTTTCCTAAGTTGGCTGAAATGTGCTTGCCCAATCCAGTTCAGCAATTATTTTTCCTTTGCAGTTTGGGATGCTGACAAATGGGAGGGGGCATCTGTCTATATATGCAATTATAGTGACTCAGGAATGGTAGAGATTTTGGATAAATTGTAGTATTTCTATTGGTCTGAAACTTATTTTTATGCTGGATTTGTTGCTTTGTGAGGCGTGTGGAAGTGTCAAGGGAGGTGTGAGGAGTCTGGAGGGGAGTGGAGCTGCGTAGGCTCACAGGAGTCAGACTTTAGAGGTCAGATGTGGCTTTATTCTGCTGCCCTGCACATTTTTCCCCACAGTTGTTTCTTGAAGTCTTCCCAAATTTGCAGAGGTCAACATTTTGTTCCTTACAAGAAAATGTTTGTTTGCTTTTTGTTCTTACAACAAAACAGAATCTTTCTCTGATGTCAGTGTTTAATTTGTATTTTCTGGTGCGTGGAGTTTGTGGGCTATTTTGGGCAGCAGCAGTCTTACGTTACTGAACATTTGTTGTTTTATCACCGAAACATTACATATTTGGCATTCCAGGGTAATACCTCTGTTTTATCTGTTTGAGGTACCATCCTTGTGGCTGCCTTCTGCTGGCATGGCTGTTGTGGTGTGCTAGTTTCATAGACTGAGCTGCTTTCTCTTGATCTTGATTGCTTTAATATTTTAGGGTTAGCCTTTCTGTTTTTGACTTGCCTTTACTCCACTGTGTCTGTCTATACTATTGATTCATCCCATTTTCAGCTACTTTAGATTATTTAGGACTTCACTGAATTGCTATCAAGCACAGTGGCTTTGTTCCTGCTGCTCTCGTTCCTGGTATTCCAGATGCTACATTTGCAAGAACAGGGTAGGGAACAAAATCATGTGAATGAGACCAGTTGTCTGCATCAGCCTTGTGTGTGACCATCCCATTGATGCTGTGAAGAAGAGTCTTGTGGTACTGGGAAACGCAAATGCAGCTTACTGGGAAGATCTGTGTGTTAGTAGTAACTGAGTGCTTGTTGAAGGTAAATTTTATTCTCAGTTGCATTACCTCCTGATGCCAGCATGATCATGTTCACCATTAAAATGTTGTTGTTGTTGAGGCCGTTTGGGGGCCTTTGTTGAGTTTTGATGAGGGTTGTCATCCCCTGTGGATTTTGGCTGCCTCATAGCTGTGTATGTGCTGGCTGGTAGCAGGACTGTGTTTTGCAGGAGTCTTTCCTCCTGCCAGATCTGACCCTGCTCTCTTCTGCTTTCATTTTGCTTGTGTTTATCCAGCGAGTCCAGCCTGGGCTGCTGGTCTTCCCTTGGGAATTTTAGGAGTGGCAGGTGTGGTGGCTGACCAGCTTCTTAAAGGCAGGATGGTTTGAGAGCTGGATCAGAGCAGCCATCCATATGCCTGTGATGGGAACCCAGGGGACCAGAGTTTCTTCCCATCTCCTTTTCTTCCTCCCTTGGGAGATGCCTATGTCAATTTGAGCAATTTTCCCATCAGTGCCTCAAAAGTTTTGCCCTTTGAGCAAAGCTACTGAGTCGTAGTAATAATATTGTTGCAGCTGCCACAGGCTAGGACCTTGAAGCCTGCTGCTTCTTCAGATGTGAAGAAAGGTTTGTGTGCCGAAGGCACATCTTTTGCTGTGATAGCTTGTGGCCTAAGAAGTATTCTGCCACCCTGCAAATCTTGCTTTGCTTTGTTATCTAGATGAAAATCCTGTGGGTCCTCTGGCCCTTCACATCAGCCTGCTCCAGCAAAACAAACTTTGTAACTTGCCCAGAGTCAGGAGTAAAGATTTTCACAGCAGGTTGAATGCTTTTTACCTTGAAGTGCTTTGTGGGAGAAGAGTTATTTATCTCAAGGCAGTGCTTTGCTTCCTTTCCTTTTTGTACAGCTCCCACGATTCTGAGCCTTGTATTTGAGGCACTGTTTTTGGGGTTCATGCAACATTTGCATAAAGGAGTAAGAAAACAGTAATAAGGATCAGAGAAAACTGAATGCATTTGGTGGGCTCTGTGTAGGAGTCTTCTCCTCCCCTACACACTCTTTTGCCTCTGATGTGATACTTCAAAAAAAGAGAGGAGAAAGTGAAGGAAATGCCTCCAGTTATAGCGTTAGCTTTACCTCAAAATACTGTCTATTTCTTCACTAAGGTGATGATGACATTTGGGGCATTTATTGATGGTTTCAGTGCATGTTACATGAAACCAAAACACTAAAGGAGGATAATTGAAAGAGGGAGAAACAGAAGCAAAAGTGTCCAAGGGCTGTAAAAACAAGACTTTCACCCTGACGAGCATAATCTAGCCTTGGCTGCAACATGGCAGAAGGTTCCCCTTCTCTCCTCCCACATTTCATTCATACAGAAATAATGGAACATTTTGGAATGAGTGCTCTCACTAATATTTTCACCAGTGGTTTCTTGGCGCAGATATATCCAATCTCCAGGTACTGTGTGCTTGTGAAAACAAGCCTTCCTCTTTTGAAAAATGGGCAAGCACTGATGTTTGGAGGTGTTTAAACACTGTTTTGAAAATTCCTCATGTCACCTTTGGATTGACTTCTTCATTGTTTATTTTCAGGTTTTGCCTATATTTGTATCCTGTGTAGGAGCTCTTTTTGTTTGCATAAATCATTGCGATGTAGCCAGAGAGGAGACCAGCAGAGAGGATTAGTCAGCTTCATTAATAACAACACTCGAGTCTGTCATAATGATATTGAGGTTAGCAGCAATGTTCACTGAGCAGGGCAGAGATTTCTGTGCCCTCGAGAAGCTCAGAGGAGAAACCCGATAATTTGTGCTCATGCATCCACTTCTTGCACTTGCTCCGACTTGCAGCGTGGGTGTCTTTCCCTGGCAAATGATCTGCTCTTACTTCAGGGCTTGGGTCTCAAACAGGTTGCAGTGCAGTTAAGGGCTTGATCCTGGCCAGTGCGGGTTGCCCACAGCTTGTCCAGGCTGCTTCTGCTTGCACAGTGGCTTGCAGGATCAAGCCCATATTGAAGAATGTTTTAGTAGTGTGGTTATCCTCTTTGACATAGGTTGCCTGTGTTATGATTGGTTGCTCTGGGATACAGATGTAGGCTTCTGCCTTTGTGTGACCTCTTTGAGCTTTGTTTCTTGAGTCATTATGTCCACCATTAATGTACTTCATACAGGACTGTTATTTTTTCTTCTCAGTTTCTTATTTTCCTTGATTGTTTCTCCCTTCTCATCCCTTCAGGACCTCATCCACTGCTCTTCTGGGTAGTTTTTTTTATAGCTTTTACTGTTCCATCCAGGTTTTATAAGGCTGCCTGTCCTGGTTAACAACTGCAGTAAACACATAGAGTAGCTTACCAGGATTGGAGTTTTTTTTCTATTACAACATACAGACTTTGTCCACTATATTTCTGGGACTAAAATGCCATTTCCGGGAAGGTGAGCTTGAGCAAGAGCGTTTTCATCATCATGGAGAATAGTCTGTGTTTGTTCAGAAATCCAGTGATATATTACTCTGCTGAAGCTCCCAGCTCACTGAAGCACAGTGTTAGCTCAGCATTGCCTTAACCTGAAGTGCAGCTGCTCAGCTTGGATCGCAGATAGAGTTTATTTTGTATGTGCAGTTGTGAAATGGTGCCGGCAAACCCTGGAGCGTTACAGGATGAAATCCGCGTCTGTTTGTTTGTTTGTCTTTCTCAAGTATCCAGCCCATCCCTCTCCACTAAGCAATAAAAACACCTCCATTGCCATACACAGGACTACAGTAAATCAAAGCTCAAGAAACAGCAATGGGCTCAGGTGCTTTTGCTTTTAGTCTTGATGTTAGTCTTTTCCTTACTCTTTTCAAACATTGTCTCTTGCAACTTTGTGTTTCCAACCTGAAAAAACACAATTGTCCAGAGGCACAGTGCATTTAACTATTTTGTTGTGGCCAACCACAATGAAAAACAAATCTGAGCTCACAACATGATTGCTCAAATAATAGGTGATATTTTAATACAGGACTGATTTAGCTGGTAATACTTATTAAAATGGGAAACTTCATTATAGAGTAAAGTTGTAATTTTAAATTTGCCTGGCTCTGTTTGAGATTGAGACAGCTCAAAAGCTTAAAACACGTTAGTACAAGCTTCCTCTGCCATCTCCTTAGCTCAGCTGTTCTGAACATGCAGCGGCACACATGCTTATGAGTTGGCAAGATCCAGAACAGCAGTAGGTCAGGCAAATACAAAGGAAAATGAGTATTATATTAGAAATATAATTTTCATGTGTGGCATTAAAAAAAACCCCACAAAACCAAAACACAGCCCTCCCGCACCACAATGAAAATAGTGCTGGGCAAGCCTTGGTTTTAGATTAATTCCAATAAAACCTAGTCACACTTTTCTTTGATCCTACTTTATTGTCTCCCATTGCAATGAATTGTTATGGTGGCATGATCTGAAACTCTTCAAAGTTGTAGGAACCAAGTGATTATTTGAGCAGAGCCATTACTAACGGAATGTGTGTTATATATATCTGGAGTATTAAAATTGGCCTGCATAAATGGAAGAATCCAAACTAGCAATCTGATTTTACTAAAATTTCTTTGATTTCTATTTCTGTGCTCCAAGGTTTAACAAATTAAATAAATAGAGAGAAACTTCGTTGCCCCCTGGGAATATAGTGCACTTGCCAGGTACATTAGCACTTTGGGCATTTTACAGCAGGACTGACTTGTGTGCGGCAGCAATTTCTCTGGGCTGTTACACGCTACAAGAGGAAAGAAGCAGTGGTTTGTTTTTAGCAGAGCTGACAAAAGGCATGTAGGGTACAATTCCAAAAGGCTTGTAACTAATCCGTGTAGATGTTTAATGATTTTAACCTCTGCAGAAGGTTGCTTTGCAGAGATTGCCACAGATCAGAAAAGCTTTTAAGGATACGGAGCAGGCTTTTATGACAGCCCCAGCTGTACAACTTCCGTGCTGCTGCCTCAACTGATGTCAGTAGTTTTCCCTGGCTTCTGCAGATCCAATCTCCTCTCTTCTGGCCCTTGGGCCATTGCAAGTCTACATTTGACAGGAGGAAAAATAGCTTTATTAATATACTATATCCCAGGGTGTGAAATATTCTCCCATAAGGTGTACTAGTGCTCTTTTAAAGGATCCCCTTCTTGGATTGGCCTGCACTGCCTCTCTCCTGTGTATCAGATTTCACTGCAGTGCTTGTGCACCCTGGCTGCAGAGGTGTCTAGGGTCCTTTCACTGGGCTCACTGTAAGGTTTCTGCAGCCTCTCAGCTGCTCAGCTGGAAATGTCCAGTTTATAGCAATAACTTTCCCTAGCCCTTGACTGAGAAGAGGCTGCTGCCTGTACATTTCTCACAAGCAGCAAGAGCCTTCTTATCATCTTGCTATTTGAGGTTTTTTCTTAGGCCAGTCTGCTTGGGTGAGAAAGGCTCAGAAGGCCTTGCATGGTGCCTGTAAACTTGAAGTAGCACCAATATCTTGCTGCAAGTGGTTACACTGGCTTCCAGTCCTAGGGGGGGAAAGTGGGGCATCAAAGAGTCTTGGTCATTTCATGTGGACCAGTATTTAGAAGTGAAGTGTGACAAACATTAACAGCTTTTCCAGTTGAATTGGAATTTGGAATTTTCTTCCTGCTTGAGGTGTTAACCCCTTATCTGAACAGGAATGAGTTCAGATGCAGCATGAGAATGTTGTTATTCAAGCTGACAGAAATTTGTATGCTCTGTTTTGAAGGTGACATTGCAGTGCTGCAGTGCCACGTGAGAGATGCACTGAGGAACGATGAGTGAGGGTCCTTTTGCTTTGTGTTCTCAGCAAACACAGAATTCGCCTTTGTGAGTTGCAATAAAGTAGAAGTTGGCAGGAAAGAGTTTTGCCAAGCGTCTAGTTGGCAAAACTTGAGGAGACAGCAGTGTCACCCTAGTTTTTTTAGCCTTCTGATGTTTACTTTTGAAAACCCTTTTTTCACGCACTTTTCAGTAAATAACAGATTTGTTTATATGTAGTTTTATCTAGTTTACATTCTTTCTTAGGAGTTTCTTTGATAGACATCTGTCTTAACCAATGTGATTAGAGAAGTGTTAACTTTGCCTACCAATCACTAGGCTTTTTTGAAATACTATATAAAGGAGTCAAAAATTTAAATAAATCCTTTTTAGCTCTTAGAAGCTCTCCAAGTCCACGTCTCTTTATTTCGTGTCCTAGTGCAACACAGCAGATCTCATCCAAACTTGCATAACGAGACCATGTCAAACCAAGAAAGAAATCAAATCTC
Organism: Nicator chloris; assembly: GCA_013400495.1. Lineage (NCBI taxonomy): Eukaryota > Metazoa > Chordata > Aves > Passeriformes > Pycnonotidae > Nicator > Nicator chloris. Next base: position 74,416 of record WAAE01008938.1, on the reverse strand, counting down.
CTGCTTGTATTCTGTGCCTCCATCATCGTGAGGCCACTCTTCTTCTTTCATCTTTGTCCTTAAGCAGGGAAATTCAAGAATCCCTTTGGTCTCCGTGGTGCTGTGGTATGGTCTCCCACTACTTTTGGGCGTTCTGCTTTCAGCACTGGAATGTTTCTGTGCTTGTCGCTCACTCAAGGATTTAAGCCATTTATTTTGTTTGTTTATAATAGAGTTCTGGTGGGAAGGCAGATGTTATGTGGGAAAGCTATTTTCCGGATCTGTTTATCCCTGTTGTGCGGACTCTCACAGACCGCCAGCAGTAAGTAGCTATTAGGCATCAGCTTTGAGAGATTGGCATTTTCAGAAGAGAAAATGTATTAGTTCTTGTAAGCAGCTTTGCAACAAACCCAGTGACTTCTTGGCACACTTTGGCTTGGTGTTTAAAATGGATTGGAGTATGTCTTTGTTTCAATATAGCCATTTGACCTTTTGAAATATTAGTATTTTAGGAAATGGGCCGTATTTGTTCATATCTAGCAGTAAAGAGCTGACTTGAATTCCTAAAATACATTGTCTAAGCAGCACTTAGCTGTGAACACATGGTTCTAAATAAATCTCATTTAAATGCCTGTATTCAAAATTAAAATCGAGGTTTTCACTTTCAGTCATCTTTCTTTATCTCGATGTCCCAGGGTACTTCAAGGAACTTAGCAATTAAATTGCATGCTATTATGGTGGCAGAATAGGGACAAGTCTTTGTGTTCCAAAGAATTCATGTTTCAAAATATAACGTTCAAGATTTGGCCTTCATCTCTCTTCTGCTGATACTTTGCAACACTGGTTTCACAACAGGCTGAGCTCACAAATTCCTAAGATTTAGGAGGAAACAATTTAATAATGTTTTATCAGAGAAGAGTCCTAATTGGGGTATCTGTGCAGTTGGGAAGACTAGAAACCTTCTTACTCTTAGGCATCTGTTACTCTTGCCAGGAATCTGTAGACTTCCAAATTGCCAAGGCTGCATGTGTTGAGAGAGAGCAAAGTAAACACTGTAGAAAGGCAATTTTAGCAGTTCCATCTTGTTCAGCCAAAGAGATTAGGCATAGTTGGCAAATTATTTCCTCCGTAGGGGGAGGATGACCACAAAACTAGAACAATTTTTTCTTTATTTGAAGAACATTTACATAAGCACACACTGTGGTGTGTGCTTGAAAGAAGCAAAATTCTTAATTATTTGCCTGCTTCTGATCCATCCCAGGAGTAGGAAACACTACAAGGATGAGTTGTGAGAGTCTCTGGAGGTCTCGTGCCACTTGTTTTATCGCTGCAGTCTGGTTTACTCCACTCAGTCTGGGACAGAAGATGCCATGTGAATTCACAGCTTGCCTGTGCATATGTGTGCAATGGAAAATGGGAAATATTCCTCTCCTCTCTTTCTGCTCAGGACCAAATTTAGTAGCATTTAGCAGGAAATTGCTCGAGGCATGGAAGTTAGATCTGGAAGAGTTGCCACAATTAATATTTTGCATTTGTTATTGCAGCCCTGGCCGTAATTTGGTGCTGTACTGAACATGCTGGTCAGTAGCTTGGGCTCCTCATGCCTCTCCTCCCACTTAAAGTGCAAATTACAGTATTTTCTCCAAGAAATGTTGTGGGGAAAAATCCAAATGGTGTTTGTCAGGTGCTGAGATATCACTGCACAGCCCTTTAGAATCACAGCACATTTAAAAAACTATTGGGTTTTTGGTTTTTTTTCTCTTCTCCTGTAGTTACTGCAAATGTAATCCAAGTAATGGGAACCTGTGGCTTTTGTGTAGAGCATATATACCTCCCAGGGGGCACTGGTTACTGGAAATTCATATTTCAGCAGGTGTTATATATTTGTTTCACGGTTGTGGACAGAGATACCAAACACTTGGGGTTTTATTAATCCTTGGTCAGTATTTTCAGGCAGGATGGAATGGGGTTTTGGCATTTTTTGCCACTCAGTGTATTTGATTGCAGCCCTTGGTGCTGGAGGGAGGCACAGAAAGCTGTGGGATATCTGAAAGTAGGCTTAAGGATTCCAGTTAATTGTGTCATGAGCAGACATGGGAGTCATGGTGTGCAGAATTGGTCTTCCTTCAGGCCAGCAGTGCATGGGATCTAACAGAGTGAAACAACATGTTTCTCCATTTGCTTTCCAAGGGTGATGATGACTAAGTTCAGAATCTGGAAATAAAAATTGCACTTCACGTCTGCTGGGGAACCATGGCAGGGCTTTGTCTGGCTTGAACCCTGACAGTAAATCTCTCCTTTGACAGAAACCTGTCTGAGACTGTTGCCCTTCAGGTTTCTTCTGTGCCTGAGGCTTTGACTAGGTGACATAAAGTTCCTCCTTGGGAAGAGGGGCACAGTCCAGTGCCAGCCTTGCCTTATGGGGTTTGCTGTGGGTACCCAAGGGCTGCAGCAAAGCTCGTGTGACATTTTGCCATGCAGATGGAGTCAGTTCTCCAGGAACATCTGTGTCCTTTTGCCTTTCCCTCCCCCATCTGAATTAGTCACAGAAATATAGTACGATTGGGCTTTCTTTTAGAAAATGTTCATAAGAGGCTTTCAGTTATGCCAAAATAGCTACTTGGCACCCGACAGTATCTAAAAGGTGTTTCAGAATGTATGAACATATTTATTCATTGCTACAATTTGGCCTTTTTTATTTTTATTTTTTTTGCTTTTTTCCATGAAAGTATTAAATGGGCAAATAATACATAAGCAGCAAAAGTATGTTGAAAAGAAAAACCTGCAATAATTTTCTCTTTCCCTTCAACAGACATACATTGGCAGCGTGGTGATATCAATAAACCCCTACAGATCTCTACCAATTTATACTCCAGAGAAAGTGGAAGAATATAGAAACCGAAACTTTTATGAACTCAGTCCTCACATGTAAGTACAGCAAAGAAATTTTAGTTTTCATTCTGTCCAGGAACAGATGGTACCAGCTGTCTCTCTCCTTAAAAGATCTGTTGATTAAAGCAACCAAAATGAAAATCACACCACCACTCCCCCAAAATGAATTTTTATTAGCTCAGACATATTTTAAACTGAAGTGAAAATGAGTTACTCCTTATCTTTCATGCGCTTTGGCCCTGGTAGGTGCATTTCAGAACATTTTCCCCTGCTAGCAGTAGCCAGTATTACAGCACTGTAAAGTAAGCAGTCTGTTTTCAAGGAAATCTGTTTCTTTCAAAGTCCAGACTGCCTCCTGGAAGCCTTGAGGTGTTAAATATATTTGAATCGTATAGTGTTCCTTTTGATATCTGAAACTCTTAATTTATCTTTGTGCAATGCAGAAAAAAAAAACCCCAAACCCTCTCATGTTGAATTCAGAAATGTGTTGGATATGTCTGAATGGTAACTGTAGGAAAATTAAAGCTTGGTCTTCTCTTCTCTGTGCTGGGTGAAAATGAGCCCATTCATAGAAGACAGCCAGAGCACCATAAATGCATAATGCAAACTTTAAGACTAAAATAAGATGAATAATAAGACAAGGTGCTGTTTGCAGGTGTGCGTGAGAGCAAGGCACGTGGCCTTCAAGGTCTGCATGTTGCAGTAATCATTTTATCTTGCCAGTCGTAGTGGTGAGGCTGAAGCCAGCTGTTCCTCCCCTCAGTGTGACATGGGCAAGGAGAAGTGTTTCTAGCTGGTTGTGAGGTTGCACCTGACTCTTCAGCCGCAAATTGAGGATACTAACTTAAGCAGTCAGTGGTCAGATAAATGTCTAAACTGGGCCATACATTTATGCATCTTCCTTCAGTATTAACTTTTAGGTTAAATGAAAGTTATGTGTAGAAAGCGTTCTGGAAGTTATTTGGTTCTGATTAATTTTTTTGCCGTAAAACTTCATCTGTCACTCTCCCAGATGCATAGTCTGAAATGCAAACAGACCAACAATCAGATCAAATAAGCTTCTGGTAGTTCTTGGACCTCTTGATTCTGAACTCTGGCTAAATTCGGGTTTTCTTTCTTCATAGTTTTGTTTAGCAAGCCCAATATCTTGCTAAATTGACACAGTTCCTTGCTAAAAGAACTTTCTGCTCTGCTAATTTTGTTCAGCTGCATAAAATTTGCTGTCAAATGTATTTTAAAAATAAAACCTGTGAGTTAAAGTTTGTCTGACATTCTGAAAGTCAGTATATGTACTTGGTTATACCTTGGATCAAGTATGTGGTAATATATTGATCTTCACATTTTTCTGTCTCTGTTGAGAGATGGTTTTCCAGAACAGAAATGGTCAAGAGTCATTCCTGTTTGTATTATGAGAGTCTGGACTTGGTAGAAAAGTATTTCATAAAAATCATTCATCAGTACTGACAATAATTGTGTGGTTGAATTCCTACCTCACAGCAAGGACTTCTGGAGCCCAAACACTAGAAATCTACTTTAAGAGCAGGAGACTGAAGTGAGAAAATACTGACTTTTAATTTTTGTCAGGAGATCTCAATTGCTTGATAGTAATAGATTTTCCTAGCAAGTTTGAATAGACTTCCAAGTCAAGAAAAGTGTAAGCCTAATTTGTTTCGGACAGATATGATCTCTTCACAAATTTTCTTTATTTTGTATTGCTTTGGTGTGAGAGTTTTGTCTTCTGACCCCTCTAAGTGGACAAAATACCTTTAAAAATAAAGGATTAGGAAATAATCTTTGTTTTGGTTTCTATTACTGATACATCATTTCCAAACTGTAGAAATATAAAATGATCTTACTTTATGGTGACTTTGCTTCCCTTCCCACCTGTCTCTAGATGGTTATGGGAATTGCAGAATCAAGAGGGTCACTTTTGGCTCTGCTAAAATTGGTAAACTTCTCACCATCTTCAAGAGATATTTGGACAGTATTGTAGGTGTATAAAATAAGTGCTGTGTAGGCTGCCTTATGGCATCTCTGGCAAGCCTAAACCACTTTTCATACCCTTTAATGTGGAGTCCCTCATGCTGTACCTAAGGAATTGTGCCAGTCCAGTCGTCCACTCTGCAAATGTCATCCTAACCTTGGATGCTGGTTAATAGATCATGAGTTGAGCTTGCAGGGTGGTTTGGAGCCAGACCTGGACTGTTCACCAACAGTGTCCTTGCCTACCCCACTGGTCAGGACAGACTGGGAACTGACAGACTTTGGGATGGAGCTGGCATCATGCTGTCCCTGGAGCTTGCAGCTAAATCTGGGGTTGGCTGCTCTAGCAGCAGTAGGCCACTGCTAAAAGCAGGGTTCAGGCATGTCTGGGGAGGTTGCTGCACTTCCACAGAGACCTTGCAATCTTCAAGGTGGTGTTTTTTTTTTAGCTGCTCAGGAACTTTAATGAGGAGATGCTGTGAGCCAAATTGCAGTTTGTGATGTTTGTTCTGCCGTGGGAGTGGGGAGGGGGGTGGCAGCAAAACCTTCCCATTGATTTGTGGAAATGTACATACTTAATTTTCTTTGATGTGTAAATTTCTGTTGAGTTGTGGACTCTTTAGAAGAATTGATTGTGGGTAAGTCCACTGCACCATTTAAGTGTGCCTTGGGGAAAGACTTTTGGCTCCTGTCCTGTGATCCTGAGCAAAGTAAAATTCTTGACTGTTTAGAAGGAAACGAATGTATCCAACCTAGAAAGTGCGTCTAGAAATAAAATTAGATATAGTGCGTGTCTTGTTTCAACGTCTCTTTTGTATAAATAATGTAACTTTGGTACTAGTGCTAGCTAGAAAAATGCAAACAATTAATTACAATAAAATTTCTAGCAGTGGTTTGGTTAGAGATTGCTATTAGAAACCGGGTTGGTATGGCACCAAAACTCTTCCATCTCCTGTTGGTATAACAGCTCAAATTCTCCAAGGTCTGCAGTTTTGGAGAGAACATTCAGGTTTGGGAAGCCCAGGATTTCAGTGTCAGCGTCTCTAGAGCCATCTGCCATGGGATGTTCCCACAAGTGCAGCTCTGTGTGGGAGCTCTTGGAGAAACAAAATTGTGTTTTATTTATTTTCCAGGAGTGTCGTGTGAGCTTCTGTCTAGGCTGGAGCTACTTGTGTGTGCCTCAGTGTGATGGGTAAGGAGGGTTTGCTTGAGAATGTCAGCTGTCCCAGGTAAAGGGCAGGCTTGGCCAGCACAGGAAAACAGAGGGAAAAAGACAGAAGTTTATAACGACGTGAAGGAAATCCATACCTGTGGATTTCCTGCTGTGTACGGTCACTGGAGGAGACACAGTGAAAAATCTGTTCAGGTGTTTTCTGCGCCCTAATCTGAAAGAGGAGGGAGGGAACACCTCGTCCTCTGTTCCTCTGTTCCGTGTTTCCTCAAGAGCATCTGTGAGAGTGACTGATGCCTTAAGTGACGCCAGTTAATACTTAATTGCAGGGCTTGGACAAGGTTTGTTTTTCTGGTTTTTGGTTTTTGTTGTTGTTTTTTAAATGATCTCTGGAAACTAGAGTAGGGCCACAGCCACACTTTGAATGGGCAGCCAAACTGAATTGCTCAGAGAAAGTTTCTGGTCAGGTGATTGTGGATAGTGTTATAGCTGATAAAATTTGATCCAAGAGGTTTTATTTTAATAGTTCATTCCTCCCTGACTGCACTACTGTTGTTGTGGCACCGTGTAATAAAATGTTATTTTTCTAGGTCTCCTGGAATGCTTGTTTTCACAGTCTGTGGCTATTTGCATAGGTATAATAGGAAGTTTACCAAGCTTTTCAAATGCTGGCTTGTTGTTTTTGTTTTAATGTTGTTAATCTTGCTGGTTTTGTCTTTATCTACAAGGCAGGATCAAACTTGTCTCTGACTTGGCAGGGCAGAGTATGACATTTCAGTGTTCAAACAGTTTGCTGCTTGATTTGTGCAGTTCTTACACTTCTGTTCTGCTCTCCCAGTTGATGTAATTACTCTTTCAGTTGATGTAATTGCTGCTTTGCTTACCTTGTGGCTGAGCTAGTCATGGGAGCAAACCAAGTTGTCTATCTCGCTGTTTTACATTGATTTTCACTGGTGACAAAAGCAGCTGCTGGCATCTTTGAAGTGAATGCAATGGGAAATCAAATAGATTATCATCCCACGTATTTGTAACCGTCATGCTGTATCACTTTCCTACCAGTAACAGATTTGCATTATGGGGTTGGAGAGTAGGTGCTTTCTCGAATTTCCTGTTTTAATCTTGTCTCCTGGCCACTAGCAGCTCTTTGTCCCTGGCAGGGAAGGTGGCACATGGCTTTTTGCTCCCCTTTATGGTCTGAGATGCTCTACCTGCTTGCTCTAAAAGAACTACAGGTTAAGTTGAGGGACAAAGTAAAAGTGGCAGCTGTACTGCTAATGGCCAGCTACATTCAAATAAGAGTTCAGTCCCTGTGTGGTTTTTTTGGCTATGCACTGAAGTTTTTAGGGTGACATTAGAAATCTGGAGGTGGCTTTTAGACACTTACTGAATTCTACTTGGGCAATTTGCAGTATATTTTATTTACTTATTATTAATTGTTTAAAATTGACATTCCTGAAGTTTTCTGAATAGATTTGCCTGTAAGGCTTTCAAGTTTAGACTTAAATGTACTCAGGCAACTCCAGAAAACCAGCTTACCTTTATATGGGATACAAGCACAGATAGATCAATGTGATACCTGTTAAAATGCAATAATGAGGAACTTATTAATGCTCCTCATTTCAATTATTGTCATGTAGATAATTATTGGGATAAATCATTATCCTATGGATATCTGCAGATAATGGATACAGTTTGCTGGTTCCTTTTCAACTTTTGAGCCAATGTAAATGCTGAATATAGAAGTTACATTTTTACTTCTGGCTCTTCTTCTGCTGGTGTTAAAGGAGTGAATGTTTTCAGGAACACCAAGGTTTCAGGTTTTTTTCCTCTATGGTGTGAAGCAAATTTTTTTTTGTCTGAAGGGTGTGATAAAGCCCCAGCTGTGAAGGATAGTTTTTACCTGTATGTAAAACTAAGTTTTTACCCTTAGGTAGCAGAGTGGTAAGATGCATAATAGCTGTCTTTATTTGTTGAAGAAGATGATGGTGGGATGAGAGCCTGTTTCATAGTTAAAGTGTCTTTCATTGCCCCAGTATGTTTATTTTGACATTTCTGTTCCAGTTTGTACTTTCCTAATCTTATTTTTGATCATTTTCTTTTTTTTCTTTTTTTCTTTTTTTCTTTTCTTTTTTTTTTTTTTACCACCTCACTGTGGTTTTCTTCACCTTACGGTATCTGATTTTACAGACGTTTTGTTCTTATTCCTAATAATTACAGACTTCTCCAGAGACTCAGTCTTTGGACTTGCTCATGTGGCTCAGCAGAGTTCTGCTTTCAGAAGAGATTTATGGCTGAGATCACTTCAGAGGTTAGTTGGCATAACTGACCACTGGGCAGGGAGGGAACATCTATGACTGGTGGAAATCATAAAGAGCAGTTAGGGACGACCGTCCGTACCTAATTGTTAAACCCGTGCTTGGAGTCAATTGAAAGAAGCGGGGGGGAACCCTACAGGGAATCTTGAAGTCTGTTTTTGGTGGGGGTCAGACTTATGATTCTCTTAACCTCTGTAGAGAGGCAGAGCTGGATGTGGTGTGGCCATGAATGTAAGCCCCCCAAGCACAGAGGGGAAAAGGGGGTGAAGCATCATACTTGCTTCAGGAGCCAGAGGGACTTCATGCCTGAGAAGAGCCTCTTTTATTGCAGTGTTCTCTCACACCAATCATGGCATGCACAGCTTCCTACATTTTACACTTGGCTGGAGACCTCAGAAGTCCTTCTGAGGAAACAAGAGCTTTGAGGAAGGCAGTTGTGATGTGGCCATATTGAAGTGAATGACTTCTGAAGAGCATTTTACAAGGGCTTTGAATGCTTAGGGTCTAAAGCAGGGTTTCTCCCACATACAACAACAAATTTAAGCAGGGCTGTTTTAGTGGGTTTGGATAGCACATAACGCTGCCATCTTGCCCCAGTGCTCCAGAGTTGGATATGGTCATATTGACAAGAACTGTAGTTGCTTGTTTGCTGCTGGTTTTAGATTGCATGAAATTTTTTTCTAGTAATGCAGAATAATACAGGAACTGATTTATGGCAGGATGTACGGTTATAAGGAAGCTCCAAAAATCCACCCAACACCCAAGAAGTATAAACAGCCCGAAAAAGCAGTGTATATATGAATGTTGGGCTTTATTTCAATTTTCAGAAAATTCTGGAGTGACATTTAGACAGGATTCCAAAGTTTGGTGGAACGAGCCTGTTGGTCCTCTAAGTAGCTCGGTCTAAATTAAGAAACGTAAAGGCCCTTTAAATTCCTTTGGCATGGCACTGGTGCTGTCATTCTCCTGTTGGTGTCTAGGCCATGGGATGTCCAACGTGGGAACAGATGATTCTGTGCAGTGGCAGAGCTTTGTGCAGGTGGGCTGGGGCTGACAGCGCTGCTTGCCCACAGGCTGCGTGGAGCCAGAGTGGATTTCTGTGCTCTTGTGGCATTTAAACGCTTCCTGGCCTAGGAAGGAGTATATATAGAGACCTCAGGGGATATAAAAAGCATCAAGGCAAAACTGCCTCCCAAAATACCCCAGAAGATGGAGAGTGCTGACTGCCTCTGGTTTCACCCTCTCTCATCTCTAGATCTCTCAAAAGCTGCAGCAGTGTGTTCTGCCATGTCAAAAGTACTCAAAAGCACCAGTTCTGCTGGCTCACAAACTGTTTGAATGTGCACAGCCACACCAGCTGGCAGTGCTGTCAGTCACAGCTCCTTAGGTCCCACTGACAGAAGCCCCCTCTCTGGGCAGGACCTACCTGGCTCCAGGAGAGCCTGCTCATCTATCAGTGTCTCCTTTGGAGAGCTGTGTGTGGTCCTAGCCAACACTTACGTGCTCAGTGGGCTTCTTGAGGAAGAGGAATGCAAGAATTTGGGTACTTTTAAAACATAGTGAGTTTTGTAAGGGAAACCCTTAACTTGAGATCTATTCCAGATGCTTCTGTAACTCTAATTGTTGTCATGGTGTACAAAAGAAAATAATCTCGGAGCATCCTTCATTAATTAATGGCTGGCTTAGAGGCTCAAGAAAATAACTTTGTTTTCAGAACTGTTTTCAAATATTTACTTGTACCTCTGTACACAACATACTTCACATTTGACTTCAGTCACGTTGGGGATGGAGAATCATATGTTTTTGGTTATCTATGATGATCTCTCTTTCTCTTTTTTTTTTTTTTTTCCCTGCATATATTTGTTAGTCTGTGTTTATTTGTAAGCACAGAAAAATTTGGAACTTGGCTAGATTATTAGACCAAAAATAATTAGAAAGAAAAGCAAAAAAAAAAGGTGCCTGCATATTTGTTCAGGATGTGTGTAAATGCTTCAGCAGTCTAAACTAATGGTACTTTTTTTGCCAGTTCCCATTTCTTTCGTTTTCCTGGAAATGGATTTTTCTGTCTAGCATGTTATGCCATTGATGTTTCTAGGACATAAAATACTGAGATTTTTTAAAACTAATTCACATTGTCACATGAAGTAGAATGTTCAATAGCTTCATTTTTCCTTTCATTAGAATTTTGGGACTTTTTGCACACTGAAAAAAATTAGTTGTACTTACAAAGGAGACACTGCTAGGTTTCCTTTCTTAAATGCAGTAACAGTGAGGACAGATAGAGACTCTGTCAAAAAGGAGACAAATCCCATTTTATGCACTGAGTTTACATGGACCAGAATTTTCATTATGCCATTCCTGCACTGGCAGCCTGGTACTCTTTTTAAGATCTCTTTCAAATTGCACGTAAGAACAGCTGTTGTTCTTTCATTGGAAGTGTCTCATTGTGTTTAATGGTTGTCTTTTTTTCTTCTTCCTTTTTTTTTTTTTCCTTTAAGCACTTTAGAGCACAGCAGAAAATGCCCATCTGCTCTGCTAGGAGCCTTTGTTGTGATTTTTGATACAGCGTAAACATTTAAAGCTTTAAAGAAATGCTAGTAAAATTTTAGATATTGTACCACTGTTAACAACAAATCATGTCCTGTTCAATCTCTTTTTATCAGCACCATTATGCAAAAGACTCTGTTTAATTCAACTCTGGGTACAGCATGGTTAATGTAGTTGGAGTTATTAAGGATAAACTTTTTCATGTTAGGAATCAGGAAATACAGTCTTAATATTTACAGTCCAGCACACTGAATAATCTGTACTTATGCTTTGAATAGATAAGAGAGCTGGGACTCAGGTTTACAAACAAAGGTCTTAACTACAAAGACAGTTTAACTGTGGTCATTTCTGTAAATTAGTTTAAATCTGCATTTTTCTTTCATACAGTTTCTATTTTATGTACTTCAGAAATGATTTTTAGTTGCTAAACCTTGTGGAGTTCAAGTTGCAACTGGTCTTAATTATTCCAAGACGATTCTTAGCAAGGATGTAGTGAGGATGAAAACAAATATGTGCAGTTGACATCCTCCTTGAGAATCAGCATTCCAGCCAAGGACGTAGATGCAGTAGATTGTTGCTGGAAATAGTCCACATGGGCTGAATTGGAGCCTCATGTTTGAGCAGTCCGAAGGAGGCTTTTTGTTTCTTGCTTTGACCATTCATAGAAAGATAATTTTGAACATATGTCCACAAAACTCATTCACAAACTTGAGCAAATGCCATTTAATAGCCTAGATAGACATGTCAGCTCAGTGTTGTACCTGAGCTGACAAGCTCTCAGATGCTCAGATAAGCTTTAGTGCCTACTTTGCCCAGGGGTTCATGGCAAGGACTTTATTTGGAAAAGAGATCTGGGAGGCAGAAGTTAAGTTGTGTAAGGCTTCTTAACTTCTTAACAAACTACTTGGTTTGTTAAGAGAACTTAAGAGTTACTTGCAAAATCAAAAAGGATTCGGTAAACACCTCTGAGTAGAGCAGCAGCGTAACCACGTAATTACACTTCGGTAACATTGCCTTTCGGATGTTTTCCAGATAAGTGAATTACTTTTATTTGCAGTTCTGTCGCTGTTGTCTCTGATAAACTCGTGGGCAGCTGCAGTGTAGCCTTTATTACAGAGCCTAGATTTCAAATTTGGTGATTAGCAACTTAGTTTAGCTTACAGCTAGCTCTGAGGATGTGAGAATACTCGTACTGCCCCTCTGCCCTGCTCTGGTGAGACCCCACCGCAGTGCTGCATCCAGCTCTGGGGTCGTCAGCACATGAAGGACAAGGACCTGTTGGAAGGACTCCAGATGATCAGAGGGATGGAGCACCTCTCCTGTGAGGAAAGGCTAAGAGATTTGGGGTTGTTCAGCCTGGAGAAGAGAAAGCTTTGGAGTGACAAAATTACAGCCTTCCAGTGCCTGAAGGGAACTCGCAACAAAGGTGGAGAGGGGCTTGTGACAAGAGCATGAAGTGACAGTTCAAGGGGAGCTGACTTCAAGCTGAGAGTAGGTTTGGATTGGATATCAGGGAGAAATTCTTTGCTGTGGGGGTGTTGAGAGACAGAACAGTTGCCCAGAGAAGCTGTGGCTGTTCTGTTCCTGGAAGTGTTCAGGGCCAGGATGGATGGGGTTTAGAGCAACCTGGTCTAGCAAAGGTGTCCCTGCTCATTGCAGAGGGGTTAGAAGGAGATGATCTTTAAGGTCCTTTCCAATCCAGTCCTATGATTCTCTGATTCTATTTCTCCAGTACCATGATATGAATTTGGTGGAATGCTTGGCATTTTTTCTGCTGGCAAACTGTTGCACTAATGCATGGCTGACATCTATTTACTTGTCTCACCAGACAGAGCTGTGAAGTAACTCCACAATGTATCTTTTGAGATGTTGTAGCTCTCGGGTATGTGCTGCACTCTGGAGTTGAATTGTGCTGGATTATTTTCTTGTGAGATGAGACCTTTTCAAACGTCCTTTTCTGTGCAGTGAGTATGTGAAACTGTGCACCTCACTCTGCTGTTTTTCTCTCCCTGAGTACTGGAACATGTTTCTTTACTTTAGAATAAAGGAATAAATTTATTTTTTTGTCTCAGGTTAGCAAAGTAGAACAAATTTGTTTGGAAAGCACTGATAGTTCTGCAATAAAATTATTTGCAGTGAGAGAAGTCCCTGCATGAACACATGGTATCAATAAACCCTGCATGAGTCCAAAACTTGACTTGCTGTGTCTCTGCTGTCACTTCATCAGGAGGAAATTACTTATTTCTGCCTTCTGACTTCAGGATGCTTCCTAAGGCTGCAGGAAAAAAAAGCAGGATTTTCTATTTGCTAAGCAGGAGAATGGTTTTTTGTGGCAGAGACGTGGAACACTATTTGCTAAATATTTTTTCATGTGAAATCATAAGAGCAGCACTCTGCCCTTCAATGCCCTAGGAAAACCCCACCACCAGTACGGCCCTTTTGTGATTTCATTTGCAAGATGAAGTTGTCACTGGAATTTTTGAACAGAGCAAATCAGTGCTCTGCCACTGTCTGGGAAAATAACACACTGTAAGTCCCAAAGATACATCCTATTTATAAATTAAAAAGAAAGGACAAAAGTGATTCATAGTGTATTCCTGTCTGTATAGGAGGAAACAAGTTATAATGATCATTGTTCCTCTAATAGGATTATAGAGTCTTGTCTTCTAAGTATCCAACTTAACCTGTAGTCTGGCCTTGTTGTTTCTGAAATAGCTATGAATAATTTTAAGGACCCCCTTTTAACCACTGTGTTTTAAAAATGAGGAATAATTGGTTGTATTATTTTATTTTGATGGAAAATGTATTCTTTGTAGCCAGCTAAGACAAGATGAATCACAGTGTTTTGGGGGGAATCCACTGTTAGCATGCTATTCTCATGGTATAGCAGCATAATCAAAGCATTTCTTGTTCTGCAGAAAAATGTTTCATTTATGTAAAATTTGGTCAAAGCTGAACTGAGCATGTTTGGCAACAAACTTTCTTTGAACTTCCTTGTGTTTCAGACACATGCTGTGTTAGGTACAGAAACGAATTTAATTTTCTGTTAGAATACTGAGTCCATATTTCAGTGCAGAAAGAGAATGATTATTTTCTCCTGCTCCTTTTTCCTCCCTGTCCCACCAGCCCTTCATTTTCACACATATGCAGAAGCTCAGAGGTGCAATTCTGCTTCTGCATAGATGAAACAGTAAACTGGGATTTTTAATAATTTTGTGCCCTCTAGTTGAACTCTGACAGAAGCCAAGCAGGGCAAATCAGTTTGCCCCTCTCTTCCCTTACTGTTCAGCTATCTGACCCCTTGCTGTTCCATTTGAACCGAGGCAGTAGAATAAATCCCAATTTTACAGGCCCAGCCTCAGGGACTGGGAAGCTTCAGAAGGTCCGTGGAGAAAAATGAGGAACTTGCCATCAGCATTTCTTCTGTGCCATGAAGCTACTTCTCCCTGGTGTCTGCAGGCTCCTGTAGTGCATTTGGGATGGCAGTTCAGGGAAAAACCTGCAGCTTCTGATGTAAAATATGGCTACCAGGAAGCTTCAGCATACAGTTTTGCAGTAAGAACTCCGGGTGCAAGGACTTGGATGATTTAGGCAGTCATTAAATCAGGCATGCAATTGCTGAGTCATCCTAGCAAATAAACATCTAATTAAATCTGATTTTTGATGAAACAGTAGAAAACACTTTCTGTATTTCCCTTCAAGGATATCCTAGCCCAATAAAATTACTGAGTTTTTAGACAGAAATGCCTTTTCACTCAAGAAACTTGAAATCTTTGCAGTGCACGTGACAGCAGACTGACTTGGGGTAGGTGTCTGGGAGGCCTGTCAGTGTCCTCCTGTGTGACCGTGTAGGAGCTGGTGTCTGGTGTTTGGGGTAAGAGAGTGTTTGGTGGCAGACTCATCTGGGTAATGCTGTGGGACTGGGATGTACTTGTTCATGCTGGACTGAACCCACAGAGTGTTGGTGTGGGCGAGGAGGTGATGGTCGTGTGCCATCCAGCTGCCTGATGTAATTTCAAGGAAAATGGGACTAGTCAAGAGGGAATCCAAGCCAAGCTGCTCTTCTGAAAAGTGAGATACTCGCTTCCCTGCCCCACCTTGACTTCTGTGTATCTGCACTTTGATGATGTGAACCTGCTCCAAATAGAAGTTTGCTATTTTAGTTCCCTTCTTTGTGTGCAGCTGCAGGTGTTTATGGTGTTTACAGCTGGCACTGGTCCACCTCAGTTCAGTTTGGTGTGCCCTGGGGTGCCTAGCTCAACCTGGTGTTCCATGGAAAATGTGTCAGGCGAACAGAGGATGGGTCTGTTGGCTTGGTTATCTGCAGCACCAGGGTTCTGCCTGCTGCTCCCCTCTGCCACCAGCCTGCACTCCTTGGAGGACCCAACCTTGGGCCCATGCCCAGGCCACTCTCCTCATGGTCTGCTGGGTGTATTTCACTGCCAGCTGACAGGACTGAGCTGTGGGATGGGATGTGGCCATGCTTATCAGGCTTGCTAAAACTCAGAGGGAGACTTTATTTTGTAGTCTGAATTGGCAAGTGGCATGGTCATCCTCAGCTACAGAGATCCTGTTCTGCACTGGTTGAAGGAAAATAAGGCAACAGCTGGGTCACAGGCTCCTGGTAAAAGGAACTTCTTGTTTTCCGTCGTATTAATGTGAGCTCTAACAAGATGTCTTAGATGTTGTTGAAATAGGCAGAAAATCAATGGCTGCATTTTTGGCTTTTCTGTACAGTGCTGGGGAAAGATCACTGTTAGTTTAAAAAGTTGGTTTGTTTTTTTACTTACCGTAAAAGGAAGTGATCAAGACTGATAAAGCCTCCCTTGGAGTGGAAAGTGTACCATCCTGTGAGGGGGAAAAGGACGAGGCTTTGGTGAGCTGCGGGCTTGTGCAGGCACAGGATTTTGGGAAGAAGCATTGTCTGAACCTCTCCATAGGGGGGTTTTGGAGTTGAAGTTCATTGAACACATCTTGAATCTGCTTTAGTCTGAGAAAGACAAGATTTTCAGCAAGAACTTTTTTCTTCTATCCAGACCTCAGATTATTGGTCTGAGACAAGTCTTCTGCTAAACCTGCAGTGTATGTATGAGTATCAGAGGTTATATTATATTCCCAGTCTACCAGAAAATAAATCTCTCTGGCTTAATATTAGCCTGTCTACGGAAGTGTTTTACTCATGAAAATGGAGTGGCTTTGTCCTTTTCCCCCTCCCTTTTTCTCTGTCCCTTCCCTTCTGTAAATGATGGCTGCTTCTTACAAATCAAATGGGCTGATTTGCACAGCTGTGGGCTCTATTCTGCACCTAATAATGTCACAGTGGCTCACGTGAGTAACGAAGTGGGGAGGCCTGTGCAGGAAGTACCCTTCTCCTGTGTGTATTACCACACAGTGTTGTTGATAAAACAGGTTTCTGTGCTCACCAGGAAAATAAAAACGGAGGATATTAATAGGAGCAAAGGTTTTCCCTCTGTCTTAGCACACCTCTTTATCCTGGTGTTTAAATTAGTTTTATTTTTTTCCCTGATTGGCATTTTTGAAAGAGCAGCTGCTTGCCTGTGAAGGTCTATCCTAGCTGATGCTCCATCAATTCAGCTGTTACTTTATTCACTCCAGTGGCAGGCTAATCAACCTTTCCTTTTCAAGTGTGTCAAAGTGCTGAACATGAGACAGTTTGTAATTATGGAAAATGGGAGCACACTTTTTATCCTTAGGGCAATTAAATGATTCTGCACTATGAGCTAATACTATAAACAATCTCTTCCAACTGTTTTTCCTGAATGGTGAATTTTCCACTGAGCTTCAATGGGTGGAGGAATATATATAGCAAATAGTGATGATTTACAACATAAAGCCTCGAAGCACTTTATAAAATCTGCTTTGACTCTTCCTAGCTCAGGTTGTTAAAATTTTCATACTGAAACAAACTGTAATTCTGATGTTTTCCCCACTGCATGTCCTGAGAGAAAGAAATAATTTCTTTGCTGTTACCCTGCTACTGAGCACTTCTGTGCATAGAGAAAGAGAGGGAAGGAAATTAAATGATGCTCTTAAGTAAACTTGAAGTAATTAAATGACATTTTACGTAAAATTTGTATTAAAAGTGCATGCACAATTTATATATTACCACTGTTCTTTTTAGTCTAGCATAGTATATAGTTTTTGTACTGGCCTTTAGCATCCTGCCAGCATGTTTAGACGTGTTTGGGCAGAAATGAGTCCTGGTACCTGAGCAGTTGAGCCCTGGTACCAGGAGTCTGCTTCGTGACGAATTGGAACAGTCAAGAAAAGAGCTTTTCCTCACTTCATTTGAAAGTAGCAAATGAGTTGTCAGCCAATAGCCAAGATGAAGCAATAGATGTTCTGAAATGGGGACTAAGGATCTCCGAATCAAAGCAACAGCTGGTGAAGAAGTGAATTGACTCTACAAGTGCATGAGAAGAGCAATTGGAGAGAATTTAAAATAGTGTTAACTAGTCACTTTTAATTGAGAATGCTAAGGAAAATGAAAGGAAGAATGAGAAGGATAGCACAAAGAAGTACCAGTATCTGGCAAATACTGATTCTAGTGATTTTTGCTTAAAGGAAAAAGACAGTAGAAAAGCTGCTCCTGTGAATTGAATTTCTGAGTATGAGAGTGAGGTTTTTATGGCTTTGGTAATTGTGGGTGCAATCTGGAGTGTTCAAATGCAGCATTTGCTGCTTGTTTCAGGGTGAGCAGGTGGGAACCTCGCTCCTGTCTCTTCGTGACCCCGGTGTACTGTTTAAGCACAGAGATGCTGTTGAGATGCTGAAAATTGCCAGAGCCCTTTGGAAATCTCCCTTGGAGAGGGCTGTGCCTTTGTTCCCTTTGTTAAACTTCTGGGTTAGGACTTTGTGACAGATCTGGCCATCTGGAGCTTGTGGCTGAACAGGCCGTGCTATAAAGAAGCAGAGGCTTCTTACTGAGCTAGGTGTGGGCGTAGTTTTGATTTCAAATTGCTTCTATACTTAAGTCTTAGCTAAAAGAGAACTCCAGGAAATATTTCTGTGTTTGTTGGGGTAAGAGAATGTCATCTTCTTCCACGAAAACCTAAAAATCAAAGGAGAGCTTATTATAAGGTATGGTAACTGACACTGCTGACGCACTCATCAGCTAATTCAAAACACATGGTTTATAACTGCTTTTTAAACTATTCTAAAATTTTACTTAGGCTGTGTAATTGTGAGGTGGCTTGAAGAGTGGCGTGTGGTTTAAATCCATGGTTGCAAATGATGACTTCGCAGAGCCACGTCTCTTCATGTTGCTAAAAGGAAAAGCCTAGGATTCTTTGTGGTCTGTAGACCCTTAATATGTGTTAAACTTAAATGACCTTAAATGAAATTATTTTTTGAACAAATAGGGAATAGCATGAAATTCTTTTTTTTTAAATCAGATAGAGTTTGAACTAAAAGACTCAAAGTTTGTTTTTGTTTGAGTTTTCTGTTACTGTAAAGATAGATGTTGGTAATAGATAGGAAGGACTGTGAGGTGTAATGTGCCATGAAAGGCAAGATGATATCTGAATAGTTCTTTTTCTTTGAAATAAAGATCTTTGTTCAGACTGACATAAATGTGCTATTGCTCTTTTGCAGTACCAGGAAGACATGTCTTAATTGTTTAAATAGACTCTTGGCTATTCCTCCTCCAATTGGATTGTTGGAACAGTGGTTGAAACATCAGTAGTAGATTTTACAACACTTCTACTGGGTCACTTTTGATAAGTACATATGCAAAACTTCTTTTGAAATGAGTTGATTTCTTTTTTCTTTTGTCTGTAGTAGATAATATTTGATACCCCGGTGGAGTTTTAGGCTTTATGGGTTGTGTAGATTGGAGAAAATGGCAGGAAATCTGCCTAGATTGGATTAAACCAGAACTGAATGAAATCCCCCTCTCTCCTCCAACTAGAGAAACCTCATTGCAGTATTAGGCGCTCAGTTTTCCTGTGAAGGAAGGAGAAAAAGCATGATTTGGTGTCTTTAACTATGCAGTGCAGGCAGAGTTTATAAATACATCAAGCAGTAAAATACATTTTGACAGAGGATGTTGAGAAACTTAAATTCAGTGTGTTAGAAAAGATGAATGGGTACTAAGCTGATTAACTTGTAACTCAGTATATCAACAGAGACTACTTCCCCTGTGCTTGATTCTGATTTCATTTTCCAGTGTGAAACTACTGCCAAGAAAATTGTTTCAAAAGTGAAAAGCTAGTTGATGGCCAAGATTGTTTGAAGGCCAAGAGGCACAGAATGAGCCATCCAGTCTGTAAATTTGAAAAGCATCTCAGAGTCTTATCTTCTTGCTGAAAGACAGTTTCCCGCAGTGAAACCTGTGCAAATCACAGCATTATTGTTAAAGTTTGTCTCACATGGCCAATTAATGCTCAGTGCAGTTTATTTCTTTCATCTTCATCCTGTTGCTTTTAATCTTTTCCTTGCAAAAAGGAAGGTAATCTGTGCTGGAATAAGTTTTTCTGAGTGCTGTTGTACCTTTCAAGTTGCAAGAATATCTGCAGCAACATTCAACAAATATTACTAATTTCCTAAATATGTCCTGTAACAGAGTCTGGTGAAGTGTTATTGCTACTGTAGTTTGGATTCCAGGCAGTAAAATGGAAGCCAGAAATTGTGTCATGGTCTCGCAGCAGCAGCATTTTTTTTTTTTTTTTTGGTAGTTCTCCAGCATGTTGGCCACATCACAACGTGACTTTGTTGCAATGCTAAAAACATTACAGCCTGCTACTCTCTCGTAAACACATTTTCACTTCTAGTGGAACTACTGAGTTCAAATGCTTCACTCAGCACAGCAGTGCTAAGGTTTGAGACATCAGCCTTGCTCAGGATTCAATGGGATATGTATCAAAAGGAGTTAATGACCATTGATCACGGGTGTTAAGTGGGTGGTCCAGCCATCTGTGCAGAGAGGAGAATTGTGATTTAGTGCCTCGGACAAAATAGGTTGGAAAAAAGCAGTGGGAGGGGTGGAGTCCTGGGTGGGTCATGGAGCTGGGCCGGTAGATATGCTGCAGGAGAGAAGATGGGAGGGACACAAACAGGAGGCAAACCATGGTGTGAGCATCCTTGGCAGGCCTTGGAGAGGGAGGGGAGGGTGTTATTGCTTAGGAGCAGAGGAACTGTGAGGTATTTCACTTCCCTGTTTTCCAAATCTTTCAGAATGCCCGTCACTTGGTTACCTGGGTCTCTTGCAGGGTGGCTGGGCTGGTAACATGATGTGGCCATAAAGCCAAAGGGGCAAACAAAACCGAAACCCAAATAAGCAAATATGAGATGAGTCTAATACAGGTGAGGGATGAGGAGGAAGAAAAATCGATGTTGCACATGCACCTGATGATAAATTGGAGACAACATGTCATAAACTTTTTGGGGAGAGAAGTCTGAAGCTAAGGGACAGTGGTACCAATAAGTATAGACTAATTTTACTATCTGTAGGTTTAATATTTGAAGCTTTCAAACTGTAGCAGTAGGAGCCTCTAGAAAAGGCCCTGTGTGGCTCTCACAGCTTGCACTGTGTTGTTCCTGCTTCCCATAACTGGTGTCATGACAAAGAGCTTGCTCTTCTATGAAGGAGCTGTGGTTGGCTGTGGGAAAAAAGCACCCCATATAGCTACGTTGTCCAGAACAAATACTTGATCTGTTTGCTGTTATCAGCTGAATGTGAATCTCCTGAACTGTTGTAGAATAAAGAATCAAGTTTCTAAAAAGTGGATTGAACCTGCAATGACTCTGCATCTTATGTTGACCTGAGAGTTCATTTCTGTTTTTCATATATGGTTTGTTTGCTGTAAGGAATAAACAATATCCACTTTTGGATATATAAAAACACTAAATATTTTACTAGATGCAGTAATCTTAGAAAGCTCTTGGTCTGTTCAACAGCTGTTTATTTCATGTAAAAATATGCCGTGTTTGGATGTCATATTTTTTCTTTAATTGGGTTATGCACATGTGCTATTTTATTTGGATTTTGCGTTTTTGTCCTTTTTCAGATACTACTTGTTTGGGTTTTTCCAAGGGGAAAATGCTTAGTTTCCAGAGTACTTCACTCCATTAATTGAAAAATGCAATTAAAGAAAATCTTTATTCTCTTTCAAAATTACTGCTAAAGAAAACTAAATATAAGTAAAACATCAGCATTTCTCCAAAGTATATGTTGCTGCATGGTAGCAGAGCACATCTGAATTCAAATTACAGCCCAGGAGTTTCAGGGTCATGATATTCTGAGCTCCAGGAAAAGATATTTTTGGTAAAGGAAATCTATTGGTTCTTACTACATTTTTTAGGTTCCCTACATGACATTTCACTGGGTTAAGAACACAGTTAGTGGGAAATAATTCTGCATATTCGTGCACAAGTCTAGCTATACCCAAAGGCTTAAAATGCTCACTCTTTTATAAGGTTGTGAGATTTCTTCTTACTGAGTAGAATTTGTGGTTTATGGTGTAATTATTGCTCAGGGTTCTCCTCTCTCCTGTATCTTAGAGACATCTTCAGACAAACCATGCCCTGATGTTGCATTGACATTTTTTCAGTGGAGAATATGACACTTTGTTCAATGAAGAAAGATAGCTACACTTCCCTAAAATTCTGTTATTTTGTTTTGACTTTGCTATCTTTAGGATAACTTCAAGACTGTCTTTGCTTGTTCCTGAAGGTCCAAGTAAGCCTCTGAAAAAAGCATCCATTTTGCTTCTGTGGGTCTTTATATTCTGAAAAGGGAATGCTTCACCACTTATGGAACATTAGCACTTCGAGAATTTTTTTTATTTTTGTTTTTTTTTTCTTCCAGGGTGTGCAAAGGACAGATTGTAATTATTGTCAGTATTTGGTAGTTTGGATTTTTTTTTTTCTAATTCTCAATTGGCTCGCTCTTTGTTTGCAGCTTTGCTCTGTCTGATGAAGCTTACAGGTCTTTAAGGGACCAGGACAAAGACCAATGCATCCTTATTACAGGAGAGAGTGGAGCTGGGAAAACAGGTAAGGGGCAATTAGGATCTGATTAAAAAACATTTGGGGTGTTCAGTCTTGCAAAGGGAAGCTGGAGTTGCTAAGAGTTGAGAGATGTCAGTAACTCTCTGTGTCTGGCCGTTGCAGAAAGTGAGTGCTGCCAGACTTGTTGCTGCAGCTGTGAGCTCATGTCACACTGTCACCATGCTGAAGTCCTATGTCATGTTACTACAGTGTCCTCATCAGCACCCAGAGTTGTACCAAAGTAATGCTGACTTGTCACAGAGTATTGTAAGGGCCAGAAAACGTTTAGACTGTCCTGGTGGCAAACTTAAAGACATGGAAAACTGAATGCTCTGAGTTTTCTGGACTTGATACTTCCACTTGTCTCTCAATAAATACATGCCTTTAAAAACTGGATTATGCTGTTTATCTAAGGAAAATAAATAACTGTAGGTGATTACTTTGGAAATTTTATCAGCCTTTTGCACACTGTGCTCAGCTGCAGTGCTAAGATTGGCTTGTGTGCCAGAACACTGAGCTTCTTAGGCAAAGCTGACATTTCCTTGAAAATGACTTCTAGTTTTTAATCTGGAAGGTTAGAAACCAAGTGAGGATAGCATAAGTGCAGTACATTTTAGGTAGACCTTAAAAAAGGAAGAAACCAGTTATTTTCGAAGATGGCAATTTAAAACAGAGGTGACTTGCAAGAGAGACAGTGGGTAGGAAAGCATAAATCTGTTTCCAAGTAATTTGAGAGATTTTTCCTTTGCATCTGAGAATATGTGGGGCTTTGTGTGCTTATTCTGAGCGAGACTCAAAGTAGGTAACAAGAAGTTGCTTTCCAAGACTTTTGTGTACGTATAAAGTGTAGGCATCATCTTTGGTGCTCTTTGATTAGTGACATCCAATTGAGAGGTCTTGAAGTCTTGTAATTTAATCCTTATTTGCAGTTTGATGACAGGAAAACATGGTCAGTGGAAGTGTAGATTAAAAAACCCAAGTTCTTATTAATATGACTATTTGAGGTTCTGTCTAGAAGTTCAGACTTTAGCAAAGAGTCCTGTACTGGTGGTGTTTAATGTCTTGATTTCCTCACAAACTGTGGATTATCAAGCACCTCATACAACTGAGGTACACAGATTTATTCATTTGAAAGGTGAATCAGAGGTTGAGTTGTTGACCTTCTCTATATGTAAACAGCAGATTGAGATTTGTATAGAGATTTTGACTGTTCTATAATTTTCATAACCATATGGAAAATAATATGAATTATTCCTTTTTTATAAAGGTAAGTACAGAATAGGGGGCAGAGAGTGTAGGAAGTTCCTGGAGTTAAGGAAACAAACTTCTTAGTACAGACACACTATATAACTGTGTTTTAATTTTTTGGTAGCCAGAATATTTGACATGTTTGCACTGGAAGAACTGAAACTGAACTGTCATCGGTTGGATCTTTTTTATTTACTTCCAATTTTGTCCTTGTTTCTCTGCATGTTCTTAATGTCAACTGATAGCAACATTGGGCAAGAAAACATGGTGCATCACCAGAACAAGTGGTATATTTAAATGTTTTGAAATGTTAGGATGATAACTCCCTTCCTGATGTCTTTCTTGGGCCAAGCAGAATTCCTAATAAAAAAAAGGGCCTTTATTTTCTTTTGCTGATGTTCAAAGCCTGTATTGAAGTCATTATATGTAAACTATTGTAATAGCTTTTTTGCTGCTTTGGTGCATGTTTCTCTCAGTGATTGAGTGCCTGTGCTTAAAGATGTTGACTGTTTTAGGATATATTTCAAATTAAATAATTCGGTAATTCCAAGCTCTAAAGGGAACAGAGTCAAAAATGAGAGCTGGGTTTGAGGCACAAATAAAGGAGATGGGAGCCTTATGAACTCACCTATAGCTTTTGCTCCCTGCTTGCTTCCTGTGTGGGAGGTTTGCTCAGTTTTCTCTACAACATGGGATAGTAATATAATGCTAACAAATAAATTTGGTTAAATAGGAAAAATCAAAATCCAAGGGATAACATCTCATCTGTCAGCTCTTTCCTGAAATGAGACCCTTAAATTGTAAGAGATCTCTGAAGATCTGTTACAAATGTAATGTAATGATTTTTTTTATGACCACAGTCTTGAATTGATAGGGTTTCCAGCTGTTAGTAATGGCATTGTATATCAACCAATATCGCCTGGAATTTCACTGTCTTGCATCATAGTAACCATCACAGACTCTCTTTATAAACAAAATCATTTTCCAGCTGCTTTTTCCTAACCAGCAAAAACATAAGGGTTGGATGGATTATCTAATCTTTGCTTCTGTCATGGGTGATTAACACCCATATGAACCCAGCTTTGAGAGTCAAAAAACTGTTCCAGACTTTCTTAAAAGCACCTCCAAATTAGTTCTATTGTTTGAATGAATGCTTCACTTTCTCTGTTGGTTTTACTTTCAAACTGACTGTAGCACATTGTGTGATGTTGCGATTACTCGGCTGCTTGTAGATTAGAGTTGTAATTACATGTGTACAAGCATTGTATGTTTGCACTTGTTGTGTATCTGCTGATCTAAACTGACTGAATTTAGTGTCTTGAAACTGCCTGAGCCTGTTTGTTTTCAGGCTAGATTAAAACATTTCCAATGTGTCAGCAGGGGATAATGTTCTTCCATTGAAGAATGCCTCTTACTGAGGCTGAATGAAAAAGGAGCAGGTAATGTACTGTATCCAGTGGTGGCTTTTTTTTAGCTTGGGAAGAGGCTCTAGGTATTTAAATTAAGAGAATTGCTGGTATAATGGCATGAGTCTCAGTGCAAGGTATGGTCCTTCTGCATTTCCAGATGGTACAACAATGCAGGAGAAAACTGAAATGAGTGTGCTCACAGTTCCTGTCTGGCACTGAGAAAATGTGATGGAGATTTAGTCTGTAAAATCATGTTATGGCCTTTTGCCAATGCTTATCACTGTTTCATTTGGCTTTCCCCCACAGAGGCAAGCAAACTTGTCATGTCATATGTAGCTGCTGTGTGTGGGAAAGGAGCAGAGGTTAATCAAGTAAAAGAACAACTTTTGCAATCAAATCCGGTCCTTGAAGGTAAGAATCTCACAGAGCATGTGTGAGCATATTACCTGTGTGTACTGCTGTTCCAGCTGAGCTGGTTTGGAAAACTGTGTCTGATGGAAGTTTTGTTGTTGTTTGGTGTCCAAAACTATAGGAGATGCTTTATGTGAATAAATCTGCAAGATTTTCTTCAGTTGTATGTAGGTGTTCTTGAGAAGAAAATGGTTTCCCTCATGAAGGAAGAGCTCAGGAAGTTAGGTCATACTTCCCAGCCTCCTCCTGCTGCTCTCGGAGGGCTTACCCTTCTTAACCCTGCCTTGATGATGCTTGTCTGTATCAAAAGACTTGACTCCAGTCCCTCTGATTCATTTCCTTCCAAATCATATTATTATAGTCTCTAGTAAACAAACAGCCTCTGTAAGGCATTATTTCTCTTTTAGGCAAAAAAAAAAAAAGGGGGTGAAGAATTGGATCTTAGAAAAAACTAAGCCAATCCATATGCATGCCTGTTGTTCCCTGAGACTTATTGTTTCTTGGGTCTGGTGACTGTTGGCCTGTTCTTCCTGACAACTTCCATTCCTGCTCTCCCATGAAAGACTTTTCTTTTTTTAATTAGTAATTTTAATTTAAAGATGTTGGCTGCCAGAAACAGGATCTTTTTTTCTTTTTTTTTTTTTCCTGGAGATAGCATATATGATCCTCAGAGCTTGCTGTTCTGTCCCATTGTCTAATAATTGCCTTCAGAAGTTCCTTGCTTAGCATTGACTTATTTAGATCTATTGTGTCGATTCCTGACTCAGTCTTTCCCAGAATTTTCAAAGCTGTTGTGGTGTTGAGACAAAGTCAGTTGTCAAAAGACAATTTTGCATTATGGCCAGATCATACGTAGTGTTTGTAAAGACTGTTGAGTGTCAACATTGTGTTTATTGCCTTGCTTATGTGTGATGAATTGGAGTCTATAAGGGATAAGGACTCTGCAACTGAGAACACAGGGAAAAGTAAAAAAAAAAAACCAACAAAAAAACCCAAAAGAAAAGGGAATGCAAGAAATTGGGCAGAGAGCAGTGGGGAACTGGATGGTTAAAATGTGGTCTTAGTACACAAAACAGAAATTGTAAACCAAGACTGGTAAAGAAAGGATGAAATGTTGACATTTAAGCATAATAGAAGTGCTGGATAAGCCTTTCTTTGATGATTGGCTGTGTTCCCCTTAAAGCTGAATGGGGGGATTGCAACCCTTCATTGTTTTGGGTTCACAGAGAAGAGCTGTGTTGTTTTATCACTGTTCTGGAAGCAGATTTCAGATATAGACAGAAATGGCATGGTGGGTACGGAGGTTTTCTTGCCAGAGCTAGATCGTTCCCCAGGGACTGCCAAATCAATTTGATTTCTTGTTGGTTTGTGAAGCTTTGTTTTAATGCAAGAGGAATCAGCTAAGCTTACTGAAGGTTGCTTTATCATTTTAAGGTGCTGTTTTTTCTACTTGATGTGCTGGTAATGCCTGTCTAGCTTGAAAGGTCAGACACTGGCTTATTCCATAAGGAATAAAAACTCAACAAGCCTGGCTGCTTATGTAGGTTTTAAACAGAAATTAAGCATTTGTGGTTACATTTATTTTTCTTTGGTTATGTAGTTCTGTTTCAGTCAAACTGCAGTGCAAGAAAATGACATAAATGTTACAGATGCATAATTTACCTCATGGGATTATTTTTATTAAACTACAGTTGCTACTGTAAATTAACTTTTAGAAACAATGAACTTTAGGGAAAACCAAGGAATATGTCTCATGCTTTATAATGGAACATTTGTGCTTGACTCCATGCAGTTATAAATGACTTTACTGTTCAACACTGTGTTTAAGAAAATGCAGCTCAGAGATTTGGTTGTTGAAAAGATGATTTATTGCAGGGCATAAAGATTTTAAAAGCAATTCTTTTACTTATCCTGGCCTTTAGGATCAACAAACTTTTGATTTTTGGCTCTAGTTCTTTGGTCAAGAATAAGCCTACTCATGCAAGTTTGTGGAAGCCTAAAGGCATGTATTTATTTCTGTCCAAAAAACATTGACTTGACTTGATCTTTGAATATATATATGCTATGTAAATAAATACTGGGATAAATAAAGTCTCTTGTTGGAAGTAGGAGTGCTGTACCTAAAAATGGAGGGGACAGTCCTGTTTGACTCTATGTGTGTTGCAATGTGTCCTTTGGGAGTGGAGCTTCTGCCCAGACCCCAGCCAGCCTCTCCTGTAGAAAGACTGCTTGGGAGAACTTCAGGCAAAGCAATCAAGCTCACACAACCACACACGCCACAGGCCAGCTCAGCAAGGAGAGGCAGGAAGGCCTTTGCACTAGATC
Organism: Nicator chloris; assembly: GCA_013400495.1. Classification (NCBI taxonomy): domain Eukaryota; kingdom Metazoa; phylum Chordata; class Aves; order Passeriformes; family Pycnonotidae; genus Nicator; species Nicator chloris. The sequence goes on along the minus strand of WAAE01008938.1, from coordinate 47,126 downwards.
AGTTCCAGCAGAGTTTATTCCAGGTGCTGAAAGGGGATCCAGGCAAGAGGGCGAGACCATGTGGTCTGCCGGGTTACGTAGGGTCTGAGGGCACAGGGGGGTACAGAGGGCAGGGCAGGGGGTCAGTGACCTGTAAGGGAGATGGAACCAGACACCCAGGATATCACAGCCAACAGGGCAGTGGGGGAGGGCGAACCCAGGACCACCAAGGGTAGGGGGAGAGGAGAGACTGGGATAGAGCACACTGTACAAGGCACTATGGGAGAATCTTCTCCTTCAGCCAGGACAGGGACTCTATGGTCCATCTTTCCAGGGTAGAACTCTGGGAAATTCTGTGAGGGGGTGGAGGGATTCCACATATGTGCTTGGACAATACGTGAGTTTCAGAACTTGAATTGTCCTCCAGTCTGAGTTCTTGTCCTGCCCATGCTCTTAGATGGTGACTGTCCATCTGAATGCTGCCCTGGGAAGTCCTTTCTCAGAGAATTTTCATAAAACTTGAGCTAAAGAAATTCAAACCAAACTATTCAGAAAGCTGGTTTAGGTCAAGCTGAAGACAAACTGTTATTGTAAATCTGACTGATTTCAGCTGATCAATATTCAGCTTGAGGTAGGATTAATGAGTTGAAATAGAGTAAGTAAATCCATTTCAAAGCACTGATTAAACTGTCATATGCAAATAATTTTTAAGTGTAATTCTGTAATTTCCTCACTTCTGCCTCCAGCTTTTAGCATATTCTGGGAACTAGGATTCATTTCTTTCTCTGAAATGAAGAAGAAGAAGTATTTCCTGTATTTAAAGTTATTTGGATAATAAAATTATGAATTTGTTGATTCAAACCCCAAAGATATATGCTTAATATGGGTACAGTTTTGTTTTGAAGCTATTTCCTCTTGTATATTTTTCTTTAGCTTCTTTAAACAAGGAAAGTGTTGAGACAAAACTTCTTTGGACTTCTGTAGGCTTTTGTAATTTGTGATCATGTCTGTCACACTCTGTCCCCAGGGTCTGATGCCCATACAATGAACAGGGCATTGTTTCTCAGAAGTCTGTAATTCCTTTAAATATGTAAGCAGACCTAATTTTAGTATTTAAATATTTTTTTACTGAGAGATTTGCTTGTTGTATTTGTTTTTCTCCAGCTTTTGGAAATGCCAAAACTGTGCGAAATGACAATTCCTCTAGATTCGTAAGTATTTCCTAAAGTCCTTTTCCAGGAGTGTGCTGTGCTGTTGGCTATTTCTGTTATACCATGTGTCAACCATCAAGGCATCCATAAAGAGGGAAGGAATAATTTAGGGCTTTCTTGTAGCTGTCTGAGGACTGTGGTGCTTGAAGAAGGTAAACATCTTCAGCTACAATCAGTATTTCATTTTGTACACAGGAGCATCTTCTCCTTCCCCAGTGTGTTGGTAGGGCACTATTAGTGATGTCTCTTAAAAGATGTTTCACCTCCTTGCCAGAAGTCTTGTTGGTTTCTGATATGGGCATGGAGTTCAACTGAATAGCAAAGTAGAGGCTGAAAAAGAAAAAAACAGAATTGGGATGTGACAGCCTGTGAGTGGATGAAAACATAATTTACAGTGCAGCTGGATTCTTTAAATTTCTGGCACTGGTGGCTTTGGTGTCAGAGACTGTGTCCAGCAACTGGTCTGCTTAGCAAGTAGTTCTTTCCATGTGATCTTGTTTTCCATTCATATGTATATATTTTGTTGTTAAAAGTACTACTTTAGGTTCCCATTTACTTTCTATAACGTTTCAAAATGTGTTTACAACTTTAGTTTTAATATAAACATTTGTAATGTTATTTTTTTTTGCTTAAAGTCTTTATAATCAACTAGTTGAATTCAACCTTTTTGGGGCCTGAAATTGAATGAGAAATTATCAGAATTGACAGTTGAAAAGGCAGAAAAGTTGATGCTAGAGTTGAGAAGTTCAGAAGTGTGAGTACTTCTCATAGTTTCTCCTGCTAAAATCAGAAAGCTGAATACAACTTCGCCATTTGCTCACTTGTGTCCAGAAGAGTAATATTGTGAGATGTGTGAAGCTGACAAGAGAAGGAAAATCATTAGACTGGGAGAAGGGAGTGTTGTGAGTTAAAGCAAATGGATAAAAGTGCTGGACATTGTGACACTGGAGAGCGGCTTTTTTTCCACTTGGGAGATTTCCTCCCCTTCCCTTCTAATTCTCAAGAGTTGAGGATGTTCCACATGTCTGTGAATGCTCCTTCTGCAGCTCGTTGCCTCTGATTGTGAACAGAGCAAGGAGTCTTCATCACAAGGGCAGGGCCAAAATTTGGGGCACCTGTAGAAATTTTTAATTTTTTTTTGTAATAGAAAGGGAAGACTGCAAGTATCAGACATGACACTACAGAAATGATGAACAGACAGCCCAGAAGTCTTCCCAGGACAAAGTGGAACTAACAACAATTTTGCCTTTCAAGTCCTTGCTTATAAACACTGAGCTAAAAATAGTTTTGGAAACACCCCGCTGTCCCAGTCCTTGGTAAATGAAAATTTAATTATCTGATTTAATTTTTTTATCTCTGAAATTCTAATCAGGTCAGAATTAACCCTGAACAAGACAGTACAGGAAGGAAAATAAAGTTTAAGTAGCCAAACTTGAAAAAATACCAAGTAAATTAGAAGGTATCTTTGAAAAGTGTAAAGTGCTTGTTTTTTATGTTCTGTAATAAAAAGTAAAATAGAAAAATAAACAAAACCCAATCTCTTTCTAAATACGGTGAATGAGGATGTATAAACACAAGGCTTTTCAATGTACTGGTTTTGTCTTAGAATCTTAGGTTTGGGTGGGAAGGGACCTTAAAGATCATCTCATTCCAACCCCTTGCCACGGGCAGGGACACCTTCCACTGGACCAGGATGCTCAGAGCCCTGTCCAAGCTGGCCCCAAACCTGCCCTGCTTCTCTGGGCAGCCTGTTGCAGTGCCTCACCCCCCTCACTGTGAGCGGTGTCCTCCGTTAAGTATGCTCCAGAGGGTGGAATTTGGCTGAATTATTACCAGCAGCTTTTATCTTTCATAACTCCCTTGCCAATGCGAACAGCACTGCTCTTGCCTTTTCTGCACAGTCTGTCCGTTTTGTCACTGTAAAATGTAGCTGTTACTACATTAGGCACTTGTCAAATAAATTAAAATGATCCAAAGACTGGAGAGATCTTCTGTGATGTGGAAAAGTCAAGCAGAAGTCAAGGAAATGCACTGTGCCAGCGCGGCTGGGATTGAAATTGCTTGTGCGGTGACAGCCCGTTAATTGTTGCCTCTGGTCTCCTGAGTTACAAGGGAAAGAGTTCAGCGGGAAGAATTCATCACTTTCACAAGGCAGGCACACGCTTAGGGACAGACGTCCCGCGATTACAGGCAGCGCTTGCTGCCAACCGCTGCTTCGGGCCAGACTCTCAGAGAGCCAGCGGCTCTCCTTCAGCTGCCTTGGTTCAGACTCCAAGAACTCTCAGTGAGAAAAGAAGGCTGCCTGCAAGATAATTTCTTCCTGCATCCTTCAGTAAATGAGCATGGCGATACCTAAATGGCTACAGGGATCGTTTGGTGTTCTTGGCACTTGGATGGAAGTTTGTATAGTGTGCGTTTTCTTCATAGAACCTTAGAAACTGAGCAAGTTACTGGGTTGCTTTATAGACCCCATTAAAGCTGTTTTCATAAAAATCCCTGGCTGTGATAATGTCTTAAATGATTTGAATAATTTCCTGTTTTTCAAAAATCTGACAGGAGATTTTCTCTGGACTCTTCTAAACTTTTGGTTTACTAAACCCAACTAACTTAATGTCTTGGGCAGTTTTTCTTAAACAGAAATTATAATCTTAAAATCTGTTACTTTCACAGGGAAAATACATGGATATTGAGTTTGATTTCAAGGGCGACCCACTTGGGGGAGTTATAAGCAACTGTGAGTATTACTTTTGGTATCAGCATATTCACAGATTAAAATGTTTTGTATAGAAAGGAAGATGGTTAAATTCTTGAAAAGATCAGCTGTGTTAGTCTAATAGAATCCCTCTCCATCATGTAATAAATTCTGCTTTTTAATGTTCTTGCTGCTGTGGTGCTGAATAATGCACCTTAGAGTAAGTCAAAACAGACTTGAAGAAGTGAGCATGAATATTGAATTTGCTGTGTTGTTTCAAAGGTACTGAGCCATGTATGTGAGTCTGTATATTGTCTCTGGAGCTGGTGGGAGATGCATATGGATATCTGGGATCTTTTTTATTCTTGAAACCATGGAATCTGTTGTGTTACTCGGTTTGGTGGGTCATGGACTTGTGGCAGATGCTGTCCTGTAATTTGCAAGGGTGATACGGAGTGTGCTGGAGATCACCATGAGATGAGTACGTTTCCTTGGAACCAAAGCCATCTTCACAAAAAAAAATACACCTCAAAGTGTAGGAAAAGGTTTATAAGGAGAAAGGTTGAACAGCTGTTGAGTTTAGGGGGAGAAAGGTGGCCTTGAAGCTTGTTTTATGACACCTGTAGCAATTCAGAACTTCTGGCCAGCTCTCTGTTGGGAAGAAAAAGGCTGGGAACTGAATGGCAGCCCAGAATGCCTTGACTTGTTTTTCTTTTGAGGGCTTAAGTGCAGCTTTTAAAATAAATTCCTCCTCAATGGTATAGAAAGCCGTATTTGTTTGATTTTCTAATTTTTAAAAGGGGAGGAAGAGGGCAGTGAGTGACTATACTAGGTGTCACTGACCTAGACTTGACCTCTCTTTCCACTCAGCCAAATTCATTGCTGCTTCTAAAGATGTGACTTTTGACACCATTAGCATTTTACTGGTTGTGAATAATGAAACTCAACCAAGGTGAACTGTACTCTCCATATATAACATAAACATTTTTAAATCACTGTGAGGAATTTTGCACATAAATGTAGGTTTGGGCTTTTTTCAGAGGGCAGACATTTTTTCTGGACCAGGTCACCTTTTGGAACTGTGCCTGAAGAGCCTGGTGTTTGTGACAGAGTAGATCTTAGTAGAAACTCAGATGAGTCACTGTATGTTTATGGCTATCTATTAGCTTTGACGTTTGTCAGTCAATAAAATTAGGGGCCAAACATAATATACTCATAATAATTAAATGTAAACAAAAAGTTTCTAAAAGGCTGTTACTTGTTTCACTTTATTTCACATTCAAAATAGGTACACAGAAATGAACCCTCCTTTGTAAGAGTGGACATTTAACAGTCTGTCTTTGAAAGTACTGCACTGAGTCATGTAATTAAAATATTGTGCCATATCAAAAGGCAATCCAAATAGTTGCTCTGTAGTTTATCTGCCCCCTCAATCTCTGCATGGTGTAATTATGACATTACATGTAATTGTAATGATGTGATGACATATGTATCAAAGGGCAGAAAAATTTTTGGATCCATCTAAAATATACCTATTTTAGGCATTCTTTCTGTCTTGTCACGTGTAATAAATATCTAATAGCAAGGAGCTTAATTTCAATTTAAGGATAAAGACCTGATATGTAAACCCTGTTGTGGAAAAGATGTTACTTGTTGAACTATGAAACACCTCATCCTTGGCAAGGTATGTCACAGGCAAATACTGAGTTCCTGTAGCAGCATGTTAATATACCTCATCTTTGATTAAATGTTTGCAAAATTTGGTAGTCCAAATCCATCTCTCTTGAAAAGAGATTTTAAATACTCCCTCCAAGGAAGTTGGTTGTGCTGCCTTAGATCTTTTCCACACATCTGCAGCATTGCATTGCAATACAAACATTTCTTTTTCTGTGAGGCATCATTATTTTGAAGGTATTGGGGGCCTAAATTCTTTTACAGCACTCAGAATTTACTCTGGTTTACGTCAAAATCAGGATTTGTCTTCATAATTCATCAAACATGAGGTCAAGTAGCACTGAAGTTTCCTATCCTTAAAAGGGGAAGTATGATTATGAAAATATTCATAAATATTCTTTGATTTCTGACCGTCTGTTGGTTTGATATTAATATGATGTGAAGATGACATCATAATGCTTTAGTTAAACTTTAATAGTTGTTTCTGACCAGCTTGATTTCCAAACATCAGTTAAGGTAGTGGGCTTTTTGTGCCACAGCCTATGTCACCAAGGTTTATTTCATACTGTGAGTGGCTTGGAGCAGACACGGCGAACATCTAGGTTATTTTGGTGGCAAGAATGGTAACCAAGATAAGCCACGAATTTTAACAGGCTGGTGTGGATAAGCAGGGACCCATTACACGGAAAGGTCTCTCTTGGAATGGTCTGTTCTGCACTGCTCTGGAATGCTATGAAGCTCTGTGGAAGGCTGGTCTCTCTGCCTGTGGTGACTCTTCAAGGGGTGGCTGATGCCACTGTGACCTCCTGTCGGGCCATTGTCCTGGTGCTCTTCAATGAACTCCTGCTTCTTAATGAGAGAGGTTAACCTAGGAGTGAACATTGCACAGGATGAAGTTAGAGGGTGAAGTTCTCATGACAGTGCACGCTGCTTGTCTGCCCAGTTTGAATGTCCAGCTGACAGATCTGAAACATTTCATCTGCCATAAACAAGGGTAAATCTTTTGAGTTAAAATCAGAATGGAAATAATGAAATGGATGGGATTTGTGGCGCCTATAAATTCAGAACTGGTAGGTGCCCAAAGTGAAGATAATGTTGTGTTTGAACAGTGTAAAATCTGTGCAGTTTCATTTCATGTATGGCAGCTCAGATCTTCCGACTGTGCTGGTTTCCAAGGAAATTGTTATGCTGTTACATCATCATGAACAGTCATGAAAAGAAATTGGGAATGGAGAATTTGAAATGATTGTGATTTATGCAAACTTTAAGTATTTTTCTTCAGTCAGGAATTTTTTCCCCCTTGGAGTTCAAGGCAGCATGTGTGGCATTTGTTTGATCCACCACCAGCAGGTGTGGGGTTGAGTAGGAGGGTGAAGAAGGCTGACTGAGGTGTGCTGTAAGCCCAAGTTGTTTCTCCTGCCTTTTTGTTAGCTTTCTGTGAAGAACCCAGCTTGTTTTCCTAATGGGTGGGAGATGCTGGAGCCCATGTAGGGTGCTCAGTCCTGGTGCCAGCTGCCAGCCAGCCCATCCAGTCACAGGTGACCTGTTCCATGTGCATGGAGTTAGGAAATCCAGAGTACTCCTGTGAGCATTGCTAAACATGAAACCCTTGCTGTGGTGCCACCTGTGACCGTAGGCATCCCATCCCTGTTTAGTAGCAAACATCAGTCCCTGCTTAGAGGTGTGCTGCTGCTTTAAAGGGCAACTGCAAACAGGTAAATGGCATTTACATTTTCTGTCTCTGAATCGAGGCTGAGGTGTGTCTGCTCTTTGTGCCCTCCTGTGGGCTGTTTACAGTCACTGCTGTTGCAGTGGACAGTCTTGTCAGCACTTATGCACTTAGAGGTTTTTTTTTTCCAGAGTGCTTATGAGTAAAGGCAGTGTTGGAGTGTTGCTTTCAGCTGGGTGTAATATTGTGGAAATAAACTACAGAAAAGATCAGTACTATTCCTAGTTTTCCATTTATTGTAACTACTTTGTTAGTGAGGATGAGAGAGAGGAGAATGGTAGTTTCTTTCCCATCTGTAATTACAGACCAATGTATATCTTATATAAAAATAGATATGTTTGGTTTTGAAGTAATAGGTGCTAATTGCAATATCATTTTTCATCCCTAAAATACGACTCTTTGTCCACAGATGCTGTATCTGTTTTGTACTTAAGGCAGTGTTTGTGTGCACACTTGGTTCGTTAGTTTTGTGACTGGTTTTGTGTACACTAAATTTGGTGGCTGAAGGGGTTTTGCATAGTACAAAATGTTTCACACTCAAAATGTTTCACACTTAAAATGGTTTAGACCTTTTGCAAAACAGGGATCTCCCAGTATCTTTCCCAGAATTTTTGTAAATCTTAAATTTTCGTGTTTCACCTGGAATTTCCTCCTGAAAAATACCTGTATTTTAGCAATAGGTAATCTTTCCTGATCTGCCAAAGCCCTTCAGTGATGTAATGATTAACTAGGAGACAACATTGGTGCAGGTTGGGAAGTAAAGGATATGCAGTGCCTGATCTGGAAAAGTCATTTTTAACCAGCAAAATGTCTTTAGAGTCCAAATAACAAGAGATTAGGAAAGGGCCCTGTTTTATCATCTTTTCCAACAATAGCATGAAAGAAGTCTATGATGTTTATCTAAGGCAACAACTTTTTTTTTTTTAAACTAGCAAAGTGATAACTTTGCAACTTACTCTTTTTTACAACTTGTTTGTTCATTGTAAAAGTCAGAAGTAATCACCCACTTCAAAGTTCAGAGCCTGAGTTGTTATGTGATTGCTGTTGGAAAGCTCCTTTCTTTAGGGAAATATTGCACAAATTGGACAATTAGACATTATGAGAAGAGATACCCATTCTCGTTGATTTTCTTTTTGTTTTAGTTTTAAATCTTCATTTGTTGCGGCATCTCCCTTGGTGTTCCTCTTAGCACGTTTGCCACCATTTAGGCAATGGTTTTGCCTAAACTAGGAAGAGTTTGAGAAAACAAACTACAAACTATATTAACCATTTTGATTAGCTCATTTTTAAACATCATTCATCACTTGAGCAATGAGGATTTAACCCTTAATTATACAGTCATTGTCAATGGACGTACTGCCCATTTAGTAGTTTTTGACTGACGCAGTTATGGACCAGTTTATCCAAGAGAACATTACTATGAACTTGGTGGGAATAATAGGGGAAAGCTAATGAGAAACTTTTTAATCAGTGACTTTTTTTGCTAACATCTAGATAATCAAGGTAGGAAGAGAGAAAATGTAATGTGGCTATAGAAATAAGTTGCTGTGACCAGAACATGTTCTGTAACTTCAGCTGAGCAGCTAAAAGGCTCCTCGGTCATGGTCGGCTGAAGAGACTATGACTAAAGTAAACTTCTGGATGATTTAGAATGTACCAAGGTAGTGTCATGTTTTGGTTTTACTGTTTACTTACTCTTTTCTTGAATGTGAATTTGATTTCTAGTATATTTAGAGAAATACAAATATCCTAAATTTTTCTGCATCACTCGAGTCAAGTAACCAAAAACAATTGTGTAAAGTTGTGCATTAGAGTTTGCAGAATTATTCAGNCCCTCCTTCCCTCCTTCCCTCCTTCCTTCCCTCCTTCCTTCCCTCCTTCCTTCCCTCCTTCCTTCCCTCCTTCCTTCCTTCCCTCCCATCCATCCATCCTTCCATGTTAAGTCAAATTGTTTAGCAAGGTGCTTACACACATCTCTTGCATGTAAACAGTGATATCTGGGAATAACAAAAAAATCTTCAGAACCTGAGGCCTGTAGCTGGATTTTGAGTCACCTGAAATGATGGGTATTCAGACAGAAATGTTTCCAATGTTGAACTTTTCCAAGGCCATTTAATTTTTCCTGTTGCTTTGGTGCATGCAACAAGTTAAATGTTCCTGTTGAAGCAGAAGCGCTGTTAAATAATGCAGAAATATTACCTAACCCTTATGTGGTTCTGTATGTGCTCTCCTGATAACTCTGTACAGCCCCTATACATAATTCACGTGGACCATGCAACATAATGTAGAGAGAGCTGGGGGGTTTTTGGTTCTGTGGATTTTCACACAGATGAGCACCATCTGTCCACACATTCCGCTGTCGACAGAATCCCTGAGGGGCCACATGCAGCAGTCTGAGGTGCAGCTTTGTCTTTCCTCTTTGGAGTGTTTGATCCACAGAACTGGCAGTCTGGTGGGAGTTCACACAAAAGTTACTGCCAGTGCAGTGGTTGCATTAAGAAAAATATGTGGTTGATTTATTAACATGCTAATTAGGGCAAACAGAGGGAAGTTTTCTGAAGAAGTGGGCAGATGGTCTGGATCTGTCCTACAAGTCTGATTTCAGTCTGCATGTGAACAGAAAGAAAAGGAAAAAAAGAAGCCCAATGACCACAGATTTCAAAAAGAATTGGCAGCAGCTACTTTGTTAAGGAAAATACCTGATTTTCTAACACTGACTGCTTTTTTCCTCAATTATAAAGGCTGACAGAATATGGGATGTTAGGACTTTTGAAAACTGATGGTGAGTTGGTGAACTTTGTTGCTTCTAAAAATATATAAATAAGATAAACTAGTGAGAAAAACAATTATCCTCCTAAACATAACCAAATTTTTATACCTACAGGAACCTGGTTTTTAAATCTGCTGAAGGCATGCATGTAATTAGAAGGGCTTACATACAATATTTTGCCAGGATGTGTAGCTGGGCTTTTATGACATTTGAGTAAATTTATAGGTGGAATATTTTTAAACCCGAATAAGCCAAACCACATTGCTTCAATATCCTTTGAGAAAACAGCCATTTCCTGAAGTGTGTACTGCCATTGTGGGAGCTGAAGTTGTGTGTTTTTTTGAGATTAAATTTGGCTGCGATCTGTTCCAACACTTGCCTGGAGAACCTTCACAGCCAGCACAGCTCTGAACCGCCTGCCGCTCACCTTGCCTTTCTCAGCCCAAGTATTAACACTTGGATGGGGAATCAGCCTCTCTCAGCCTGTAAATACTTGAAACTTGTCCTACTATTAGCCAATCAGAAGATTAATAATACTGTCTGAATTTTGTCATTGTTGTCACTGGCTAGTTATTGGAGAAGAAAGTAATTTTTGAACCTGACTTGCTGTAGTTTAGGTGGAGAAGGACCTCCAAAGACTTGAGTAATTTTGTGGGTTGAAGTTACTACTTCAGAAGGGTCTTTATTTCCTATTCCATGAGAAGGGAGGTAATTACAGTGGGCAGCACAGGCACCAGGCACTGCCTGTAGCCAGCAGAAATGGGAATACATCTATTGCACTCCTCTGTTCATGAAGAGAACCCCAGGACAGATTCCCCCGCTCTGGCTAAGCTCTGCTGTGCCAAGAGGTCCCCAGTGGCTCCTCTGTGGTGGGACTGGAGTGAGGGGGTTGCAGCACAAAGATTGCTGGCCTGAGTGCCAGCTCTGACCTCCCAGATTGCTGAAACTGAACAGGCTCAGTTTCAGCAGGAATGGGAATCCAGGAAAAGGTGTAGTAGAATACACCTCAGATATTCCAGCAAGGGGAAGTGTTTAACAACCCCATGTAATGACTTGGTGTTTCCTGTGTCTTAACTTTGTGAAACCTCATCTCACTTTGTGGATGTTCTGAAGAGTGACAGTTCCCTTTGGAGTTTTCTTCTTGCACAAGCTTAGAGAGTACTTAACCCCCAGTCACAGAGAGATGTGGGGATGTGTCATGGTGGGTGCAGGGGCAGCTCCTTTGCTGTGTGCTTGGAATGAGGCATTGAATGTCTCTATCTCCATGCCACTGAATATATGTAGCTTAAGAGAAACACATGGGAATTATGTGTTTGCTCTCTGGAAAAATGTAGTTGTGCTAGTGTGAAAAGAAAAAAAACCCCTAAGTTTTGAACAAAACCAGCAGGTCACACTAGTACATGTCCAGACATTCTCTTGTTGCATTCCTCTTCCTTCTCCTGGAGTGCTGTGAACCACAGCCTTCCAGTGCAGTGCAGGCTGAGCAACCTTTGAATTGTCACCTCTGTGGTAAATATGATGTTGAGTCTGACGTGACTGCAAGGTATTACAAGTCAGTCTGCTTATGCTGCCTGCCTGGATTGCTGCCCTTGTGGGCAAGGCTTAGAAATGTGTCTGTCACTGAGAGCAGTCTTCCTGTCAAGCTGCTCCATCAGTGCAGTGATGGTTTTCAAAGTGCTGCTTTTCCATGTCACACTAAGTATACCAGGATGGAGCTCCTGTCAGCCCCACTGGGAATTATTTCACAGTGTGATACACCTGAGGATCACTAAGTGCTGCAAGATTATTTGGTTTAAATGCTTTCTTTATTTGATGTCTCCTTTCCATTTACCCCTCTTTCATGCACTTAGCCTGGTAACATTTTGCCTCTCTTCAAACCTTCACCCATAGAGTCATCCTCACCAAATCTTAATTCTGTGGTGGTACTGTAAATCAGTTAACATCTTTTGAGCACATTGCCTCCCTGACCTGAATTCTCTTTGTAGCTCCTAGACTGTAGCCTTTACCAGAGCACTGGGCTTACCCCTAGCTCAGAGAAATTTTGGAGGTACACGATATACTATAATAAGGTTCATACTGACCATCTTCTGGTTTGCTGATGGTGATATAAAGCAATGAAGTAGAAAATGATGGAGGGTTATATTCATTTTAAAGGGTTTTGCTACAGCAGTCTGTCCCCAACCTGTGAGATTTTTCTTTGTTTGTTTAGATCTTCTAGAGAAGTCTCGTGTTGTTAAGCAGCCAAGGGGTGAAAGAAACTTCCACATTTTCTATCAGATCCTGTCTGGTGCATCAGAAGAGTTTCTCTGTAAGTGTTGCCCTTGTGCCATGTTCAGATATGAGTTTTCTTTGTATTTAATGTGCTATTCCATGCACATCATCTTTTGTGGGAAATGTGATATTGTTTAATTTTTCAAATTACTGGTGGTAGTATCATTGGTAATACCTGAAGTCCACATATGCTTTGATATTATCCACATACCTGTGTCAGAATTGGCTTAGCAATGTATTATAAACAAATCTGAAAACCTGTTCTTATTCAGAAGGCTAATAATTAAAAGATTCTTGAAGAAAATCCAGTAATAACCTATTCCTGACAATGCTGATTCTGGGATAAAATTGCTACTAACAAGAAAGCCTTTACTAATGATATTTTTATTTGATTTATTAGGCAAACTCAAGCTGGAGAGGGACTTCAGCAGGTACAACTACCTGGGCCTTGATTCTGCCAGAGTGAATGGAGTGGATGATGCTTCAAACTTCAGAACAGTCAGAGTAAGAGGGAGCAGGGGCTGGCTGTGCACTCAACACCAGTGCAGGGTCCTTATGGCCCTTTGTCTGTCTGTTCATGCTGGGCTGGGCTGGGAGGGCCACCTTTTCTGAGTGCTGGCCCTCTTCATGCTGGGATAGAGCATGTTTGCACAGGGAAACATGGATACAGCTAGGAAATAGGGTCAAGTTTCTGGAGTATTCTTACAGGAATACAAAAAGGACTAAAAAAAAAAAAAAAGAAAACAAAACCAAACCCACAAAAAACTCCCCTGAACCAAAAGAAACACACAAACAAAAAGAAAACAAAAGATGGTGGAAAAAAACCCCCAGATGTCTTGGTCAGATCCTGGGAGAAGTTCTATTTTGTAGTGTCTTAGGACAGCAGTGACTGAGCCTCAGGGACCAGATGATGTTGACCAAGTTGAAAGAAAAAGAGGGATGATTCTCAAGAGGATTTGCTGTCCTGTTTTTGCTTGGTTGTACTCAGGGACAAGATGAATACAGGACCTTGTTACGCAGTGTATGCAAATATCCATTCTGAAAGTGACTGGTCTGAGAAGACAGGAATACCTGTTCATTTGACTGGGAAAAATTGGGTTGGGTTACAAACTAAATTAAGTGGCTAAAAAAAGTACAGCATTTCAGAAACCCAGATATTGAATGAGTCCTAGAAGTGGACTGGACTGAATGCCAGCTCCATTTTTGCACCTCCTGTGTATTAAAAAACTTAGTTATCTTAGCATAGGAGTTAAACAATGCACTTTTAGTAGCAGCAGTGCTTATAAACCATTTGTAATTAATGCAGATAAGTGGTGAATTTTTCAATTATGATCTGTTTAAATGTAGATGCTTTTATCTCATAATTTTATTTGTCTCCTTTCCAGAATGCAATGCAGATTGTTGGGTTTATGGATCATGAAAGCCAGTCGGTTTTTGAAGTAGTGGCAGCTGTTCTGAAATTGGGAAATATCGAATTTAAGCCTGAATCTCGTGCAAATGGCCTAGATGAAAGTAAAATCAAAGATAAAAATGGTAAGATGAGATTAGTGATGGGAGGAAAGCCACTAATTTGTCTGAAGTCATTATTAATTTTGTCATTTCTGCAGACATACAATATCATTACATATGAATTAAATAAGATTGTTTCCAGAGGTCACCCTCAGGCAACTATGGGCTGCATTCTGTACAATTTCAATAACTATGTTTGAAATTCCAGAAATTATTATTTTCTCTTTTCTTCCCACTTTATTAGCACTTTGTTCTAAAATGTTAAATGGTTCTGTGCCTTTATGTAGCTGCTTGTTTTTTCTGCAGTGCAGGATTTTTGTTCTTTTGCAGTGTCTCTGCCTTTAGTGTCAGATTCATTTGGTGATGTTTTTGCAGCTGATGTATTTTGAAAGTTCATTTTCATCTGAAAGCTTTTCATTATGAAAAGTAGTCTGCTATAAATGAACAGAAAGTTTCTTCTCAAAAATAAGTGGATAGGAATTGCTTTCAAAACCAGTAGCTGTTTCCTTGCACTGTGCATATTTTTAAAAACTTTGCGTGGCAGGGTGGTGGGGAAAGAGTGTGAATGGGGAACATTTCTGTTGAAGAGCATTTTGGGAAAATGCCACACTTCTTAAAAGCTGGTAGTTTTGGGGAATGAAAAGCAACAATAACAAAGGATTAATTGTATTTACACTTTGTTTTTTCTTGCTAGAACTCAAGGAAATCTGTGAGTTGACAGGTATAGACCAGTCTGTATTGGAGAGAGCTTTCAGCTTCAGGACAGTTGAGGCCAAACAAGAGAAAGTTTCAACAACACTAAATGTGGCTCAGGTAAAAAGAGGTCCTGATTTAAAAGGCAAGAATAATTTTAAATGGCAATTTTATTCTGCATGATTAGATCATAACTAGCCCAGTAAAAACTACAACCAAAAGGCTGCACTGAATAAATCACAGACATAAGTGTGTATTTCCTTCAATGGTTTCTAAATGTTAAGAGATACTGGATGCTTTGGTTTTGTGTGTGCATTACCTCCAAAAGATGAGGCACAGGCAAATGTTGCAGAGAATGAAAAAACAAGCAGTCCTGGACCAAGCAGATGTTGCAAGTGTTGTGGCAGTGTTTTTGTTTAGGGCAACTGCTGTAATTCCATGAGTTGCAGGCCCCGGGCTGCTGAAAACCCTTTGCTTCCCGTGTGAATTCATCTGCCCCTAACGCTGCAGAGTCAGGGTGCTTGCCACCTGTGTCTCATCAGCTCAGGCTAGCAGGAATGTGGCTTCTCCAGCTGCAGCTGCTCAAGTCCCTTTGCCTTAGGATCAGGATGGGGGATGTGAATCTTGAGTGAGCAGCTGGAAGGGAGCAGGAGTGCCCTGGTTGTGGCTGCTGTTCCAGCCAGCCCGTGGCCAGGGGCAGAGCTCCTGTGCCCACTTAGGCATGGCCAGTGCCCCCTGTGCTGGTTCTGCTCAGTTCATAGCACCTTTAAGACATGTCAGCAGCAGGAAAATGTTTGGTTTCACCCAGCATTTATAACATTTTTCTTCTTTTTTTTCTCTTCAGGCTTATTATGCCCGTGATGCTCTGGCTAAGAATTTATACAGTCGACTGTTCTCCTGGCTTGTTACCAGGATCAATGAGAGCATTAAGGTATTGTTGCTTTGTGCTTGTAAAAAAGAAAAAAAAAAATCAATAGAAATCCTTTAAATTAAAGTGGACAGTAAAACTGTGTTTGGAAATTTCATTTCTCCTGTCTGTACACTGTTACACACAAATAACTATATCACAGCTCAACAAATTGCTCTCTGCTTTGTTCTTAAGCTTATAAAAATATTCACATTAAGTGTATTTTGGGAAACCATACTTAATATTTTAGTTTTACAGTATTTGACAGCCTACTTATGAGATACATTAATTTTCTTGCATCTCAAGTATGCTATGTACAGATAACTGATTCAATGTTTAATTTTGTTTAAGGCACAAACAAAAGTGAGAAAGAAGGTAATGGGGGTGCTGGACATCTATGGCTTTGAAATTTTTGAGGTAAGACCTTTATAATGGTAACCATTTAGTGAGAGAGATGTTATTAAAGCTTAACAGAGTTGTTCATGAATTCATAATCAGAATATATGTAATTTCACTCAAGTGTGTCATGCCTGACCAAAAAAACCCAACCCAACAAAAGAAACCACTAGAAAAGTAAGCCAAAGAAAGATGTCTTAACATGTCTGGCAGTTGAACAAAAATTGTGAAAGTCAAACTTGTGTTTTTACACAAATAAATATTTCTGATGGATACTAAATATATTTTGTTGTGACATACATTCTAAGCATAGGAGAAACTCTGGCACTGTCATTTCTGCTCCGAGGCATTTTGTGGATGTCTTTGAACAAGCTGTGTATCCTGAGAGGGGAAAAAACAAAGCCAACCACCCAACAAAAACTATACATTTTTTACCTGTCAGAATTAAACAAGGACTTATATTGCATTTCATCTCAATTCACTTAGATAAATACTCTGTACCTATTCCTAGCTAGAGATCTGTGGCTCACTGCTGCTTATTTGCAACAGTATTTTTAGACTGGTGGTGTTTGAAACAAAACAATCAATGAAGAGTTTTTAATTGGGGTAGAGAGCACCAGGGACAGGGCATTTTCATAAATCTTGTTCTGACAGTTTTTGTTAAGAGATTTAGAGATCTTGATTGGAATCTGTATGTGTTCAAACTAGAAACTCATCTGAGAAGAAAAAAAAAATCTGTAGAAAACATGCAATCCTGACCCACTTCTCTACATCCCTCTGAGAAATCCCTGGGGAGGGTGTTTAAGGTGTTTAAACATGCTGGAGAGGGTATTTAAGCTGAGTGGGAAATGGGAATTATCCAGAAAAGAGTAAGTGGTCATGTGAGGGTGGTGTAAGTTTCATTTCAGAAGCAAAACATCCAACTATGTGCAAATCAGAGCACCGCTGTGAAGAGGAAGAGGAAAGCTGAGAGCTGCCTCAAGGGCTTGCTGAGCAAGGTTGTGTTGTTTGCATTAAACACAAAAGCATATTTATGGAAATATCGTGCAAGGTATTTCAGGTGGCTGAACGGGGATCTTGGTGCAAGATCTCTTGAGAGCTGGTCCTTGCAGTAGCTTTTAGGAAGCTGGCACTGGAATGGTGCTGCTGGCATCCTCAAGGCAGGACTTGTTTTTTCTAGCTCCCCTATGTTTGACTGGCTTAGACGTGCGCAGGGAGGTGGGAGACTGAAGCTTGAACCAGCACATGAGCCTGCTGAAGGATTGTGTTTGTGGGATGGTGTTCCAGAGACGAGGCTGTTTCTTGCATGTAATTTTCATCTTTTCTACATTCAGCCTCTTAGAAGGTCATAAGTAAGTGGCTGAGTGCAGGAGAAAAATGAAAAAACCAGGGCTCTTTTCACTTACCTGTCATACTGAAAGCTACAGTGTAGCTTTCTCAAAAGCTGCAAACTCAAAAGCTTTGAAATATTGTGGGTATTTATTGTTCACTCCTTTAAATGCTGAGTGTTGGTTTTCCTGGAAAAGGTGGGGAAGGTTTTGCCCTTGTGACTTGAGGATCAAATTCATCAGTACATTCATACAAGGTGTGACTCTCTTTCATGAGTTAAGACCTATGGTGAGAATAGTAGCCAAGCAGCTTGGTTCAGCATCGCAGAAATAACTGAATTATTGTTTAATTACATTAAAGCAACTAATCAATAAATAAAACTTGGACGCTATACAGCCGCATATGTCAAGGAAAATTTCATAATGTCGTAAGATTTATAGCATAACAAATACAATGGTATTTGGAGTGTTTTGCTGTATGGTCTATTTGTAAACACGATAGCCAAACATTCAAAATATTAGCTGAGGTGTACCTAGTGGCAGTAACATATCCATCTAATTATAAATCAGTTAAAACCTCTGACTAAAAATGTGCAGTACCCTCTTGAACCGAATTCTTCAGTCATATTTTGATTTTCACGTCTGTTCCTGAAAGTTAAAACTAATGTCAGCTCTACAAAGAATGTTTGTTGGCAAAAATGCACTTGAAAGGCTTCACCTCTAAATTTGTGCCTTTTAAATGTGCAAGCTGTTTGATGTGCTGAGGGTGGAAAGGCCTACATTAATCATGTTTCTACTCAGGAATCAGGTAAGTCTATCATTAGTGCATGGTCTTTGACCTGAAGTGGCCTTGTACCCTGGAGACAGAACGTATCAAAACCCACTGGAGGTGTAGCAGTAGTGTTTTATATACATGCAAAATACTTACACAGGAAGCTCAATACCATTGGAATAATCAGCAAAGAATGTGTTTACTGAATGGTGATTTTTACATTTTAATTTTTTTTCCTTTGTTCTCGATGTTTTTGTTTTGTTTCCTAATGGGCAGGGCACAATATTTCTTGGGCTTTTTTTTCTGTTTGGGATGATTCTTTGAATCATCCTACAGTTCCTTGTGTAAGTAAAATGAATAAAGAAATCCAGATTTACCGTTCTGAAAGATCCTACACTTCACCTTCTTGATGACAATAGCAGTCTTGTTCTGTTATATGCAAATGGAAGCTTTTAAATGAGATTTTTCATCTATTTTTGAAAGATTAATTTATTTACTGTTCACCGTAGTTTCTGCAATTTTCTGCTGAAGTTAATTTACAAGGGTAACTGGAGGTTTCTTGGAAATTAACAGAGAAAAGATAACTGGAGTATTGATACTGCTGGCATACACTCTTTGGAATTTGGGTTTTGCTAGTATATTTATCAAACACAAACCCCATTTTTCAGACAAACACAAAAGCCATCCAATAAAGTAGATATAAGGACTTGACTGTCTGAAAATTCAGATTAGGGAATTTAAATCTATCAATAATTCTCAGCCTCTGTGGATTTGGCAGATGTCAGCAGCAAGCTTGGCTACACAAGATACAAAATAGGTGCTGTAAAGCTGTGTTTATTTTTGAATCTTGCCACGCCTTTTGTGGTAAGCCACATTCTGGGACTGAATGTTTGCAAAGTGAAACGCTGAAATTTTGGGTGGCTCTGTATGAGTTGTCTGTAGGCAAGGATTTAGGGACTAGGATTAGTGTGAAAATGCAGGCTGGAGGGCTGGGCTGGTTGTCTAACTGGGCTGCTGGAGTTTGGGCAGTGGCCTGAAGCCTGACACTAATTGCTCCAAGTATGTTTATCCACATTTTTGAGCACCTCTGTATGTGGTCAGTGTGCAGTCTAGACTGTGATTTGAGATAGGGTAGGGCTGATGGCTGGTGGCACCAGCAGTTTTAGAGTCAGCTTGATTCTAGGCTTCCTGGGGTAGGTTTGGGGCTGTTCCCATTTTATTCCATGTTTGGTTGTGTGTTTTTGGGCAGAAAGCTGTTTTTGCATCTCTGCAGGATGTTGGGGCGGAGTCCTGGAAGGGTGTGGTTTGTGATCAAGGAGTGAAGGCTGTAGGAGGCAGATGATGGGAGCCTGGCAGGGCTCGGCAGAGATGAGCAGAAGTCCCTCTCCATTTGCTTTGGGTATTGAGTTTCCTGTTGTGTATGTTTCCTGGGGAGACAAGAAGTAGGATATGTAAAAATGAATATCATGGAACGAGTGTATTTCATCCTGCCCAGCCCTTCAGAGATAGAAATGTCTGTCTGTGCTAGTTGGCTTAAAGGCTTTATTCTGAATATTCAGGCACCACTCTGCAGCTGGTCCATATGATGAAGTTAATGATTTGGAGTGCAGTTTTATGGACGTTAACGCTGCCAAACAAGGCTTATTTTTGAAATTTGCCAGGCCTCGAGAAGACAGTTTGAGAGTGTGAGTACTTCCTGCTCAGTCCCTTGGTGGAGCAGTTTGTTCCATGTATTTTAGCCTGACAACAAACTGAGATGCACCCACGACAGAGTTGCAGAGAGGGGCTGGTTCCATTTGGTTGACCAGAGGTGATGTGACTCCCTTGTCTTTGGGGACACCATGTGACCAACTCCTTTTGCTCCAGGTAGACAAGAACATGCCAAGACACGGCAGAATCTACCACATTCTGTGGAAAACCCACAAGTAAATAAAAATATGACCAGTAAACCAGCCAAACAAGCCACCCAGGAGTAAAACCAGGTCCATTTCTCACAGTCTGTGATTCATTTTGATAGCACTTCTTTTTAAGGCAATTGGCTTGTTTCTTGTGCATAGAAGTCCCTTGAGGTGACAGAAAAAAACTCGATCCTGCTGCATGTACTATATAAGCTGTCATCTGGACAACAATAAAATTACAATATCTCTATTGAGGGAATATGTTAGAAATATGAAGAATGCATTTTCTTCATATTAACAAGTTCATAGTTGTGTTAATTGTCTGTTTTTTAGAGGGAGGTAACCAAATAAGGAGCAGTAATCACTAAAAATGTCTTTCTAGGTGTTTAAGGCATGCAAAAATAGAGGAGATATTTCCACCTTCACCATAAACCTGTGCAACACCTTGGTCCAGCTGCTGACTGGTTGCTTTGCATTTTTCTGTCCTGTTGATTACATGAAGGGCATTCCAGTTTCAGAGCACACTGAGCTCGGAGAGATTGCTCCTGGATATCAGGGTCTTCCCCCCACACCCTGAAGGATTAGTTTGCAGGAGAAGGGTCTAGTTAGTTGCTAGCAGGATGTCATATTAGACAAAAAAACCAAACCAAACCAAAAAAACCTAAGGAGGAAATTGACTTATCAGGATCTTATTTTATCTTCTTTTTTTTTCTGGGAAACCTTCCTTCATGTTCTGGCTTTGGCTTTAACTCATCCATGGATATCTGTTTTATTAGTTGCCTTCATCTCCAGACCTTAATTTCCAGCTGCTTTTTCTAGGCTGTCTACCTTGCAACAGATTCCCTTTTTGAAACTGTTTAACCCTTGACTGATGCCCAGAAGTTTATCCTATACTGGCAAGCAGCAGTGCCAAAATGCGTGTACCCAGTCCTCTACTTCTTCTGGCAAACCCCAGTCTAGTGGGAAAGAACAGAACTGAATTTTTAATCTATAATTGATCAACTACCTCTTCAGTCAAGTGTTATGCAAGAGAGGAGCTTTACAGAGAGGGACCCTTGGTTGGACTCCTAGGTGCCAGGGAGATTTTTAAATACTGTTACAGCAATAATGTCCTTAAGTGATGGGACGCTCAAAGCAGCGGTGCATCCCAGAAAGTTAACCACCATTTAATGAATTGTATTATAACATAAGTATTTAGAGAGGCTTATTTTGCAACGGGCAATTTTATGAAGTAAAACCCATTGGCTGGCTGTTTGCAACAGGAAATGCTTGAAATGCTGGAGCAAAAATACACAAATATTCTGCTTCAGGTTGTGAGAATAATGTTTTGCCCTACAGCAGCTATTTGTCTTAGTAGAGGAATGGTTCTGATTATACAGTAGGTTCTTGCCTTTTTCTAATTCCTGTTGTTCCAAGAGTGTAATTTATCACGTTTAGTTTGTTAAAGTGATGGTACCTGGGTTTTCCCAGGAATCACACCTGCACTGTAGTTTCTCGCCCTTTCAAGTCCAGATTTGGGTCAGACCTGTGTGCCTGGACAGCACAGCTGGGAGCAAGATAGGTTTCCGAATGCCTGGTTCTCTGCTTGGCACACAAAAAGGGCTGAAGTTGGTTGAGCTACAGAAATATGGAAAATGGATAATCCCCGAAGCTTCGGCACAGATCTTTCTTGCTTCCATGAGGTACACTGAAACATGGCTTGATTGCATAGAGTGGAATATTTATAATTAAAAGATGTGCCTCTCTGGTTCTTTGCCTATAGAGATATTTACACAAAAGCCCGGAGCAGTCTAGTTTACAGGAAATAAGCTTGATTGCTCAAATATTTTTATATGTATACAGAATAGAAAGGGATAAATATTTATATGTCTTTAAATTTGCAAAAAATTTTGAAAAATTATTATAACTGAGTCACGTTATTGCTTTCTGAGATTAAAATAGTATCTCTTTTCATTTTCTTTAAATGCAGTTTTCCCATTTTGCTGATTTTAACTTCCTAGCATTTATATTCCATAATTTCATATCATAAACTCGTATGCTTGTGTGGTCATAAATAAAACCCCCTATCCCCAGACACCACAGTAGCATATAAATTGCATTTGCTGGTTGATTTCACTCTTCATTCCACCATTCATCTCAGTGAAGTGAGTATGTTGGTCTTTTATCATCATTACTTCTGCCATCTGGCTTTTTCTCTAGGGGCCTGATGGAAGTACTTGGGGTCACCTGCTTATGTTAGGAGGCAGTCAGAGACTTCTGATGCCTGGAGCTATGTTAATATTAAAAAAAAAAACCCTTGTTTTCTGGGGCTATTTGTTCTAGAGCTGAAGTATCAGTCTCTCTATGTCTTTTTCCCTTCTCACATTGATGTAAAAGTTCATTTTAATGACATCAGTCCTGTTGATTTCAACAATCTCATGACTTGAAATGTTTAGGGTTTTCTTTTAAAAGATGCTCTTCCTTTAAATACATCTCTGGTTTTATTTTAGCTGTATGTGCTCACATAATATATTTGAAAAAATATTGGTGGACACCTTGCAGACTGAGCAATGTGTAGATTTTTGAATTGCCTCTGAACAAGAATGGTGTGATGAAAGATTAAGAAGGAAGAGGTGCATATGCGTATGTGAGAAACACCTACAAAGGTGTGACACTGAGATGTGCTATACCTGAGTCCAAAGCTTTGGATCATCATCTGCTTAATTTGGGGAAAACAGTGGAGAGGACACAAAAAATGGAACACTTAATGTCAAACTTTATTAGGCAGGTGGATGGTAAGAATTTATTCCTGCCTACTGGAAAGGTACCTGGTTTTCAGTTTTAAGCAGGTGTCTTAGTTGCCTTATCATCTTTGGAAATTACTGGAAAGTGGGAAGTCAGAAGTGAATTTGAATTCTGTGTGGGGAGAGACGGTTAGAAAGTATCTAATGTTGATAGGAAAATGCCCTGTTTTAGATATTTTCTGTTCATAAATCTAATGGAGATATTTCTGCTTGAGACCAGTAAGAGATTTTTAGCCTTTTTTTTTTCAGAATTTTTTTGTCTGTTTCACATTGTTATTTTACTAGTACAAAAATGTATAAAGTCAGCAACAAACCATTTATGTCTTTTTCAGGTGATTCCACGGTACACAAGTGGAATCTTTCGAAGAAGTTAGGTAAAATATCAAGGACAAAAGAATATTTTCTGTAGGACTTTCAAGCACTTGTATGTAGTAGCTGTGGCTTACAGATAGAACTTTATAGCTAGTTGATATGATCAGTTTGTGGCATGGAGAAAAATTTTTTGAGTTCAAAACTTGTTATTCATGAAATACCAACCGTGAAGGTTGATAAAGAATGAAGCTGTAAGAGCAAGACACCATTATTTGAGAAGTGAGAACCATGGTGAAGTAGGCTTTGATTTTTGTCAGTGAATTTTTCTACTCCTCTAAAATTAATGTTGCATCTGATACAAGATTCAGAGGACAAGCTGAGGGGCGTTGGTTGAGCTGTATCTGTAAATTCAACATGACTTTAAGCTTAATCTCAGGTGATATTCTGTTTTCCCAGCACCTTTATTTAATTTGAGAGACTGTGTGGTTTTACATTCCCTGAAAGTTTTATTTTGTATTCCACAATGCTTTCAAAGGCATAGTTAGGAAGCTGCTATTAAAATGCAGGGATTGAAGTGATGCCCTCAACATTAGAAGTAGCAGAATTACAGCCTGGAAGAGAAGCTGACACTTTGAGAATATATGGTCTTAATTTTTTTTTTTCCCCCCTTTAAATTTTCCTAAGAATATTTGATGGCTCTTCCTCACATTTTGGGTTTGACTGCACTGCTTCTGTGTTGGCCAAACCCCTTTCTGTCACTTAATACAAGTTGTCAGCATAAGGTGCAAGTAGTCTCTCATGGCTGGGTCCCTGCAGCCCCTGTCTTCTGAGAGTGTTTAGTGATGTGCTATCACTGATATGGGTTATTCTCTATTGCCTTCTAAAAAAAAAAATATGTCCTTTAGAGCTCTTCTAATTCTATTGTATTCATTTCTATTAGACCTTCATTAAAATACTGGAGGGGGACAACTTATCTGTGAATGTTTTTATATGCTCTGTGGAGCCCTCACATAACTAAAAATCAGAGATATTAATTAAGGGAGAATAAATGCACAACCTCTGTTGCCTTCGTCAGAATTGCTTAGAGATAAACACTCTAATTGGTTTTTTTCATACGGGGTTTTTAAAAACCTTTTCTGAAGAGTATTTTATTTACCAAATGTCTTCTGGTCTACTCAGAGTTAAGTGTTTTGAGAATTTCAGTAATTTCAAACACTCTTCCTCATTTTCTTTGCCATAATTAACTGTCTTAGCCTTTTGCTCTGTGTTATTCATAAAGAACAACATTGCTGCTGCTCTTTGATAACTTTTTGCCTGCAATAGCAATTTTCAGTGGCTTCGCAATGTCACATAGAATTTCATAGCTCAAAGTGAGCAATTTGTGGAGAACTCTGTGGATTTTTGTTTGCCTTTTTGGTTTTTTTTGGCAAGCCATGAATATCACAGATCCACAGCAAAACAGGAAAGCATCTAGCAATTACTTTAATGTATTGTTAATGACCTTTCAGTTAGGTGGTTTAGCGGGATTTTCTGTTCAGTGTCCATCCTCTTTTGATGACCAAGCCTGTATAATTTGTGAGTGAATAGTCCTGAAGCTGTTTTAGTAAGAATAACCTAGTCTTTTGGAGAAGCAGTCTCTCTGAGTTGGGTGGCATGTGCCTGGCAGGAGGATGCAGAGTGTGTCTTACCCTTTTTCTTTGTCTGGGTGATGTGACAGTTGGGGTCCTCTTACTTCATACTCAATATATCTGAAATTATGGCCTTATCTGAACATGTCAAGTAAACTTATACTCATTCTTCCTCCAGTATTCTCCATTCCCTTCCACATTTTCCTCTTCTGTTGCAGAGATTTGTATGCCTAAGGTTATAAATAATGCTTTTAGAGGCAAAAGTTACCTGGTGATTTAGAGACAGGGCAATGCAAAAATGCTGTTCTGTGTTAGGCTCTGATGTGTCTCAACCTCTTGGTTTATTTGATAATATTTAGACAGTACCTAAATATAGACTCACCTACGAAGATGTGATACATAACATTTATGTAGTACTTTGCATTTTCAGTGATACAAAGATTGATCTACTTGGTATGCTAAATAAATGCTAATAGATATATTCTGTATTGTTATGGGAGTAGAATAAATACTGACTGTAGTTTATGTAATTTCTTTTTCAACAGAATGCAGTAAGTATGACTTGTTTGCAGTGCTGATTTTGCTGCATGCCAAATTTTAACTCTCTCATCTAGAGCTATGCAAGTTTTGCAATCTCTGAGTGATAATTGCAGTTGGTGAGAGGGGCAGCATTTGTGGCTGAGGAATTTTGGTGATCAGCTATGATTTTGCTTCATTTAAAACTAAAATGATAAAAGTAATCTGTGCTACCTCAGTATTTTCTAATCTGCTTGCGTGTTCTTAATCTCATTTAGCAACCAGATCCTTAAATCAAACATTCCAATGATCTCACTTGCCTTCAGTGATAAAAATTCTGTCAGCATAATTTAAGCTTCACAGGTATTGCATAGCAGATTATCTGGTAGTTTAAAAAGGCAGAGTGCCATGTCACAGCTTGTGATGGGGCAGTCACGGAGCCTCCTTCTTGTGCCCACCCCTCCTGCTGGGATCTGCTCCACTCCCTAGTCCCTTCTGCAAAGGGTCACACATCTGCTTGCTCCCTAACCCAGTTTTAGATTAATTAGCCTGTTAGAGGAATTTTAGTCAATGAAGCTTTTTAGTTTCCTGTCATTTCAAGGGGCAGTTTGTTGGCAGGGAGGAGGTGGGTTGACCTCTGGAGCCAATAATCTCTTAACCCAGGCTCAGCTGCAACTGGAAATGCAGCTTGAGCCTTGTTCTGCAGGGAAATAGGATGCTTTATTGGCTGCTGAGTGGAAAAGAGCTACTGCTACTGTCATGGTTTTATTTATCAGACCCCGCAGGACACTACATTTTACATATGGGGACAGAATAGTGCAGGCAAAATTTTGGCTGTTTATTCCTGACACCACAGGTGTCCTTGTGACTTGTTAAAAGGAATCAGTGTGGAGGCACCATGAATAAAACCTGCAGAGGTTTTTGTCCCTCCCAATGGACAAAGCCTCAGGGAAGGATTTGTTCTAAAATCTCTAAACTAATCGTGCTCTCAATCAAATATTACTCCAACCATCACATCACAAAAGTGGAAGGAGTAGTTAATACAGCAGCTTGTTGACCTGCAGCTGCTGCAGTAACTCACTCCAGCTGGGTTCCAGGCTGTTTACACAAACCAAACTCAAACGTGTTTCATCTGACAGGACAACAGCTTTGAGCAATTCATTATCAACTACTGTAATGAGAAGTTGCAGCAGATCTTCATTGAACTCACCCTCAAGGAAGAGCAGGAGGAATACATCCGAGAGGTAATACTTGAATGGATCTTTCCTTATCCTCCCATTGTCCCCAAGATACACAGGCATGCAGGCTGGAAACATTTTTCAGGCAACAGAGGCACTTTTTGACCACAGGACTGACATGGAGCATGTTTGTGTGGGGCTGTGTGGTAGTTACATTAAGCAAAAAATGTTGGTTTGGCATTTGTTTCACATTATGAGTTCTCCAGGTAAAAAACAGACCCAGCTCTGATTCATTCATTGGCAATAATGACTGGCAGTTCTGAGCAAGGGCTAATTGATTTATTAGAACACTCACTGGTATCAGTTTCTGCTATTAGTGCCATTACCCTGCAGTCTCTGTTTGGATTATACAGCAATGTCTGGGATGCACCCCAAGAACAGCCACAGCCAATCTTTCCTCAATGGGAATTGGGTGACTCAAATAATAGCACACAACATGAAAGAAACTGCACATAGAGTTTTGGTTCTAGTATTCTTTCAGGTATGTATTGAAGGGAGCCATGGGAGTTTTATGGATAAATTTAAGATGTCCTGTGGAGCTCAGCCTCTGGTGTTTGATGTTATTCTGTGAGTGAACATCAAGCTAAAGTTTTAATAGGTTTTAGCAGTGCTCCACATGATACACAGGCCTCAGACAAAATACCAGCTGCCAGCTGTAAAAACTGGCACACACTGTCTGTACTCAAACTGGATGAGACCATTTTGCTGTGTAAACACTTTTTAAAATTACATAAAGTTCCTGCCTTTTGATCCTGAGGATAACATGAAATTTCATCATCTCTTTTTAATTTTACATTCAGGGTTGAACCATCATTACTGCAGTTTGGTTCTTGAATGATATTTCAAATGCTCTGAGAAAAGTAAACTGTAAGAAGTACCATAGAGTGCAAATTAAGAATGAAATTAATATTTTTGTTCTTTCAGTCCTTTGCCCTACCAGTACTACCTTGTGATGCATTGGCATCTCATCCTGGAAGTTTTATCGCTGATGTTCGAAAAAAAAAATTGAGATATTAAGAACATCTGAACAACAGTCACGCTCTGGATTTTTCAAATGATCTTATCTAAATTTAGCCCTCTTTCTTCCTCCCATTAAAAAAAATAAAATCCCAACAACGAGGAGCTTAGAAATTCTGATCTCAGGAGCTTGCAGTGACATGGGCTGATTTTCTTCTGGCCAGTGGGAGCGTAGGCAGCACAGGAGGAGCCTGGCCTGGTGCCAGGGAGTGCATGGGAAGCTGACATGGGTGGGGGAAAGGAATGGAGAGCAACTTTGGCAGGCGCTCAAGGACACTCATTTTGCACAGATAATGTTAGTAGTATATGGTTGCAATTTTTCTTCCTTAATAAATGAATTGTTGGTAAGCTTGAAGAATTAAATGTGAAAGTAGTACCATGGTTAACTGGAATATCATTTTAATTGCCTAGAGGAAGGGCTTCCTCCATTGTTTTCCTGTTCATACATCTATTTATACTTTCTTATAGGGGATTGAATGGACTCATATCGAATATTTCAACAATGCTATCATTTGTGACCTAATAGAAAATGTAAGTTGTAATCAAGAATCTCTCTGGATAATTTTTAATGCATGGATTTAATTTAGTTGTAACATCTGTATGCATCCTCATGCACTAAATTTTGTGAAACAGGCCATTCATTGTATTATTCATCTTCCTTTGTGTAGTAGAAGTTGATTTTACTAAAAAGGGATTTTTTTATAAGCTATGTTACTTTTGTAGGAATATTCAGCAGTACCTACACAAAAGTACCCAAATCAAACAGCTCTTAAATGTTTACATTTAGGGCTGCTTTCAATATCAGATATCACACGCGGCATTGTAATTAACATTTTTTTCATATGGAAACTAGAAAACCAATTACATGTTACTGAATGTTTGAGGCACTTAAAGTACTTGTATATACTGAGGAGGCTTCCAATGCAAGACAGATAAAATTCCTGAACAATCAGAAAAGAACAGTTTTTAACCATTAGCATAAAATATGTGGTGGTTTTACCATAAACTGGATACTTGCAGTTGAGTTGAAGTTGCTATGGTCTGAGTAAATGAAAAAAAGTTTCAACATGAATTTCAGGATGCAGATCTTATAAAAAGTCTTTCAAAAATGCAAGTGCTAAAAAAGAGTTGGAAATGGTCATGAGGAAAAAAGAGTCAAACTTTGAGATGACTCAAAGAATGTTTTTCTGGGTAGGAGAAGTCAAACAGGTGAATGGTCTCCTTTTTGTGCTGTGATGGAAACAATTACTAAAGCTTTTGTTGTGAAACCTCAGAACCAAACTGGAATCCTGGCCATGCTGGATGAAGAATGCCTGAGACCAGGAACTGTTACTGATGACACCTTTTTAGAAAAACTGAACCAGATCTGTGCCACTCACCAGCATTTTGAGAGCAGGATGAGCAAGTGCTCCCGGTTCCTCAATGACACATCCCTGCCTCACAGCTGCTTCAGGATTCAGCATTATGCTGGCAAGGTACCTGCTGAAGGGAGCATGGCAGGGGGGGCAGGGCTGGTGGAGATCATTCAAAAACGCAGACCTGTCTTAATGTTTTCTGTCTTAAGCCTAAAACCTGTGATTTGGGGCAAAATGCTTGAAGAGATCTTGGAATGGTTTTGGTTGAAAGGGACCTTAAATAGCACCTAGTTCCAAACCCCTGCCTTGGGCAGGGACACCTTTAACTAGTTGTCCCATCCAGCCTGGTCTTGAACACTTCCAGGGATGGGGCAGCCACAGCTTCTGTGTGCAGCCCGTGCCGGGGCCTCACCACCCTCACAGGGAAGAATTTCTTCCTGCTGTCTAACCTAAGCCTGCCCTCTGTCAGTCTGAACCCCCTACCCCTTGTCCCGTCACTACAGGCCCTTGTACAAAGCTGCTGCTCTGGCTGAAATCAAAGCAGTTCTCCTTTCATCAAAGGAGAAAGGTGCCCCACGTGCTTTGGTGTTGCATTAGGTCTCTGGAAATAAATCATTGCTCGCAGTGACAAAAATTCACGCACATTTGTTGGCAACATATTTTGAAAAACATGCTCTTTGTCACTGAACTAGCTGCAGTTCTTAGTCACATTGTTGAGAAAATGCAGTTTTTGTACGTTTGAAGGAACTGAATTTGATACTCTGTGTTTAAACAGATGAAAGAGAAAGCTATACAGAGGGCTTGCAAACATATTTGCATTTTACAACATAAGCAGTATGAATAAATACAAGTCTGACAGCTTTCAGTGTGTAATCCATGATGACTTTTTATTAATGAAAATCAAAATAATTTAACTTGTATCAAAATAATTTAACTTAAATTTAACTGAAGACAATTTATTTTTAAAAAATTGAAATTAAATGTAGCGTTGAAATTATACATCTTGTCTGAATCTGCTGAAATGATAATGTCACACAGTAAGGAATATTTGGGAAGCGTTTCATTTCCCTAGGACTGTTTAATGCTTTTTGAAATTTTCTCAATCTTATAATTTTGAATAGCTCAATAATTTTCTCATTCAAAATAGTCCTGGAAATATCAGACTTTCAGCCTTTCAGGCAGCCATTCATTAACATTAGTTGTCAAGAAGAGTTTGTAACTGCATATCATCTATCAGGGGTTAATACTTAGGTATTTCTTTGGTTGTCAAAAATCTAAGTGAATTGAAAATACCCCAGTTCTTTGAGAAGGACTGTGCACAGATTGTGTCTTAGCAGGCAGTGAGGGTCTTTGATTGTTACAGGCATTCACTTACCCAGCAGAGCGAATTCCTCCTATTTTGGGAGGAATGTTGTTTTTCCATCCTCAGCTGAGAAAATTTTGATCTTGTCACTGGTCAACAAAAGTTTGACCCTCCTTTTAAGAAATATCAGTAATTTCATGTGAGCAGTTGTTTTCTGTTTCATTTTTTTTTTCCAGTAGTGGCATTTACTGCACCTGTCAGAACCAGAAACATGTTCTCCAAAGTAAAATGCTGCCTAAGTTCCCAGTAACTTGGTGTTGTGTAAAATACATGTCAGTACTATTTTCATTCAGTATTCTGTGTACATAGTACATACCTATGCAGAACTGAGAAATCATGGATCTGAAGAAGAATCTGTATTAGCAGCCAGATGACTTGTCACAATTAATCAAATACATTTCCTATTTGAAAGTCCTAATTTCCCTCAAAAACTAAAGAACCCAGTAGCAATCTGAGATCTGCATGAAGTTCCTCTTGGCTACCTCCTGGGTACCCAGCTGCAGGTCAGAGCTTTGTACTCATGCTTGTTGTTATTGGACTGCTTTCCTGGTAAAAGTACTTTAAAATAACAGTCCCCTGGGGGCCGCACAGCTTGCTGCTTGCACTGTGATAGCAAGAGGTGATATTCCATATCTCATTTTAGTTAGGCAAATTTAAGTTTAGTACTTTGAAAGGAATGGGTATTTTTGTTGTTTAGTTCAAAAGAGAGGGAGAAAAACTTCATCAGACAAAAAAAGAAAAACAGATTGTTTTGAAGTCTTGGGAGGTGGTGGTATGTCAGAGTTATCATGGAAAAAGGGTTTCTTCCACTTCAGAAAGCAGAATTGGTTGACACAGGGAACTGTTGGCTATATGAGAAAATGCATCTTTCTTAGGTAGCATGTTCACAGTCATTTTATCCAACAAAAAGTTGTCCAAATATCAGATTTAAAATGGAAGCTGAAATATCTTTCATTTCTTTTGGACAATGTGTAAAAAGGAGAAATCAATTTCTTGGGTCAGTTTTGAACTTGTCTATGTTGTAGCTCAAAACCTGCGCTGATTAGGCTTTTCTCTGTTGCTCAGGTTATGTACCAGGTGGAAGGATTTGTTGACAAAAATAATGATCTTCTGTACCGTGACCTCTCCCAGGCCATGTGGAAGGCCAACCACTCCCTTATCAAAGCATTGTTCCCAGAAGGAAACCCTGCTAAGATCAATCTGAAGAGACCACCAACGGCAGGTTCACAGTTCAAGGCTTCAGTTGCTACCCTGATGAAAAATCTCCAGACAAAAAATCCAAACTACATCAGGTAAATTCCCCAGTGCCAAAGATTTGGTGGATTTATTTGGGGAGGTTATAAAAACTGTCGCTGCCGCTTTTCCCCAATGCCCTCAGCAGTGCCCGGCAGGGCCGCTCAGCGAGCCGCGGTGGCTGCAACAAAGGAGGGGAGACACGCCCTGCTTTGTGCTAGCAGCGCTTAGTGGGGCCTTCCTGGGTGGGTCGGCCGCCCACCGCCCGGAGGGGAGAGGGAGTAAACCCCGTGGCAGATGGATCTGGCGACGATGGAGGACGGCAAGAAATGAAAGAAGGCTCTCGTTTGCAGTAGTTTATTTCCTGAAACGGGGGCAGGGACAAGAGCAGACGGACCCCTGTAACCCTGAGCAGTCAGAGGACAGAGAGGCCTGAACAAGGGTCTGACAGGGATTTTTAAACAAAGGAGGGGTCAGGGGAGGTTACAACATACCAGCCAATCAGAAACAACAAGGGGAGGAGTTTAACAATGGGGCGATCTCTTAACAACCAATCAGTTTCTTGAGGGGTGCAGCTAACTCAGGATGTCCTATCAACAAATAAGCAAAGGGGAACCTTCTAGATAAAGGGGAGGGGTTTACAAAGATTGACATAGAAATAGGAAGGGGCTAGGGACGCTTCTGGGAAGAGGGGCTGGGATTTCGAGGAGGACTGACAACCTGAAAAGGGGAGGAACTTGAAACAATCCAAAACACAAGGGGGAATTTAACAACTTGTATTAAACTAACAGAACACACCACAACAAAAAACCAAAAACAAATCTTGATGTCCAGGGATAAACTACTGAAATGTATGGTTTAAACTCACCGTAAGAGTTGTTGGCACATACAGTGCAAAGAGACGTCCCTTTTGGTTTTCATTTGCAGGTGCATCAAGCCCAATGACAAAAAGGCTGCACACATTTTCAACGAAGCCCTGGTGTGCCACCAGATCCGGTACCTTGGGCTCCTGGAGAACGTGCGGGTCAGGAGGGCAGGCTACGCATTCCGGCAGCCCTACGAGCCCTGCCTGGAGAGGTACAAAATGCTCTGCAAGCAGACCTGGCCTCACTGGAGAGGGCCAGCCAGGTAGGCAAACAGCAATATTCCTACCTGTCCTGAGTGAAATTCTCATCTTCCGTGTGTCCTGAGTTTTTAACTGTTGTGCATACATTGCAAAATGAATACAGTGCTGACCTTACTGATTTGGAGCTGAAAGAAAGGGTGTAAGAGAGAGATACTACAGTGGATTCAAAAAACTGGGAGGTCTGGAATAATCAGGAGGGCACTTACCTTTAATAACCAATTTTCAAAGTGTAAGAACACTCATTTTGTTGAAGACAGGCATGCAATCTTCCTCTGCCCTTTCAGGAATAACTTTACATAATGACTGGGGAATGATTATGAGATAATGCCTCTACGAAATAAATTATGTTAAATATATACTTTTAAATTACATAGTATTCATGTGTATTTTTGCAAGCAATGTCTGGGTTGGGCAAATAAGCTTCTATTATTTCTTTTGACATGTGGCCACCAAAACCATGATTTAAATGTCTTTCATAATTGATTAATATCTTTTAGCTACAATTTAAGTATTTAGCTTAGCAAGATAATGGTGGCAGTGCAGCATTGGTAAAAATAGCATTGCAATAATCATCACAAAGATCTTCACAGTTCCTTTTTTCTGTTGGTGTTCATAAAATGCATTTGATGAGAATGGAACGCTGGCATTTGTCAAACACATCAGTCTTTGTTTCACATTTTGACATTAGTGTGCGCCCTTCCTTTTTCCTTTCTTCTGTTTTTAAGTAAAATAGTTATAGATGTAAGAGGAAAAAATAGGCTGTTGCTAATGATGTAAAATAAAATTTGCTCTTCTTTTCATCAAATTATTCTGAATCTTTACAGTGATTATTCTTGCCTTTAGCTGAATAAACCAGCGAGTAAATGACTTAGGTTTTCAATCTTCTTATGTCAAGCACTATTTAAAAGTTTAAAATATGCTTTCACATACTTTCCATAAATTAAGCTGTGAATATGTAAACTAAGAAGTTTTACAGCTGGGGGTCATGCTTGTTAAGCTCATTTACTCCTTCTTAGGGCTGGAGTAGAGGTGCTGTTTAATGAATTGGGAATCCCTGAAGAGGAATTTTCATTCGGTAGATCAAAGATATTCATCCGCAACCCAAGAACGGTGAGTGGAAAATGCCTTCTGCAAAATCAAGCCCTCTCATTAGGACAGCATCATTCACTACCTGCTTCCTACAGATTGTTCTACATGCAGTACTTTGATATTTTGCTATGAATGTAGCATAAAAAAGAGCACTTTGTAATCTTAGACCCATTAAAATCAATGTGAATCAAGATTCTACAATAGCTGTCAGCCTTAATTTAATATAATTTTTGAGCACTGACTTGTGACATTGTATCTGCCACAAATCTTGTTGATGTACCTGTGGGTAGCTCTGGAGAGGAATAAAACAACATGTGACTGAGGGGGGACTTCAGTAAAGAAGAGATTTCTCTTACAAGAGCTGTGCTTATGGAGTTTTTTCCTTGTCTCTTCTCTTCCGCTGTTTTTCTTTCAATGTCAAACAAAACCTGAAAAACCCCCACACCCAGCTCTTCAAACTAGAAGACCAGAGAAAGCAGCGTTTGGAGGACTTGGCTACTCTAATTGAAAAGATTTACAGAGGCTGGAAGTGCCGTACTCGCTTCTTGTTAATGAAAAAATGCCAGATTGTGATCGCTTCCTGGTACAGGAGATACGCAGTAAGATACCATCCTTACTACCTGGGGGGTTCTCTTCATTGTTTAATACATATAACCTTCATAGGATATTTTTCCTCAGTATGTACAGAGAGCTGTTGAAAGAATCCAATTTTATGTTAGTACTTAAGTACCAATAGCGGGAATAAAGAAAATTTAGTTTCTATAGACTACTGTTAAGTTCTTACACTGTGCTTGCTTTTAAAAAATTAAAAAGCTCACCAGAGTCCTTTGACTCTGGGAGAGCAGGATTCTGTGACTCAGCTGGGAAGAGTCTTTTTCATTCAGCTAAAATGCTGTGGTTCCTAACGCTTACGGTGCTCTGAAGACATACAGTTAATATGTAAAAAATGTTCAGTAATATACATGTGCAGTTTTGTGGAATTCAGTCAATCCTAAGCCCTTTTGTATTTTTGCCTTATTTGGAACATTTGCCTGAGACTCAAGAATGCTGCCTGTAGGGGTTTATTTTAATTGTAACTCCTAAGACTCCTAATTTGGTATCATTATCGATACAGTTCACCCTAAAGCAGTTTCAGTTCTCTGTGTGGACTGGGTGTTCTGTGCTATGAACTGAACAGCACTGTTACACCACTCTTTCACGTCTTCTTGGCAGTTAGTAAATAATACTGACTTACGTGATGAGAAAGATTTATTTGTTTTTAAAATCACTCTTGACCTTCTCAGTTGCATTTTGTTATTGCTAAAGAATAGCACAAGCATATCAGAAACCTTGACAAAGTATGGAAAGAAAGTCTTCTTAAACTGCAAGTTGCGGAGTTGACAAATCCCTGTTTTTCAGTTGACAAGCACTTCTGTTTGTCCTCTTGAAAGCCATCAGTGTTTGGTTCACTTCTCTTGGATAATGAGAGAGAAGTATAGATCATTTGGAAAAAGTATGACTGAAGCATACTTTTTTACTTTAAAAACTCTTCTTTCGGACTTTGTGTCACTGAAAGCCCTGTTCCTACAAAGCGCATTGTTACAGAATTGCTTAGTGCCCATATGGCTTCATTATGATCTCACGCAATCTTAATGAATTTAAAATGGACTTACTGCAGCTAGATTGGCACAACTTTAAAGAAATGAAAACAAATACATGACCAAGAACTGCTGATTTCTTAACTGTAAACCTTTATTGGGTCACTGCTGAAACTTGACAGCAGTTGTATTATTGGTGATGATGGAGACATTTTCTCAGCCCCTTCACATGGATGGAAGGCACCATTCTCCCAACCCAACATGACCAGTAGGCACTGTGCTTTGGAAGGTTTCATGAGAAATCCCTTGAATGAATAAAGCTTTTTTGAGTAACTCCTTGTGCTGGAGGCTTGACTCAAGGATCTGCAGGCACTTGTCTGTCGGTTGCCTTGCAGGGCATGACGGATGGCAGCCGTGGCATGAGGGTGGCCCAGAGGGGACCCTCTCCAACTTGCTCACAGAGATTTTCACTGTCACTGAGTGGGCTGAATGTTAAGTCTAAAAGCCCTGTTGCAAAGTCTGTCAATTCAGTGTTACACTAAATGCTGGGCTACTAGAGAACTGAGGTTTTTAGAAGGAAAATACTCAGCTGTCCAGAGAATTTATTGTTCAACCTGGCACACTTAAATAGTACTCCAGCATCTCATTCAGGCATCCATGGTGTTGGTTTTTTTCCTCTTCCTAAGTTATCATCAGCCATAATAAAGGCACTGTGGGTAATAGGAACAGCACGTCTTATGAAAAGTTGGTAAAGAGCTTAGCCAACAAACCTGAGCGTTTGTGACAGTTTGTGTGCTACTCTGGTGGTGGGAAAGACAAATAAAGCTCTTACTGTGAGCATTTAATCTGCATTTGTGCTGCTGACCATGAACTTAGTGTTTCTGTAAACAGAGTGACATTGTCTGTGCAGCATTTTTGATGTGCTTTGTTTCCCCTCGAGTTGAACACAGAGTCTACACTCTGATCTGCTCAGTCAGAAATTGTTCACTTTTTACATTTAGTACTTGTCTCCTCAAGCATATTGTCAAATGTTAGGAATGAAAGGTTTATTGTGCAGTGTTTAACAGATGGAATATTCTGTTCTAAGCATCACATACTTATTTCCATTACAGCAACAAAAAAAATACCAGAAGATAAAGAGTTCGGCTATTACAGTACAGTCGTACATCAGAGGGTGGAAGGTGAGTTTCCTGTTACTGCGGCTGTCTCTGTTTGGTGAGGTAAGAAGTGGGTCAGAAAACACTTTGCAAGTGCACAGAGCCTCCTGCCTTTCTCACCTTCTTTCCCTGGAGATGTGGCTGTGCCACAGCCATTTTTAAACACTTGTGTTTGCTGTAGAAGAGGTAAGTTCAGGATATCTGCATGTGCTGCCTGAGCTATAAATCCCTGCACACAGCACAAATGAAATGCTGGGACCACACTAAACCACTGGGTTGTTCTTGAGGCATCATCTGTCAAGGAATTCAGAAGGCCAGCAGCTCCAGAGATGGATGCTCTGGGGCTCTGCCACTGGCCTTAGGGAAACTGTAGCATAGGACTGATTTGGAAGAAACAAGTTGTGGTTGACAGTTATTTTATGCTTAACAGAATTCGCAAAGAATGAATCAAATTGAAAGCAGGATCAAAATAAAGAGTTTGGGTTGCCTGGGCAATTTGTTACTTGGGTTAAATCTTCAATTCTCCTCTGTTTGCTAAGTGGAGGAGTGAAAGTGTACTTGTGTTGAGAAAGTAGCTTATTGCTGTGGGCTTGTACTCTGCCTTGTTTTGCCACAACTTCACTTCTTCTCTGACAGTTTTGTACTCTGTGAGGGGATAATCATGTACCCTAGTAGATATTTAAGGAATGATGCTTTAATAGGAGGTAAAAATGAGATTAACAGCTCACATGAAAGCAGCCATGATGCCTAAAGCAGCTACTGCTGTACATCTTCAGAAAAAAACACCCTGGGCTCCTCTATTTTCTTATTAACCTTTCTTCACCCTGCTAAAGGTGGCTTTCCTCTCTAGTTAGGGAAGAGAGAGCTGCCTTTAGTTCTGGAGGCAGTTCCCTTTCTGTCAGACAGGGAAGGAAGGGGCTGCAGTTAGTAGCTATTGGTGTAAATAATCTCTCCTGCCCAGAAGGCTTTAAAGTTTGCCAGCAACGAGGTAATGTGATTTGATTTAGGTCTTTTTCTGGCTTTTTACTTTGTCTTTTTTATTTTGTTTAAATGGGTTAAAAGTATCCTTTCAGTCTAACTATTGATGTGCTGTCTTTTCCCATGAGCATTATTTGAAGAAAACTGGGTTAAAAGCTTCATCTTGAGTTGTGGTTTTCTGTTTACCGTTGGAGAACAAGCTCTTTTGCAGCAGCATTACTGTGCATGAAAGCCTAGTATGACAGCAGCCTTTAGTGTGACCTAAAGCCAGGCAATTTACTTGTGATTTATTCTTTATTGCACTCTAAATGGATTAGACATTTACTGTATGGAGAAGAAATATTGTTGCCATTGTGCAAACAGACATATAGATACGTCTCAGGTAATGCAGCAAATCTGGGAGAAAACTGAGCATTGAATTAAGATCCCCTAACGTGCCAGTCCCGAAGTCTTGCAGCACAGAATCCTCCCTGGAGCAGCAAATGTTAGGCTGGGCAGCATTTGTGAATGTATTTGCTCGGGGATTTGGAGGCAGTGGTTTTTTGGTTTTGCCTAGGTTTACAAGTTGCAGTGCCCTACCTCAAAAATATAAAAAGTTAGTAAAAAATAAAGTTTCAAATTGTTTACAGGCTCGGAAACTTCTTCGGGAGCTCAAGCATCTGAAGCGTTGTAATGAGGCTGCCACAGTAATTGCTGCTTATTGGCATGGTACCCAGGTAAGAAGATGGCAACAAATTGTGCAATTGTGTGTCCCTACATAGAGCGAAGAAGGATATCCCTCAGGATCCCTATCTGGGAATATTGTCAGTGGCTTAAACCACTTTGACTGCTTAAACTGTTTTTTTTTTTGGTTTCTCTTTGCTGCTAACATGTCATAGCTGGTAAAATTTGGGAAGCTGCGGCACGCTTTAATATTTCTTGTTTGTAGTGATTGGTTACTTGCTTTCTTTCTTGCACCAATGGGAACTTGCAGTAGCCTTTTCTTTCCTAAGCTTTTCTATATCCCGTTTTCAAATGCATCGCAGGCACGAAGGGAACTGAGACGACTGAAAGACGAGGCTAGAAATAAACATGCTATTGCTGTTATTTGGGCTTTCTGGCTTGGATATAAGGTACTTCATGCACATATTACATGCCCCCCTTCATTACTCAACAATATCAGCATTTAATCACTATTTCATAGTGAGAATTAATGACTAATACAAGTCACTCTTAAATAATAGAGCATGATCATCGATTCCTTCCATTTCCATTCATGCCACACCTAATAAACCTGATAGCATTGTGTATTCCAGTTTTTGTAGAGTAGGAAATTCTTTGCATGGCAACCAAGTACAGATTTGCACTAACAAACCATTAGACTAGATTAAAAATGACTGGACTACAGTAATCTCAAATTAGGAAATGTATTTAACTACATGTAAATATGCAGAGCATGGTTTGTGGGGGAAGAGAAGGTTGGGGGTTTTTGGTGTGTTCCTCCCCATGACCCCAACAAGTGCTTTCAGTGACACTGTGTTAGTGATCCAATTGAGATTTTCACCTCGTATTGTACTCTGTAACCTGGACAGTCTTCATCTACAAGTTCAAACCAATATTACTAAGTTTCATTGAATTCTAGTTATGATTGGTTTAATTGATTCTCTCACTGTGATTTGAGCCAGTAAAAAAAAATTCAATAAGTACAAGTAAAGCAAAATTCTATGAGCTGATCTTTTAGCAGAAAATGATGTTAGTTTGCAATTCTAAACTTACAGCTCTAGAAAAATCCCAGGAATTTCAGCATCAGCTGTTTGTTTTCAGAAGCAAAGTCCCACTGAAAGATTCTTGCTAATCCCCAGCCTGTAGCTGTGGGTTATGTGAACATTTGAAATGCTGTTCACTAGAGGTCAAAGTATATTGGTTTCAATTAATAAATTCCTAATTTAGTTGAAAACCATAAATACATTAGATTTAAAACATTTTTCAGTTATTATTTATGTTGTGGGTCTGTTGTTAGAACATCTTGCCAGCTGGATGGAGGAATGTGTTCAAGCTACATCTGGAGTATAATGCTGTGTTTGACCTTTGCTATTTTGGTATAAATCTATTAGATTTCCAGCAAAATGGCAGCCCTGGGAATCCAAACAAATATGTACAGAATTTTCTTCATACTAGAGAGTCTTTGGAACTTTTCAGCTTGATGTTTAGGTAACAGTATAATTTGACAGATGCACAGTTTCCTCTACATTTGATTAGGCACAACACATTGAGAATTTATTTTATTTTTAACCAGAGTTCCTTTCACCAAAAAATCGCTCAGTACTGCAGAAGAGATATTTGTTTTCATAGTTTTAAGGTATTCCTTTGAATTAAAAGATACAATAGTGTTAACCATGTTAAAGTTCCTCATTTAAATGTTTAG
Source organism: Nicator chloris (assembly GCA_013400495.1). Taxonomy (NCBI): domain Eukaryota; kingdom Metazoa; phylum Chordata; class Aves; order Passeriformes; family Pycnonotidae; genus Nicator; species Nicator chloris. The sequence continues at coordinate 7,521 of WAAE01008938.1, read as the reverse complement.
TAGATTTGGATAATTTTAACATGGGTTAATAGTTATTTTTATCAACTAGCTCACAGGAATTTAGTGAAAAATTGCCTCCTTATTCCTTAAACAGAAATAATCTAAACATAATAATATATATGTATATAAAGATAATAATATAAATTGAATTAAGATTAGAAAAAGAATTACAGTCTCTGCTGAGTGAGACAACGTTTTATTGCTGTGATCTTTTGTCTTTTCCTGGGGAAATATTTAGAACAAAAATTTTTAGAAGTTATCATCAGAAGTCTCTTGCTTTATCAAAAAAACCACACAAACAAACAAAAATAGTGAGCCTCAAGTACTCAGTTTCCTTCCTTTTCACAAGACAGACAAATACTTAGCTTTGCATAGTTCTTGCTTTTACATTGCTGTGCAGTAGGAGCTTTTCTGCCAAGCAGATGAGTGAAAACATAATCTCTGAGTCTACATCTACTGCACATTAACCTTTCCAGCTGCACCAGAAGAGCGTAACTGGCACAGGCTGGACCTGCTGCTGCACAGGTCTGATAACTTACAGCTTGACAAGTGCAGATACAGGGCTAGAGCTGCTCTGACTGAGCCTGTAATACTGGAACTCTTCCTTGAGTGTTGTCATCAGATAACTGAATAAAAATGTGCTGGTATCTCCTAAAATGCAACATTCTGTTAAGTTGCCCACACATGCCTCAAATTGCTTTCCTGAAATGGAATGATTGATGAAAGGTAAGAAGGTGCCTGTCTCTCTGTACATGAGGAGTGCACTAGGTTTGATGGCTTTACCCCTTAATTCCACGGACAGACATCACTTAACAGGCTGGGGAATTTTATTTTTTTTTCACTACATAAAGATCAAAATAAAAAATAACCTTCAGAATAAAAGCCCTCATTACAATGCTGGAAAGTCATCTTGACACGTAGTTTCAGAACTGATTCTGTCCTGTCCAGGCACCTGCCGGTGGAAGAAGTGACTAGATAGTGAGATTTGAGTAAGTCTTGATTTTCACGTGCAGCATTTTGTTCGTGAGCTGCAGGCAAACCTCTCCCATTAGAATCAAGTTATGGGATGTGTGTACAGAGAAGAGAAGGAGGAAGGGCTGACAGTGAATAACAGGGCTGACAAAGCTCCCACCCGTACATGCCATCAGCAGCAGCGGAGGCTTTTTTGACCTTCTCTGTGGCTTCACACCACCTCACACAGCAGGTTGGGTGTCAAAGGTCAAGTGCTGCTCCTCCATCCTTTCCCCTCCTGGTGGCGAGGCGGCTGCTCGGTGTGGGAGAGGTGTTTCCCAGGCGTCTGCATCGGGCTGTCTCTCTTGTTCACTCTCTGAACCTTTTAGGCTCGGAGGGAGTTGAAACGCTTGAAGGAGGAGGCTAGGCGTAAGCACGCTGTGGCAGTCATTTGGGCTTTCTGGCTTGGACTGAAGGTACTTTCTCCAACACTCCCGTCTGTCAACATGAACTGAAAAAAGCGTGGCACACCTTACTAACACTTAATAAACAACCAGTTGTGTGAGCTGACTAGAACGGATGTTTTTTTACACATTGTTTAACTTTGTCATGGACTTGACTGAAAAAGTCGTAAGCTGAAATTGCCTCACATACAGCAACATTGAGGCATTGCAGGTTTTTTGTCATATCAGGAATTGCAGCTTTCAAGAGAAAGACAAAAGTCAGATTAGAGGGACTCTATAAACGTTGTTGACTTGAAAAACTGACCTACCTTGGCAAAGGTCCTATCTGGAACAATTATGAGGATGTATTTTCTTGTTGTGACCTCTGCTTGTTAGAATGGGAAGTAGGGTGGAAGTTCCTGACTCTCACTGCTGCTCACAGTAGACCCCTGATCCCAGTGTCAAGGAGGGCACTGTGTAAAGCGAGCGGTCGTGTCCTGTTGCATCCAGCAGCCTTTTTAGGGCCTGGCATTGCACACAGCTACCTATGGCTTGTGACAGCCATGAATTCCTAGAAAAATTGAGATGCACGTAAGTGTTTTGTTTTCCGTCCCTTGCTTTCAAGGACTGGTTGGCAAAAGAAAACACATCTGTAATCTGGAAAAATGTAGTTCTGCTCTGTAAATAGACTATGAAAATGGCATCTTCAGATGTTTCAGGTCTGTGCCCAAGTGATTTACATAACACAGTTTTACAAATGCAGTCTTGAAGAACTGCTGAAATCTGAATCTGTTTGGTTTGGCTGGGAATTATTTCTGCTAACAGGGATATTGGAGACTACAGAGGTATGAAAGGAACAATTCACTCGACAATGCAGAGTAAAGTTCAACTCTCATATTCTTAGACTTATCTTGACAGTGATGAAATGGGAAAAAGTTAGAAAACGTATAATTATATATAATACATGTTCATTTGTATTAAAAAAAAACCCCCATTACAATACATGCTTAGAAACCAGAGCTGGAAAATACAAAGGAGCCATTTTAAGAAGTCATTCTGCAGATCAGAATCACATTTTAGGTACTACTGCCAAAGTAGGTCTGTTTTTATGATTTTAAAACAAGGATATGTCCCTCCTAAGAACTCAGAGGCTTTTATATCGAACAGTGGCATTTAAATGCAAGCTGATGACTCCAAAACCTTTAAAGCACATTACAGCAGGACTACATTTCTGCAGTCTGTGGTGTGGTTTTCAGTGAGTTCCTTAAATAGTGTAAGCTACATTTCCAATTTCTATCTCACCTAAAATACACAGATTTTTCTGAATAAGACTAGAAAAAGTCTAGTCTGTCATTCCAATCTACCACTATTACCACAGGTAGTTTGAAGGCAAAGTGTTCTCACCCATGACATGCGAGGCTGAAGAATTAAAGTTGATAAAAAAGACGAAGATTAAACCATTAAGTTGTGAGGATTTTTTTGTTTAGTTTTTGGGGTTTTTTTTAACTGTATGCCAAGTAGATTTTAATAGCACTTGTGGTACTTTCCAGATTTAGGCTTTTCTGGAGCAGCTTGCGTTTCTCAGTGCTTGCTTTGCAGCTTCCCTGCAGCACCAATAGGATGCGTGGGTGTGTGTTAGTCCCTTTCTTTCAAATTAATTTGTGCACCTTGCAGCTCGCAAAGCATAATGTAAAGCAAGTTCATTAAGGAGAGTCTGTGGTGAGATTTGGGATGATTGTGTTTGGAGTGGCTTGGAGCGTGTTAGTTACCATCCCTGAATAATTAATAAAGGATGTACTCTAATTATAGTGCACTAAGCCTTGCAGAAAATGAGTGAATAAGAACTCTGATATTTTTTTATTAAGTGAGGGAGAAAAAAATATGTGCTGAATTTGCATGGAATGACAACACCTGAATGCTGCCAGTTTTGTTGATGCATCCTTGTGTGTAATTAAGCAAAATTTGTTTCTCTTTGGGGTATTTTTTTGTCCCCAAATGGTGACAGATTCTTGCTTTCCAAATGGTGGTTTATCTTAAAATGCATGAATTACTATGAAAGAGAGGGGGGTGCGAGGGTAAATTTTTTTCTATGAGTTGAAGGGAATTTTATTCTGTGGGTTTCCCTTTATATTCTTGTTACAGAGAAGCCAGCAACACCTAGTGAGTTAGCTAAAACCACTAAATTTTGCTCTGGGGTAAATTATGGAAAGCCATGATGTTTTCCCTGGGTTTTGCCCAAAACCCATAACAGGTGTGTTGCAGGCTGTGCCAGAGTTTTCAAAAGAATTTGGGGGATGTTTCAGCTGACTTGAGGTGAACCTGGGCATTCCATAAAACTGCAAACCAGCTGGGCTCTCCCTAATTGCCTTTTCTGAACTTTGATCCATGCTAATTAGCACTGATAGAAATACAAAAGGCAGAACAAGTACTCTAAAACTTGCATTGCCAAGTATGTATTAAAAATTCATATCACCTGCAAAATTGTTTTGATGATCACTTTTTTGGGGTTTTTTTTCTAATTTTATTGGTTTTCAAATAAATTTTGGGAGCAAGTATCAAGCTTGCTGACATTAAGCAACTTTTGTGTTGATTCTCGGCTCTTACCAAGCACCAAAATCACATTTTTCTTTTGGAAGGAAGACTGCTCGTGTGAAAAGAATTTTTTAATGCAGTAGTCTGCTCTGAAAAAAAAAAATAATAACCTTTTTATTATAGCAAACTATGTATTAAGGATTTTAAAGGAGAAAAATCTGAAAATGTCACCATTTATTAACTCTGTAATTAACATCAAATCAGTGTCACTTCAGACACAAGAAAATTGTATCATCACTGGTGATGCCTCACTTTTTCCAGTCCAGCTTTATGCAAAAGCCTAACGAAAATAGATTCATGCTGTGAATTCGACAATATTTGGATAATTTGCCTTTTTGGAGGGAAATATTTCAAATTCCTTGATAAGTTTGCAAATCATTGCACTCAGGTCAGCTGAGGTATCTTTCAGACATCGTGGTCCATGGTCTGCTTCACATAATTTAAGTGTGACAAGGTGATGTTTCTATTTCAGGGAACCCTTTGCATGTACGTCTGCTTGTTTGAATGTTTTCTACCATAGAGCTTGTTTTAAAAGTACCTGTGCAAACAAATTCATTCTTTATATTAATTTTGAGGGTTTATTTAACTTTCCAGGTCCGTAGAGAATACAGAAAATTCTTCAGAGCCAATGCTGGAAGAAAAATTTATGAATTTACCCTTCAGAGACTTGTATGTATATATCTGTACAAAGCACATGTACACTTTCTGTGGTTTAAGTTTTTATTTTCTATCAAATGTAACAGTTGTGTTATGATAGTTTTTGTAAGGAAATGTCCAAACACATGGAAAAGTGACAAGTCAATATTCTGATATTGTGAAGAAATGGTAGTTATAATGTTTGAAGGTGTAGGAATGGTATGAAGTGTGTGCCACACTTCTGTGGTACCTAAATCTGCATTTCTCACTATACCTGTCTTTAAAAATCCATATTCTGATTTATGAGAGCTGAGAGCTGCAGTTTGGTAACTTCGCTTTTTAATCACAGAGCATCTGCTTTTCCTTGCGTGCTTCAATAACTCCGATATTTGAACATTAATAAAACGTCTTGCTTCAATTTTATCACAGATGCAAAAATACTTCTTGGAAATGAAGAATAAGATGCCTTCTTTATCACCAATAGATAAAAACTGGCCAGCGCGGCCTTACCTTTTCTTGGATTCAACTCACAAGGAACTAAAGAGGATTTTCCATTTGTGGAGGGTAGGACACATTCTGGTCCAGTCTGCGCAGAGCTTCTTCCCATGATTTTCAGCAGTTTTGTTTACAAAGGGTCTATTTTTAGAATAGATTTCCTTTGGTTTCAGCCAAGATAATTTTATTTCTTTGGAAGGAGTGTGTTTTTTGATCGTTGCCTTTGGCCTGCAAGGGATATAACTATCCTGGCTGCTCCTTTCTGGGGCTAGGGAGAGAGGTTTGCTTCCTGCCATCAGCCTGTTACTTTGTAGCTTGTAATACTTGTGTCCATGGCCAGGACACAGACCAAGGTTGGAAGTGCTGGGTGGAACTTTTTACTTATGAGCTGTGGTTAGCTGAAATTTCATTTCGATCTTTGGACGGAGAGAATGGTGAGAATCTGTAGAAGTGCTGGTGGGATGTTTTACTGATCTTGTGGGCTACGTTCTCTGTGAATTGTCAAAGAATAGTTTTTCTTTCTGAGCCTGCAAAACTCACCCTCTCGGCTGTGTTTTTTCTCTCTGCCTACATAAACTTCCAAAATTGTGGAACTGTATTTATGTTTCTGTGAACCTTTATAGCATACTCTTCCAATGAATGGTATCTCATAGATTAAGCTCGTGTTTGAGTGCAACATGCTTCCAGGAGATGTTTTATATGTTGTTTCTGGTGTAATTCAAAAGTATCTAGAGTGGGTGAGGAGAAAAACACCTCTCCTGTTTGTTATTAGTGGCATGTAGGATGGAGCTGAATCACTTCAGAAGCATACAAAGAATGTGCATCTTGAGCAATGAGCAAACATTAGTCTGTGGTGCTGTGAGATTGGGAAAGATAATTTTATGGTTTGTTTAATATATCCTGTTTTGTAGTGTAAAAAGTACAGAGATCAGTTCACAGATCAGCAGAAGCTTATATATGAAGAAAAACTGGAAGCAAGTGAACTTTTCAAAGACAAGAAGGCTTTATATCCAGCCAGGTAATGACTGATTCTGCTACTTTTGGTGTGCAAGAAATTCAGTATCCTTACAGAGATCTGGGAAACTAAGCAAGATTTTGCTTTTTATCTTAAGCAGAAAAGTGCATTTTCCTTGTTTGACAACATCCCTCCATCATTTGCCTTTACCATTCTGAAAGTTGACCTCAGTTAGAAGCAAACTTAGATGTTGTTACAGCCACCAGTCCTGTGATAGCAAGAACTTCTGTGCAGAATCCAGGGTGATTTGTTGTTCTAACCCCCCATGACCCGCTCACACTGTCCCAGTTTGGGGAGCTTGCAGAAGGGAACAACTTTCACCCTTTCCCTCATTCCCATCAGGCTGTTTCCTGCAATAATAAAGGTAGAGTGAGCTGGAAGGCTCTAAGTGACAATGTCACTCCCAGATGAGCTGTGCTGGGGAGCTCTCCTGTCTTCAAATTTAGCACATTCACCACACTGCTCTAAGGTGAAGACTGGGTAATTTAAGAGTTAGATACACTGGTGCATATCTTTCTGCAAAGATACTTAAAGGAAATTTCTATCTCCATTTTAAAATATTTTTTGGGCTTTTTTTCTTTTAATAATGTGAAATCTCTGCAAATAAGTTTTTTGGTTTCTCAGATTATTGAGTTCTTTAAAGCTGACAGGTTCTTGTCATTGCTATCTGTAGAGCCAGCATTATTGAAGAAAGTGCAGTAGTATCTAATTTTATTTAAGGAATACACTTCTTTTGGTATGCAATAAAACTGACAAAAAAAGAGATATTATGTCCTTGAAATAAGTTGGCTTACACTTTTTAAGTGAATATGAGCTTATAAATTTTTTTTTTTCCTGAAAACAACCATCTTGTCCATCTTAAAAGAGTTTTCTCTTAGAAGCTGTAGTTTGAGCTGAGCAAGAACAAATAGAATGAGAAGCAAGGTTCAGCAGAGGGAGGAACAGGAATCTGCAAGATTTTATGAGAACTGTTCCATGCATGGACAAGCTCTGCTAGTTTGTTTGTGTGTTTCCTTAGTTTTGTTTTGTGTCTTTTTTTTTTTTTTTTTTTGAGACATTTCCTGTTTTCCTGTAATGGGCTCAGTATACATTTCTCTTTTTTCCCTTCAGTAGATCACTTACTTAATATGCTAGCTTGTGGTTTGTTCCTTATTTGCTTTGGGATGTCTTTTTATGCTGCTGGGAAAAGAGAAAGATGGTGCCTTTGGACTTTCCTGTGAGCATGCAGGTTTTCTTAGGTTTTTGTCAGTATGCATCTGCTCAGCATAGAGCTGCTTGGGAAGGAAGGAATTCTATTTATATCCCTGGTTTGGTACTTTTTACTCAAAGGCTGAAAAATGAAACAACACACGACAAAATATATACGCATACATATATATATACATATAT
>WAAE01008937.1:0-44680 GCA_013400495.1 Nicator chloris | reverse complement strand
TGGATTTGTGTTGAAAACAGTGTGGATAACACAGGGATGCTTCTACGATAGTTGAGCAGGATTTGCCAAGAGTTTTCTGCCCCTCATCCCACCCACCCCCACCAGTGAGGAGGCTGGGGCTACCCACCCATGAAGAGGGGACAGCAGAAGGCTGGGACAGCTGACCCAACTGAGCAAAGGGATAGTCCATACCATATGGTGTCAGGTTAGCATAAGTACCAGGGGAAGAAGGAAGGGAGAGGACACATTTAGAGTGATGGTGTTTGTCTTCCCAAGTCATCCTGACAGGGGATGGAGCTTTGCTTTCCCAAAGATGGCTGAACACCTCCCTACTGAACACCACAGGAAAGTGGTGAATGATTTCCTTGTTTTGCTTTGCTTGTGTGTGAAGGTTTTACTTTGCCTATTAAACTGTCTTTATCTCAACCCATGAGACTTTTCCTGTTTCGTCCCCCATTCCACAAAGGGAGAATGAGTGAGAGGCTATCTAAGGCTTAGCTGCTTGCCGAGGTTAAACCATGACAATGGCTTATGAGATTCAGAGGTTTCTAGACGAGTTACAAAGGAAACTGGGACACAAAGATTCTATCTGAAACACATACATTATTCAAGGTTTCTTTAGTGTGTGTCTGTATTTGCTAAATCAGAGTGAGAACACTCTAACTGCAAAGGGCAGAAATCTAATCTGATTTGAATCATCTCTCTTTCTGCACAAGACTGTATATCCTAAGGGGTGATTCACCTTTTTTTTTTTTTGTGTCAACCAGACCGGTTTTTCTGAGGAGGGCAGCTGCTATTGTCCTATTCTCTTCTCACTTTGCCTGGGATGTTCTCCATCTCACTGATAGCTAATGAATCCCAAAGCATCCTTCCCAAAAGAGAAAATACTGGGAATTTTCAATCTTTTGGGAAAGAAGGTTCCTTGTTCAAGCAGCACGTGAACTCAGATGCAGTATTTTTTTTTTTTTAAATTTATCCTAACAACACTTACTTTTCTCAAGGGAAAGGACTTCCAGACCAGAAGGTGAATACTGTACATTGCTTACTGAATAAGCAATGGAGGTATTAAGAAATAATTTATTATCATCTTAGATGCTTATTTCTAAACAGCCACATGTTTAGTTATTAAACCTTTGTAAGCATTGAGTCACTGTTGTATGAGGAGGTGGAAAGAAACCAATAGATGTTAGCTGTCAGTGACATGTAAGAAACAATATGGTAACAAAGGAAAAAAACTATCTTTAGTGACCAAATGATTCAGTTCTCTGAAATATTAATCAAAGTATAATGGTGACCTTTCATCATAGTTTTATTTTATTCTAATCTGTTTTCTAAGACTGTATTTTTGTGTTTAGTCATGTATTTTTGTTTCTAATTTTCATACGGTGTAAAAACGGACACATAAAACACTTACTTCTTGATTTACTACACAGGTCACTAACTCAAATAACTAAGGTAGTTGAGCCAAGGAACTTTTAAAGGCATTTCACTTTGTTTAGACTAACATCTGCCTTCTTCAAGGACTCTACTTCAAATAAAGTCCTAAGTCTGAGACTTTTGTTGCAGATGGTAACCACAGGTATTTTCTCCTTCTTTGATTTTGAGAAATAACTCTTCTTCTACGTATCCCTGTTTAATAACTGCTTCCAAACTCTTCTCAAACAAAACCTCTGAAAATGAGAATATTTCCTTTCTAAAGCTTTACTGCCAAAAATGTGATAATTCCCAGTATGTGTAAGAGTAGATCACTTTTTTCTCAAATTAGATGGGTGTGAAATACTTAGTAGTTAAAAGTTCTGTAAGTGAATACATTATCAATAAATTTTGCTAGGAAAATATATCAACATTTTCAGATGTACTTTTGATACTAGTGAAAACTAGGAATAGTTGATTGAACACAAATACAAAATTACTCCAGTTAACTGCTTCATATTCCGTTACAACACATGGAAAATACCAGTTTATGCCTTATGCTGGTTATAGATTTTCACAAATTGCAACATTCAATGACAAATCAATAAATAATGAGAAACTACAGAATAGTGTAAATAGTAAAATATTTTTGCACTGCCAGAAATAAATGAGGACTGATTAAATATGAGTAATTCATATAGTATTGTTATTGAGGAAAACATGCAAGTCTGCAGGTGAGTCAGCTGATCTGGTGACAGCAATGTGGATGAGAATTTTTAAACTGTATGATTTCATATGTTTTTTACCCAATCTTGTTAGTTCTTTCTAGTCAGGAGGTCTCACAGTGTTATACCAAGAGGTCAGTAGTCTTTTTGTTTTGTGTGTTGGGAAAACTAAGGTACAAAGAATAATAATTGGATGTTCTGGGTACTTGACAAGCCATAGTGGAGCATCTACCATAGAACAGTGGAAATACAGCTTGCATTTCATGAGTCTTCTCTCTTGATTGAGTGGAACAAAATAGTTGCTATGCTACAATTTAAGAACTCAATTCATGCTGTTGAGCAAACTTACTGATTCTGTCAAAATTCAGAAACACTTCACATTAGTTGAGGCTGAGTTTCATGCAGTCAAACTACATGTCACTAATTATGTGATTTGCATTATCTCCAATTATCCTTGATATTCATTGATCTATTTATACACACATAAAAACTATTATGAGAAGTTACTATTAGGTCATTAAGGCAAAAACTTTCCATCTCCAGCTTGACATTTCAAAGCCAGAGTTAGCAATTTAATGGCATCCAGTGTGATAGATTTGTGTCCTATGAAAAGCTCTGGTATCTATGATGAGAAACCATGCAGGACCTCATTAGTAGGGTTTTTTAATACGCTTCTGATCCTAGATGTCTCATAATAATTAGGAAGCAGGTGGAAATCCAATTTTCATTCCATGTGCTTTTGGACCAGGTAGAAAACCAATTAATCTGATTCTAATAGACTGTAATGGGGAAAGTAAAATTCTAAGTGGTGGGGCTAATCTAGACTTTCTGCAGAACTCAAGAATCATGGAGAATGTCTTACAATTTTCCTATGCTTCTGTCTCTAGTTGCTCAAGACAGCAAATTGTCTTGAAACAAAGTAAAAATACTGGAGGACTAAGCACCCACCAAATTTTAAGTGTTCAGTCCTAAATGATACCAAGAATCTATGAAGGAGAATGAAAAACATCCTGTGTTCAAGCCATCATCTCCAAGAAGCTGTGGGATGAAATCCAGATAGAGGAAGAGGATAACATCCTGCTGTAGTGAATTGAGAGACACAGAAAGGAGTCATAGAGGTGAAAAAGAAAGGAAAGGGTGAATCACCCCCAGTTACTGAGATGTCTTCCAGATGTCACCTCTCATAGGCACTTCCACTGGGGTAGTAGGGGGACAAATGCAGCAGCTGAGGAGCTATGAAACTGGTGAAGCAACCACCATTAGCCATGGCAATTAAACTGTGAAGGAAATGGAATGACATTTTCCATCAAAAGTTATAGGTAGCTGGCATGGTACATTAGCGCAATTAACTTTTTCATAAGGCGAGATCAAGAATGTCTCATATGCCATTTTTCCTACATGAGTAAACCAATATGATGTTTTTTTAAGTATTGTATGCCCTCTTTCCCCGTCCCCCAGAAAATAAATTTGCATCCACACATAATTAGCATAGAAAAATACAAGTATCTTGTTCTAAACAGACAAGAAATGTGCAATTATCATGCAAAGGAGAGTTTTTCATCCAGAGAATGAAATTCTTAGTAGCAGAGGTGATCAGCAAATCCCATGTTTAAGAATCTTTAAGCAGCTGAAACGGATGGGATTAACACAGTGGTTTGACAGAGGATGAGAAGAGAGAACATAGGCAAAGAACTTTTCAAATCCTGGCAAACAGAATAAAAACCAGACAGTAATTCATAGGATGAGGAAATTTTATTGTGAAGACATTATTTTCAAAGCTATCCAAATGGTAAAACTTCTCCAACAAAATATAATTTCTCTAGTGCCAATCTTAAGTGTGCTTAAATGGACTATTTTCCCTTAACAGAGTTTATAGTTATTATACCAGTAAAATAAATGCTGATTGTTGGCAGACGTAGGGATTTTAGAGATTTCTTGTGTAGCCCTGCATTTCCCAATAATGCACTGTTTTTCCTAGAAGTTGCATCACTTTCTGTACTGGAGGAGTTAGTAAGTCCCCCTATGGATGTTGGTGTTGGAAGTTTGCACAATTGGGACGGGACTACTGGGAGACGTTCTTCTTACCTTTACTGTTCCCCACAGATATTGAATGTTTTTAGCTTTCTCTGCATAGTTTTGTGACCAAACCTCCCACAGAACCAGCAGATCTTGTCACAACCAAAGGAAAAAAGCAAGTGAAGTCCATATATCAACAAGCATTTTGGGTTGCATCTGTGTGTAACACCTCCATTTGACGTTCTAATCTTCCATCGATTTGTTTTCTTCCATCAGTAAATGAAAATTTTGTTGGTTTTATGTCACTGAGAAAAATTTTAGTTACTTTTCTTGTCATTTTGTGTTTTATTATAGCACTTTAAATTAAATATAAAGGTCATACAGTAATTCTCTAGACAAATCCCATACGAAGCAATCATAAAGACCATTAGGCATGACAGGGATGCCCACCCCACAAAGAAATAAATTCTAGTCTACTGAAAGATATTAATGTTAAAGCAAACCCCCTTTGCAACAGGAGTTGCCAAAATGTCTTACATGCCCAATGTAAAGATCATCTTTTTGAACTAAATCAAACAACAAAGCATTTAAAACTCCATTTAGAGTCCTCTGTAAAAGTTTTTGACAAATCTTCCCAATAAAAGGAAAAGTATGACTGAATTAAGCAGATATTCCTCTTAACATATGCAGACACAAACTGGCAGCACTAGTGGTGGTTTTTTTTTATTAAGAAAAAAATAACTGAATGTTAGAGGCTATGGAAGTGAGTATGTGATGAAGCAAACAATCACAGAGTTACTGAAAGAGGAGTTACTGGAGAGCATCCATCACTGAGAAAAAAAAAAAAAAAAACAACAACAACTTGCAAGAATTTTTTTTATATTCTAAAACCTTTTTGTAGAAAAGGATAACCACATATCTATGTGGATATATAGGTGGATAAATATAGCTTTTTTTTTTTACTAGAAGCATGTATGAAAATTACAGTTTAAATAATTTCATAGTTATTCTTAATTAAAACAGCTATTGTGATTCCAAGGGCATCTTCAAATGAACAATTTGTAATATAATATTTGTTTGTATATAGTTTCTTCCAATGCTATGCATTTCATGTCACTATATTTGCAAGTGTCAAAATTAATGAAAGCTGATCATTATGGAAGTAGGCTGTCAAAAGAGATACACAATGAAAAAACATTTAAAATTAGAAAAAAATATATTTATATACTAAAAATACAGACTTGAGTACTAATTTATTTGGTTTTAAAGGGGACCAACCTTTGGTTTTGGGTAACGATGTACACTGGGAATTGTATTTTGATCTCTGTTCCACACTTTTGTTCCCTAAGGTCACAAACTACTGTGTGATCTAGGTAAATTTTGCTTTGAAGAATGGGTTTATAGTCTTTCTTCAGTTTGTCTTGTTTGTTTAAATTTCAGAAAAATATATTCTACTGGTTGCCTTTTGTTTTACAGTGGCACAATACTTACATTAATACTCTGGTCTCAGTGGGCGTTTTAGATGCTATTGAAATACAGATTCTTTTTTTTTTTCTGAAATTTATTCTGCCATTCTTGAGAAAAGCATTTTGAGATAAACTTAGATCTCTACCTAGAAGAGTAACTATGGAGGTGCCTGTAAAATAAAAGTGGAAATATTTTAGTAAATATATAATGGACTTGACTTAACTTGCTAATAGAAATACCTGGGTTTAATTGCTGCTTTAGTGTTCATCAGTTCCTGGCATTCTATCATCAAAGTACAAGACTTGGTGGAGTCACAATGCAGCTTGTTTGACAGCAGCAGAAACCTAATTCACTAAAGCCTAATTCTAAATTATTAACTTGTTTATCAGCCTTATGACAGATCTAACATCAACAGTGTTCTCTTTTATATCACCCAGCAGTGCAGGTTGGGTAGATGATAGCCATCAGCTAAACTGCATTCACAGCTATTCTGTTTTACCAAAATAGCATTAAAGTAGCTGAAGTGCATTCTCAAATATCTCTCTACCTCTTTACTGTCAATGCCTCATTTTTCTTCCACAGCCACAATCTCTCTCACAAAGACACTGTGTGTTCCTTTTCAACGCCGTTAACATATACATTGCTCTAGCTATCCTTTTCCTCTAGCTCATCTCTTCTTATTTAACACTCTGAGAGCAGTCTTTGGAAAGAAAGAAGAAAACCCATTTTGAAGTCACCCTCCCAAGTACTGGGAAGAGCTAAAAGTCTTTAATGGCTGCAGATGTGCGCTGGTGTGCCGGGAGGTGCTCAGTGCTGGCCTGGATATGTGAGGGAGATGGGCAAATGAAATAATTGTTCTGGAACTTGAAGGTGTTCAAACCACTCCATGAGCCAGGTGACAATATGATATAATGTGAGAGTGAAACAGCCAAACCTTATTTCTTTCTACATATACACATGCACAGGTTACATGCAATGTACTTGGCAGTGGTAGTCTTAGACTACTTGTGAGCACAAAACACAGTGCTCAGTCGAGTTGAATGCAGTGGAGAATTATTGAAAATAAATAGTTTTACTTACACAGTCATATTGGACTGCTAGATATTTGTAACTTAATTTATCTGTCTTTAGAGGAATTACATGACATTTCTGTTCCAAGAAATGTCCAAGTTTCCTTCTGAAGTGGCTGCTGCATCTCATTGCTCTCAACAGCACTGAAACAAACTGTCACTTTCCAAAAAAAATCCTGTCTCTTGCTTTTCCCATGAGGAATAAAAACTAGGAGATATTTGAGCATCTTACACTGCTAGAAGTCACAGTCACATTAATAAGAGTGTGAGGTAGAAGCTGTTTTGCAACTGGATAGTCCTTTTTGGAGTTTCCCTTTTGGAAAACACCCATGAGACTCTAGTGTTGAACCTTCAAAACACAAGAGAGAACAAGCTATTAATTTAAAATATAACTTAAAAAAATTAATTAAAATTTTTAAATATTTTGAAAGTCTTGAATATTTCAGTGTACAGTTTTTAAGAGTGTATGGACTTTGTTCTTTAGGGGGAATAGTCAAGGGAACTGCACAAAGCACTGCTTTTTCTATGGACTGTGTCATATTTAAAGGATTTATCTGTAAATGGATACACTTTTCAGTGAAAATAGGTGTAAGATGAAATCTCCTCAGACCTCTCAAGAGGGACTGAGTCAGCAGTGCTTTATCTTATTACCTGAATAGTAATTCAGGTAATAAGGACATCTACATATTTACAATACAGGATGTATTCACTGGTGCTCACTGTAGCACCACCACTGTTTCACTTGTGGGTTTGGTTACCTCAGCACCTGCTTTGGTATGAAACTGTATTTTCAGGCTTTGAATTTCTACAGGTGCATGAGTGCATGTAGAGTGTATGTTCAAGAGAGGCTCTGTGGCCAGGGTGATCAAGGCCTGATGAGGTATTATTGTCACGAGTCTTCCCAATAAGTAATTTGTGATTGGTTTTGTGTTCTTCATGGAAAATTGCTCTTAGAGGCTTTTCTTTTTGCTGTTCAGTACTGAAAAATAATGAAGAATAATTTTTAAGATTAAACAGGCTTCCATCTCCAGAAAGGGATTTTTTATTTCCTAATTCATCTGAGTATTTTAATTTCACTTTTTTTTGCTCCATGGAGTGACAAGTGACTGTTCATAACTCAGGAAACTGTAGTGTATTGGCACATGAGTACATAGATAAAAAAGTATGTAATATTCTTTTGACAGAAAATATTGAAAGCTCTCATTGAAGATATAGTTAGTGATATTTGTTGATACACCAATGATGACATGTTGGTTTATGTACTTTGGCATTATATATCCACTTTTATATAGCTTCCTATTTAATGATCAGGAAGGGATATTTTCTATATATGCATTCATTTGTATTGTGGCTGAATATTTCCTGCCATTTGTTTTTTACCTGAAACTCCTTACATTTCTTGTATTTAATTAGGAAAAAAGCTTGCATATAGAAGCAAAAAAATTTGGTGATCTGTAATGCGTGTAAGTTTTTTGACTTGACGCACATTGTGCCCTGAGTATTCTTAGGATAGGTATTTTTAACTTGACTATGTTCAGGGGATAGGAAGCATGCTTTTGTGCCAGTAGATCCATGATGATCAGTACTAATGGGCCATTTGTCAACTTCTGCCCAGAGTGAGTGCTGTGCCATACAAAAACAGGCTTGGTGAGGAACAGGCCAACTCCCGTGGCAGTTCTGTCAAAGCTGCTTAGATGATAAGCACAGTAAGGGAACAACACAGTCTTTTGCATTGCCAGTAGTAGGGTACAGCAGATAAAGTTTCCCACAGGGTCCCAAAACAGGTAAAAGGAATAAAAAATGGAAATAGTCTTAAAATGCAAGAGGATTCTTGTGTAATTGAACCTCACTTTGGACATATGACTTAAAACATTGAATTAGTTCTATGCACCAAAGGAAGGTGTTTCTAGTTTGCCAGCTCTAACAGTCTAATGACTTGGTTTCCTTCTCAAAGCTCTCTTTGGAAGGATTTTCTCTTTCTCAAATGTTATAAAAGGCAATGAGCTATGCTGTTGATGTGGTGATCCTGTCTAATGAAAGCTTTATGTCTCCCTGCCCAACTGGCCCTGCACAGCTGACATCAAGAGCTGTCTGTTTCTAGAGCAGACTGGCTGAATTCATGCTGAATGCCACTAGTGGGCAAGTGTGGATGACAAATATGTGTCAGACACCTTTGTGTGTATTCTCCCATCAATGTTTTTAGCATGTGTAACATCTACACTTCTCTTGTTTGTGCACACATCATGCATTAAAATTGAGCTGAGCCCCGAGTACCACCAGTAATTTGTTACCTCTCAATTGTGATAGTTGTGACAACATAGCACAGTTTTCTGTTCCTTCTGCTGAGACCTCTGCCTTAGCTGCTTTCATTAATCACGTTCCTGATGTGAGAGACATTCCTGCTGTTTCAAGCTGAGAAGGCTAACTTTTCAGGATGGTGGTAGACAAGCTGTTGTAAAGTGGGTATAACCTGCAGGAAGTGATACCCCTCAGGCCTACCACAGTAGAAGAAACAAATTATAAATATGTGATGACCCATCATTCACTGTATATTAGTAGTGAAACCATCTGGGTCATCTCCTACAGACATGTTTCTGTTGTTCAGAAGCTGCTGATCAGGGAGACAATACCCACTGGTGGGACAGGGCAGTAGTCTGCACCTGACATGACAGTTATCATTTAGGAAATATAAAGTGCACACACGTGGATGTCTCCCTAAAGGTGCCTTATTCTTGCTACAGAGCACAAGCTCACTTTCTTAGAGTTAATGCGTTAATAAAGAGCTTGCCATCAGCAGCCTTTTAATATTTGTGGTCTTTTTAAAATAGCAAAATAAAAAATAGAACTGTCTGAGTCCCACCTTTCATCACACAGATGGGATCCACTTCCAGCTCCCACACTAGCTGTAGCACAAACTAGGAGACTGACAAAGCAATCCCTCAATCCCTGTGCCTGGTGATCTGCCCTGAAACGACAGAGTACATTTTAAGACGTTAATTAAAACAAAAAATAAAAGTGCATTTTTAATTTTCTCATAGTCTTTTGTATGAAGTGATGAGTGTAGTGTTTTTTATTCTTCCAAGGAGATATGCTGCTGCACCAGGATGAGGATTCATCTACAGGTCATGGAACACTGGTGTAATTGCTGCACACCAGAGGAGCACAGCCTTGTAACCCTCAGCACATGATAGAACAGGTGCATTTGGTTAAGCTAAGAAACCCACAAAAACTCATTAAAATGTGAGTCAACCTATGAGTTGGAGATACATGAAATAGGAAAAGATGAAATAAATGAAGTCAGCAAAGATTCACAAGTCATAATTATCAGAGGCCATCATAATAGTGCTTAGCCTAACTCCTTAATCCTAGCTTTTTATGTGAATTAGCTAATAAAAGATCGCTTCCTACTACTTAGATGGTGTTTACTGTTGTCTCAAAATGTAGGCATTTGATCTTCCTCAGAAGAGATGCTTAGCATTTTCAGAAACAGGTGATCAATGTCAGAGATCAAGACAAATTCTTATAGTCAATAAATTTAGCTCAATTCTGGGAACATAATTTTTAATTTAAATAGCTTTTTTGTGATTATTGTGGTTTTATCTCTTGTTTCAGACAAGCATGTCCTTTCCTCATCCAGCCTCAGTTTTCTCTATGGCTTGAATTTTAGTTTCAAATCTTCAGTAAACTTTATTGACCTCTTAACTCTCTGATTCACTTTTTATTTTAAATCTCCTTTCTCCGTTCACATTCCTCAAAATCCGCATCTGTAGTGTTAAATTTTTAGTTGTTGATTTTGGGTAAGCAGGTGAACTTGGTTTAAAGATTGAACAAATCATAGTCAGAAAACAGAGAATTTTTAAAGTTTTAGATCCATGATGCTGGCAGTCAGCCAGCTGGTCAGTCCTATGACATTATTCCCTCAAAAGCCTCACTCTGTCTTTATTTAAATTTTGTTTCAGTACGGTTTTCAGAGGTAAAAACTTTTTCCACAGACTTACTTTTTTTTTGTTTTCTTGGGGAAGTTTTAACTTTTTTTCCTGTTTGGACCCAAGGGATGCTGAAGAGGTAGGATTGCTGCTGGGCATGCATTCTGCTGCGAGCCTCTGTGGCTATGGGACAGAGTGTGCCTGTGCTGTGGTGCATGGCCACAGCTCCAAACTGGCCACCTTGTGCCACCAGGACAGCTCCTTGGGAAAACTCTCATCCAGGCTTTTGCAGGGCAGTGGAAGATATGCAACAGCTGGAAATCACTCATGGAAATTAATAATTTCCTAATTATCCTCCGTCTTAGAACAGACTTGCTGTCTTCTTTTGTTCTGAGCTGTTATTTACACTCAAACCAGTCTTACATGTCACTGCTCTGATACTGTGAATGTTTTAAGATTTTCAGGACAAACACACAGGATTCCACAAAGAAAGGGGTAAATCAAGCTCTAATTCTACAAATTCAACGTTGTTTTTTCAGCTTGAATTTCTTCTAATCCAGTTGAAGAGAGAAAAACTTAGGCTATATATTATTTTCCCTTCAGAGGTTCCCTCATTTTCATGGGATTAGCAGGTCAGTCCCTGTATGTGGCTTGCTTATTCTGCCACTTTATTAGACAACTCAATGCTGGAATATTATAGCAGGAGCAATTCGCACACTACATTTGAATTTTTAAAATAAGTAGGTTTTGAATGTTATCAGTGTTACAGGAAGGAGGATGTTTAGCCCTGTTTCATAGATAAGGGAAATTGATGACCTTATTAAAGTATTTGGCTTTAAATTTAAAAATGTTATTTCAGAAATTACCTATACTGTTTTTTTACTGAAAGACTGAATATTTGGGGAAAATAAAAGTAAATCAAAAGAAGGAACTTAAAAATGAAACCCTTTTGAAGGTCTGCTGCATTTCTGGTAGGATGAACTGTTTTGCCTACACATGCATATTTATAATTTTCTTTTCCTGAAGCCCAACACAAAGCAGAAAATTTCTTTTTATCTGAGATCAGTGAAAATGATAACCCTTACTGATATCACTGTGCTTTCTAAATGCAGTGTTTCTTCCCTATCCTTGTCTGAGAGAACTACATATAACTGATATATGAATCCAGAGTTATATTTATGTTTTTTCTTTTCTTTGTAAGCATGCTTCTGTGTATATATAAACACAGACCCACTATAAATATATATAGTCTATGCAAATGTAGAAAATGCAAGGTAAGATCCATTTCTAAGGGTTTTTTTGACATTTTCAAATCCTATAGCTATATTATCTAGCCTAATGTTCTCAGCAGATTCCATGAAGAGATTCACACAATTTATGTAGTGTTTTGCATGCAGGAACTCTATAAAATTATGTAGGCATCTGTTCCTGCAGATGCTTTTGGAGACATGTTGAGCTCTCAGATTGAATGCAGTTACAGTATGCACATTCTAAAAATTATGAATGTGTTAAATCTCCAGATAAGAGCTAAACATTGATGCTTCATTTGTTCTCTAAGATCCATATATGTATGTTCTGTGTGTGTGTGTGTGTTTGTACACACATAGAACATAGAATTAGTGACTGTTCAGTGACTGCTGGTTTTGAGATGATAAGCTAACATCCTTTTCATCGCTCAGTCACTGAATACTGGGCTGCTGACTTTTCTTTCTTGCATGAATAAAAATAGAACATAACAAGAATTAAAATGTCTGCCCCTTTTTCTAACTCCAGATAGATAGGAGCCTATCAAGTACCAGGTATTTTTGAAGCAGCAAAGATACCAAATTTCTGCTTCTTTTTCAGTTCTCACAATAAGATTTGTTTTCAGGCAGATGGGACAGGCCCTTTTTTTTTTTTTTTTTTTCAATCTCACTAATCATGTTGAAAATACAGTAAGAATTTTAAACTACTGATTAGCTACTGTGGTTTTGGAACATTTTAGAATGTATAGTTGACAATATATCTCACCTGTAAAATCACAAACCAGTTCTGTTTCAGATTACAAATATGGAAATAAAGTTAGGAGTTACAAGTATAGGCATTGATTTGACCTGTGGGAATATTGTGCAGCTTGTTAAAAAAAAATAAATCCAAAGAATGGGAAAAAATACAGAAAGAAATAATACTGAAAGGGCATGAAGTTGAAATTAGATAGTGTGTTGACAGGGGATTTTAATATCACCTATATCAGAAAAAGGCAACTGTGATTTTTAGCTACTCTCACCAATGCTATGAATTGGAGAAGCAATGAATTTTTTTTTAAGCCTCAAAACTTCTGTTGAAAGTGTATTGTTGCTGTAATATTTTAAAGTATCTCACCAGAATGCTATTCACAAGATTCATGTTCAAAAAAGAGAAATGAAAGTTATTAGGAGGAAGAAGAAAGAAAAAATATCTGGAAGGAGAGAAACAAGAAACATGGAACATGGAGAAGTATTTGACTTAATTTTAACACGCTCATGCATATATGGATTACATGATTAATGATATAACAATATAATTAGCATATGTAATTTAAAAATTCAGACGTTTTAGCAGATGAGAAATCGTTTCATGTAATCTATCTTTTAGCATAGGAGTGTGTGTGCAGGGGATTTATACTTCCATTTTTTTTCTACAGGAATTTTGACTCCATGGAAAGAACAATGTTTTAAGAGTTATTTGAAGCTGAATTTAATCTTATGCCATCATTCATTTTCTATTGCCATGTCATATTTTACTTCATATCATCTCTATAGTGAACTGCCTATGTAATAACAGGTGGACTTTTCTTTGCAAGCCTTTATTCATCTTGAAAATTCTTTTCCTGAAGAGAGATGAAAAATTATCTCCATTTGACAGGTGGAGAAATGGCACAAGATAAGGTAAAAATTGTTCAGAACATCTAGTGATTTCAAATCTTAATATAAAATGACAAAAGCTTAATTTTTTCAAGCAATTTACCATTTGAAAAATATTTAGTAATTTTGAGCCAGTTTTGTGATATTCATGGTGCACACTAAGCTCTGTCAATAAATTCTGTATTTTGGTCATTTAACGAGATGCAACATCAAAATGATGGTCATTTATGAAAGGCAGTAGTGAGAGAAAAGGTTTTTAAGCATTGCACAGAAATTTTGAAAGGGAAGACAGCACCTACTTCCATGGGGAGAAGTGCAGCTGCTCATGACTGTAATGCATTTTCTCTGTTTTGTGAGAGACTTTTTTTTCTGCATCTTTCTGAAAATAAATACCTCAGTGTGCAGTCATTGATTTGTTCCTCGAAGGTGCCCAGTTCCACGTATAGAACAAGAAAAATCGGCAGAGAATTGACTATTGAATCCTAAGAAAAATGCCCATTAGAATTGGACAGGCAATTTTAATACCAACCTTCTAAAATTTTGTGATCCTTGATTTTGTGACCTTTTTCATGTATGTTCTAAAAATAGTCAGGAAAACTATGCATTGCAAAACTTAGCCCACTATAAGAACTGTGAAATATTTGTGAGATTGGCAGCTAACTGACCGGACTGGTGGGCAATACTGATGCTGATGCTCACATATCACATATTTTAATTTGGGGTCAGATCTTTTTGTGTTTAGGAGTACTATTAATCGTAGTCTGTTTCCACCACCTCGTACATTCATTTTTGCAAGAAGGCAGGAGTGCACAGCAAGCCTGAGAGGGCAGAACCATGTGCTCCTCTGGCAGGCTCTGCTGCAGCAGCAAGCAGGCAGGTCCTATTCTCCAGAGGAATGAGAAAGGATATGTCCCTGACAGACTGACAGCTGTGTGTTAAAATTCAAAGTAGTACAGCATCAGTGAAGCAGCTATGAACAAGCAAAACAACAATAAAAAGAATAAATAGCATTTCTTTGTTGTAATTATGACAAGTTTCTTTTTGTTGCTAGTTTAAAAATAATTAGTGAAGTATTATATGATGAAGTACATAGCTACCATGGAAAGTTCCAGCCTTCATGTTTGAAGTTTAACAAAATTATAAGAATATGAAAATGGATCCAAGTATTGGAAAATGACGTGCAGGATTAAATATAAGCAAGCTACTATTTGTAAGTTGAGCAACGATCCCGAGACACATAGATTCTGCAGATGAAGTTGAACTTTAAAATTAGAGAGGATGATATATGTATTCCTTTTCAAGAAGAGGAAGAAAAGTAATAAAATTCTTTGGATTAGAAGTGACCTTAAAAATCATGTTTCAACCCCCCTGCCATGAGCAGAGACACCTTCCAGTAGATCAGGTTCTCAAATCCCCATTGAACAGTTCCAGGGATGGAGCATCTGAATCTTCTTTGGGCAGCCTGCCCCAGTGCCTCATCACCCGCACCGCAAAGAATTTCTTCCTAATAACTAGTTTAAACCTCTTTCAGTTTGCTCCTTGTGCTATCATTACATCCACTTGTATATTTTGTAGGAGGATCTATTTTATATCAAGGCATATGTTAAGATTCAGATATTGAGAGAGGCCTTTGTCCAAATTAAGGTGCAAACAAGGCCATATGCCAAAGTCAGTAATACAGATTTTTTTAAACAATGAATGTGAGGTAGAGAGATAGAAAGAGTGAAAAAGAGAGAAGAGAAAGAGATCTAGTAGAAGATAGTCAACACCTGTGGATCCAGAAGTGTCTTGATGGTCTCTCTTCACCCTGGGCTTCTCAGTGATGGGGATCCTGAGGTTGTTCAAAACTTTTCACCATTTATACATTTTAGCAAATAAAGGAATTCATGCTCATTGGCTACACAGTTCTCCTATTCTATTGGTTAAATTACCCCCTTGCTTCTAGCACTAACTAGTTCACATGTTCAGTCTTTCTCTTCTTTTTAGTTGGTGAGTTTTTTGAGTTGGTGGGTTGTGATCTTCCCCTGCCAGAATTACCTTGTACACAATCAGAGCTGATTCAGCACAGTTGCTAAGCTGGCTTTCCTTGTGGTTCATAAATTCTGTGTTCTTTGTGTCCAATATCAGTGATGTGTTCTTGTCCCTCAGTTTTGCTGCCTCTCCCTAGGTCTGAGATATCACCTGGACAATAGTACCACCGTTATCTTATCCCAAGTTCTCTCTGTGATGGCTTGACTTATACTTGAAGTTCCAAGTATTCATGCAGGCATATTTGGGGGTGCTTTGGTCTTCATTGGTTGCAGATGCCATCTGTCCCATAACTTGGGGTGGTCTTTGTTTGACCAGTGATATGTGTACAAGCAGTTGTTTTACATGGTTTGCCACAGTGGGAATTTCTGCCCAGATACGTTAACCAGGATGAGCTAACCAGACCTCACCTCTGTCAGGCCTGGAGCTCGTGCCATCCTGTTGCTCCATTCTGTTCTTATCTCATGGCAAAGTGCTTCTGTGGCCTGAACAGTTTGAGACAGGCACCTGTGTTCTTTACCTCCTTACAGTGTATGACACTATTTTTGACCTTATGAGTGAGTCCATCACGCAATTCTTACGACTCTTTTGTAATAAACCAATAACACATAAGGCCTTACAAAGAGTATACAGAGAAATTCAGTTTTGTTCAGTTTTGCCTTTCATAGATTTTTAACACTTTTGGATGTAATATTATTCTAAGTGACATTGGGAGTCTAATGCTGTTTCTGGGGCATGGCACAGAGACTGGCTCTCCAGTTCTATATGCATCTGGAACTGCTTTGGGAATGGTTGTTGTACTCATACTCATGATATGTCAGAAAAAGTGTTTTAAAGACTAATCTTGATATTTGTCTAAATTTCTTCCTGGGACACCTTGAATAACTGATTTAGTACTTATCAGAAACATTCAAACTCACTTGGCTTCTGTTTTCTAAAGCAAAACTTGTTTATTATGGACAAAGGGCTTCATTGTTACCTACTTTTAATGGAAGTCTAGAGGAACTTGAAGGCATTAAGGAAATAACAGGCAGAATTCTCTTCTGGGTTGTGTCAATATAAACATGTTTCAGAAGTCCTATGATATTTTAAGCGTTGCAATTTTTTTTTTTACAGTGTCACAGCATGTCAGTGAAACCTTTAATTGTGTATACTGTATTCCCACATCTGCAATTATCTCATTTCGCTAGCATGAAACTTCATTAATATAAAGTATCTCATGCTGTTGTGTTCTGAAAAGCAAGCAGTGAGGGAGAGATTGCAGACAAGACCCCAAAGCCTTGAAGTTTGGTTCATTCATGGCAGTTTGTCAATTTCTCACCTAAAGGTTTTGTTCTGTTCACAGTGTGAGGTTATGACTGTCAAGAGAATTTCTATAAAATGAAATTTTACTTTCTTCTAGGTGTCTCTTGAGCTGAAGAAAGATCAAGCCTGGCATATTTATAGCTCTACATAAGAACATCTTTGGCCATAACTGTCAGCATATGTAAAACTTCATGCATAGAACAGCATGAAAAGACTGTTAAAAAAATAAAGAAGTGGGCATGCTGTAGACACAGCAACCATCAAAACCCCTTAGTACACAGAACTGCTCAGTGGTTTTCATTATGCCTCTCTTAAAAATTCTGTGTTTATCTTGAACTAATATATCCATCCTATTTACTAGCATTCATTGTATGGAAAGTTGGATTTTTTTGAATACTTTGGCAATCAATAGAAGTGTTAGAATTTTGTGCCCATCGGTGCTCAAAGATAATTATCATTTCACAAGGCTTACTCTTCGGTAAGAATTTTTGGTAAGAATTTTTGTGAATTCATAAAAATACATGATCTTTTCCCCACACATCACATATTGCTCACACAAACTAATATTGCTTATCCATATGTGCCAGAAATAATCTCATAAGTTTTGCATGAAACTGTCAGTGATCACAAATTCAAAAACACCGTTCTCCAGCACTACAGCATCACGTGCATGTATTTGTGCAATAGAACAGTATTCACTGGCTTCTTGTGTCTCCCACACAGAGTAATTTCAATCCTCCTAAAGCAGTTGTCTTATTTCATCTGTTAATCATAGCATTTGTCTTCTGAATTTTTGTATAATTTGATGACAATTGAAATCACCATTTTACATTTTTCTTAGACTGGCATACTAGGTAGAATGACTGCAATGAATTTTCTCTTAAAATTTATCAAGGAGGGATGGGTAACATAATGTTTGGCTATGTGACTGCAAGAGACTTCCTTGTTTTTCAGCTGTCAATTTGCCATGAAATTGAATTAAGATGTTTCTTACAACTAGCAAAATTGCAGTGACATTGCATTCTTTTATTGCCTAGAAGCAATGCGTTAGATCATTACCTGATTAGAGCAATGGCTACCTCGATGATCACATCAGTATTATACTTCTGTGAGGGCTGCGTAAAAATCACAGTCCTACAGAACTAACCTGGTAGCTTTGGAAATTATTAGTATGCTGGCACTGGCTGGCAGAGTCAGACTATGCCCAAGTTAGTAAGGCTTCCTTTTATTCAGGCTTGTTCTCCTCTGTACTGTCAGAAAGTTCAAATAAGATACTTTTCACCAGATCCTTCAGAAATTCTGTCTTCTGTAAATTTGAATTGCCCTCTTGATCACACATAAGAGCATCTGACAGGCATAATAGAGATGCAACTCACAGTGTCACTTTTGATTATTTAAAATTTAAATTGATTTGTTCAAATATGAATAATTGTGGATAACAATAGAAATTTCTCTTACCATTTTAGAAGTTGGAATGTAGTGTATTCCTTTATTATATATATTTTTCAAGTTAAGCTTCATCATTGTATTTTTAAATAACGCTTTCTATAAATAGAATGTCTAAATAATCATTTGGTGTACCTAGAAGAACTTTCCTAACTACTGCTATTCTCAGAATCTTGACTTTCAGGAGTCTTACATGACAAGTGAACACTGCAAAAATCCTAGAAAATGATTTTGAGAGGTATCAAAGGAGAATACTTAAATAGATGTTCTGTAATCTTTGCAGTTAGTGAACTTGTCACCTCGGACTAGAAACCATATTTCAGAGCAAAGGAGCATGGGTCAGAGGATTTTGAGCTGTCACTTATGGGCATAAATATTCACAAAAATAGTGGTTTATTTTTAAACTTAGAAATATAACAACAGGTTTGTCCTTAGTACTTCTTTAGAGATGCATACTTTAGAAGTTACAGAATTACTAAGATGAAAACTGCTGATGAAAGAAAAAGGATTTATGCTTTGTGCTTGAAGGAAAAACAACGTAAACTATAACAATTAATCAAATTCATTCCACAAACCATGTATCACATAGCCCAAGTAATATACTGAAAACATAATACTTCCAGCTAGTGCCCTAAAAAATTAATAATATTTGTATAAACTTGTCTTCTTTCCAAAGTAAACTAAACTAGAAATTGTAAAAGTATGTAATGGATGGTAATTATCCTTTTGCTAGTTTAAGGTTACTTAAAAACAAACAAGCAAATAAACAAACCCCCTCACAATTTAAGTAGGTAGGTCAGATGAAAAGTGAGATAGCAGTGTCACAGCTACTGTAATTATTCTATCACCATGGTTTTTATTTACTTTTATTTGAAGATGAAGATGTTAAAGTAGGGAACACAACACAAGAATAGGACATTGAAGCAGCAGCAGGAAAAATGGAAGGAAGGAAGAAAAAGGAAGAGAGTCTGTAAACAGCCACAGAATTATGGGATTTTACGTCCATATATTTTAATACGTTCTTCCTGTATTTTATAAAACATATGTTTCCTGCTTCAATGGAACTTTTCTCTTATAATATGCATCTGGAAGTCTTACAGTTTCCCTCAATGACCTTTGTATATTCAAACAGGGATATTAAACAGTTTGGTCCTTCCCTTAACAACTCTCAGTATAACAGTAAATTAGAGAACTTGCTGATTCCTTTTCCATGCAATAAGTTTTCTTTGCCTATCTTTATCTGTAGACTGTTTTGTGATAGTCTGAGAGAAGCTCATAGGTCATACTTCCTCATTCCTATTTTTGTCAATATTCATCATTGTACAATCAATAATTTATCAGCTGCTTTCCTACAGCAACACAAAGCAGTGGCACAAAACCAGCTCAAGAACATCTGTGTTATTCATGGCTCCCTCAGTCACTCACTGTTATTGTGACATCTCAGCAGTGTCTTTATTTATGCAGCAATCATGCTGCTACCATGGCCCTTTGGCCCAAAGCTATGCTGTAAGTCACTGGTGCCCGTTTTGCACAATCCATTTTACTAAGTGGGTACACTCTGTCCTGGGAGAAGTGCATTTCAGAGATGAGTAACAAGGCAGAATCTTAAAGCAAACAAAATCTTTTTGCTGTTTTGTTGTAAACAGGAGTTGTCAAACCTGTGCATCAATTATTGTTGATCTCATTCTGCTGCTTTTATAGCAGGTGTTACCTTGCTGCATGAATGATCTGAAATGAGATCAAATAAAAGTATTATCAGCATAGAAGAGCCGTACCAACATTCCTTTTAGAGGGACAACGTGTTCCTCTGGGAGAGGAAGGTACTGCCACAGTGATTAAAGACTATTCTGAGCTTTATTTCTTTCCCCATAACAGACAACATGATTTAGATCAGGGCACCTCTTTGGTTGTGCTTTCTCTTGGGCTGCATCAGCAAGTATTCAGAGAGCCAAGAGAAGTAATTCTTCCCCTCTGGCATTTATAAGACTGTGTCTGGAGTACCACACCTACTTTTGAGCTCCACTGTACAGGATGGTCTGTGATGGAAGGCAGAGGGGAGACCTGATTTCTGTATAGACGCGGAAGGGCATAGTGAAAACAGAATCAGCCTCCTCTAGAAGGTGCACATTAGTACGACATGAGGCAACAAAACCAACTTGGAGTTAGGAAAGGTTGATTATATATTAAGGAAAAAGGAATTAACCCTAAGTGTGGTCCAACACTGATATAGGTTGCCCATATAGGCTGTTAAACCTTTGTCATGGGCATATTCAAAAAACAAAACAATATAAGGCCCGAAGCAACCTGACCTAAGTCGAGCTATTTAGAGCACGAGGCTGCCTAGTTTACCTTCTCAAGTACTTTTCAACATGTAAGACTTAGATGTCAATAATTCCTTAAAAAACACAAACCACTAAACCCAGCCTAAAGAAATGCTTTACAATATGAAAGGAAAGTGATAAAGAGAACACTACAGATTTTTATATCCAAATGGCCTAATCTGTGTAACAGATGCCAGTATTTGGATCACAAGGGGAAATATAAAACCATTAAAATATATAAAAGTATAAAACCATACATGTTTACCAAAATTCTTGATTATTATCAAAGTTGCTAAGGAAATAATATTACGTATTTAGGGCATCTTAAATGTTTTTATTGTAATTGTGCTTGTCATTGCAGTATGTTTAGATTGTAATTGATACTCTTGGCTTGAGGTGCTCTGTGGCAGCTCTGCTGGCATTGTATTTTATCTTATTTGTCAGCCACAGCTTGTGATATGTTATGACATGACATAAAGCTGTGCAACATAAAAAAAAGGGGGAAAAAAGGCAAGTAATCCACTCAGACATAATTTCTGTAGTGCAAAACAATTTTTTATTCTAATTAAAGCCTCAGAAAAACTACAACATATCAGTTGTCAATCGTGACTTTTGTTAATGCAAATATATTACCTTCTAAAAGAAAATGAAGGTTTCAGAGATACTATTTTTATTTTGTTATAAACAGTTATTTCCTTGGGTTTTATTATATAAAGATATTAGATGTCCTACATAAAGCACATTAAAAATGCACTTCCAAAACTGTCTTTGTTTTAACAGCATACTTTTAATTACTGTGCAAGTTTCTTTTCCATCACGACAGCTACTATGATAGTAGAAGATGAAAGTATACGTTAAATCCTAAAACTAGCAGATCAAGTCACACTAATTTGAATGAAAATAAAACCTGGAAAAATAATTGAATTGGAAGCAGATTCTCTGAAAACAAAAAAAAAATATCCTTTGAAGAAATTATTTCAGTCTTTTTCCTCTTATAATGTCCACGATTATATCATCTCTCATATGTCAATAAATTTATCATCACGTGCAGATTTTCAAATAGAATTGCAATGGATGTTGTTTCTTTGCTTACTTCTTGGTAGACTATCCTCAATCTACTGCAGTTTTAAAGTTCATAGTTACAGCAGCTACAGTATTTTAATTTTTTTCTGGAAACATTGCATATTTGTATCCCCACACATAGATTATATATCACTTCTAATAATTCTGTGAATTGACAGTATTTTAAGGACTTTATCAACAAAAAAAATTAATAGCTTTTTAAGTGTTCTACTGATAGATTTATAGTGCTTTCATAGAAACTAGCTTCTATATTTAAAAGATAATGCTTCTGGTAATATAAGAATGATTGTCTCTGTAGTGCACATAATGTGCAATCAGTTGGTTGTTTGCATACCCAGTTTCATATGCGTAAATTTCTGTCTTTAAATATAAATGCAGCAGTTGGCCAAAGGAATCCTAAATACTTGGATTGACACAGGTAATCGCAAACCACAAAGAGTATCTGAGAGAGGAAGAAATTGTCAACTATCTTTTCTGGATGGCTTCATAATGCATGTATGAATGTTTAAATTGCTCTTCTATTCACAAATCAAGTATAAGCATAATAAAAGCTTGGTATAATTCTATATAGGGTTTTAAATTCAAAGATTTTTTCTTAAATTAAGATTCAAGTTCCATCAAATAACCCAGTTGATTGGCTTAGTAGAGAAGGTCTAAGAAGATCTAAGGTTTGCCTTGGATGGGCTTAAAGAATGATAATTTATGTTATAAATTCTTGTAAGCTCACAGTTCTTACTCTCTGTTAAACTTGCATATATACCTTTATAACAAATGGATGAGAAATGGAATCCTTTTATGGTGATCCAATCTTTACCAGTTGTATTTTCCATAATGAAATGATGTACGTGATTTAAGTGTACTTCAATGAGATTATTTGGGCCATTAAAACACAACAAGTCATTGAGTTGCCGTGATATATTTGTATTGTCTACTGTATTCTGAATTTGACATGTCCCATACAAGATAGGTTCTAAGAAGCCTGGCATAGCAAGTTTTTATTTTTGTATTTTTAAAAGGAATTATTTTTCATATGAGGCAGGCTGGAAAATCTACCCTATATTTTTTTTTTCTACATTATTTCTTTTTTCTGTAATAAAAAGGTTTGTGTATCTTTCTATAGCAAAAACACACCTTAAAGTCAGGAAAGCTTTCCTCTGATTTTTCATTAAACATTCTCTTTGTTCTCTTGGAAACTTCTGTGAAGCTAGCAGTCTCTCTCTGTCATTTCTTCCTTCAATTTTGAAAGGTCCATTATAATAAAGGTTAAAATACAGTGGAGTACAAAATTATGTCTAATTTTTTATTCATCGAAGGCTTTATCTTCTAATTTATGTCCTGAGTTTTCCAGCTGCAATTGCAGCATATAGACTTGAATTTGGTGAACTCTGTTTCCCACAGTCTTGTGTCCCCTTACCTGGAAGAGCTTGAGAGACCTGGCTCATTCCTGGTCAAGTTTGGGTAAAGTCTGGGACCCATTGACTCAGTAGATATTCCACTCTCTAATTTAAGAATGCCTATCCAGGCAGACCAAAAAATTCCTTGGATAGCTTTTGGGCAAGACATCTATGTTGTTCTGCTCTTCCACTGCAAGACTTACTAATCATTTTTGGTGGCACAGCTACAGTACAATTCCTCTTTTAAGATTTAATCTTCAAAGAATCATCATTCTGGAATGATCCTATGAAGTAATTTAGAAAGGAAGATAATGTTGCCTGTAAAAATACTAATGGGGAAAACTGAGACATCCCTAAAAATAATGTCAGAGATGAGAGGGATTTACAAGACTGATTGTGAAAGTTATGTTTATTAACGTAAGAAAACTTTTTCTACAGAAATAATAATTAAGGGAAAAAGGAGCAATGAAAGCTGGCTGCCATGTGTCCACTCAGCTGCTATCTCACTCCCCCTTCTCAACAAGATGGGGACAGAAAAGATTAAAAAAGCTCATGGATCGGGGAAAAAGGCAGTATAATGAATGAAAGTAAAGGAAGCAAGAAACAAAGCAGAGCAAAATGATTTATTCCCTTATTTTCCACCAGCAGGCAGAGTCCAGCCACTTCGTAAGAACTGGGGATTGAGTATGTATTACAGTTACTTTGGAAGACAAATATCTCTATAAAAAATCCCCCCTCCAGGCCTTCCTCTCTTCTCTCAGCTGCTATTGATGAACATTACACCATGTGGTATGGAACATCCCTTTGGTCAGTTTGGATCACTTGTCCTGCCTATGCCCCCTCTCAGCCTCTCACTGTTCTGCAACCTCCTGGTCTTGGAGAAGGGGTTGGAGAGTCAGGCCTGAAGCTGTGCCAGCACTGCTCAGCAGTTGGAAAAACACTGCTGTATTATCAACCCCTTTCTACCTGCCGATGCAGACAGCTCTATGAAGGCTGCTATGGTGAACATTAATTCCATTCCAGATGTGCTCAACACAGAAAGTTTGGATATTTGGTGGTTATTCACTGTTTATAGAGAAAATGAGAGTGAGTCTAATATACCAGGATGTCAGCTTATGTACCAATCACTTTTACAAGTTCATCTCTCATGTAGACAAATACAATCTTGCTTCATGTCTATCCATTCAGTGCTGACACCATATAATTTTATAACCAGTTGTATTTAATCATGTTATTCTTCTTCTCTGTCCATCCATTCTCTGTTTCTCTTTCTTATACTGTAAAACAGTACAAGATTTTCACTGTCACTCTGAGATCAGTTAGTCCATCTTCCACCGTCCCTGTGATCTCTAATTCATTATCACAAATATTGGTGCAGACCACCAGTCTGTGCTGGCAGCTTCCATCATGCTCCTCACTTAAGCACAACCAGGTTTTTTCTGCTGCTTCCCATCATTCTGCCTACAAATACAAGAGCAGTTTTAAATGTTTTTCCCTTCAAAAGTCTCCTTAAGTTTTTCTTGTTTTGAGCTGTGTACACGAAGTTACTAATAGCCTAAATGTTCTGTGCTCTTCTCTACTGCAATCCTTCCGCTAGTTTCATTGTTTAAATTTCCTTTAAGACATTTTTCAGTGTTTGTGCAGCATGAAGCTCAATGGAGTGAGGGTCTCTGAACAGGACCATATGTTATCCTGATAGTGTACTGATAAACGAAAACCCACATGATTCACAACCAAAGCGTGGTGAGGAGCTGGGGTTTTTTTCCTGTTTAACTAGCTGTGACTAATTATTAGGAGCTTTAGACAGTTTTTAAATTAATGGATTTATAAATGGAAGGAAAGACAGCTTTTGCTATAATTATGAATATTTACAGGATTGTACTAGAAATTAATAAAAATAATAAAGACAATTAAAAGTGCTACTTAGTGGTTTTGTATTCAACTGAAATCAGAAGTAAGGAAAACTTTTTAAATAATAAATCATTCAGTGTACGATTTGTTCCTGCTTGTTTTGGTAGAGCTTGGTTGTACACAATATATTTTTATACACAATATATTATTTCACAGTGTAGTCTATGAGCAAGAGAAGGTTGAAGTGATGGTTGTTTGGAATGTTTGGGGTTTTTTTTTTGTTAGTCAACTTTTGCAAATTGGCTTTTCTGTCAAGATTAACAACCTGCTATTTACAACTGTATTCTTTCCACTGTTCATATACTGAGGGAGTTTAGTCAGTTTGCATATTTTATAAACTGAAGGAAAAATAAACAGAAGAAAAAAGGAAATAAAATTAGGAAGCAGTCCATACTTCTAAAGGCATTGCCAAAGGGTTTCCAGCCTGAAGACTGTTTAAAAAAAAAAAACCAAACTAACAAGCCCAAACAACTTTGAAGACATTTTAATCTCAGTATAACATGGCCATCATCAGCTTGAGGAATGCTGAATGAGAGATTAAGTATGTTTACTAACTTCAGATCTAATTAAAAAGCTGTGTGATGAAAGAAATTAAGGAAAACATTTCTTATTTAAAAAAATCTCAAAATTAAATCCTAGCTGCTGACAGAACTTGGAATAAGAATAAAGCTGAAGAGTTATTTTTTATTCAGTGTTGAAGACAGGCACATAGCAGTGTTCCAGTCCATGGTAGACCAATAAAATCAATTTACTTAAACGAAAATACATATATAAATTTTCTCTTATGCTCTACTCACCTCCAGCAGAATAGACAGGTATTTCGTTTTTTGAAATGAAGTATTTTTTTAAGAAATACCTTTACATGCAGAAACTGTCATGTTTGTCGTTGAAGTGATTGAAAAGGCAGTTGAGGGGTTTCAGAAGATTATGAGCATTTTAATGAGTTGAAAACTTGTCTTCCACTAATACATTGCAATAATGAGCCTGATTTCTTAAAACTGGCTAACTTAAAAACATGCCAGTGAAATATTCAGAAGTGAGTTGAGAGGAAGATGAAGGATCTAAGTTCTTAGAGAAAGAATAATGATTTCGGGGGCACAGACACAAGTTTTCCTTTCGTTTATTTCCCCCTGCAAGTGTACCATTAGGGTACGTCTGCCCTGATTTTAGTTTGACATTTGCAAAAGTCATTCTACCCCATTGCAAAAATTATTAAAAAGACAACAATGTCGTGGTATCATATACTGTGTCATGTGTAAGGGTGGTAAATTCTAATGGGAAAGTTGCCTGAAGTACTTACATTTTTTTTTTTAATCTCATCTGAATGAGCATTTTAACTTTTCTCCCCCTCAAATTCTACCTACTTACTTATTTTTCAAAGATTGATGATTTAAAAGCATAAAGCATCCTGTAATCTGTTTCATGAATGTTCCAGTCTTTTTGACTCTTTATTTCCTTCAGCAGCTTTCTGTTACTTTTTAAGAGTTTTTCTTTTTCACTATAACATTGGTCTTTCCTAGTTTCAAGTTGGTGCATCAGTGGTGGTGTACTTTTTCTTTAACGTGCATTAGTTTCTGTTTTCCTCAAATTCCATCCTAACAGTCCTTCTAACAGAGACAAAGTGAACAGGTTAACTCCATAGTTGTTATATGCAAGGACTTAATTTCCTCCTAGTTCAAAAGCAATAAATTTAAAATGTTTCTTTAGCTCTTGATGTTTATATGGTACATTTATATTAATAAAGATATAAATTACATATATAGAATCATAGAATCAGAAAAAAACGCTACAACTATTGTGTCCAAATGTTAACCAAGCACTNGTTTTTCTTTTTCACTATAACATTGGTCTTTCCTAGTTTCAAGTTGGTGCATCAGTGGTGGTGTACTTTTTCTTTAACGTGCATTAGTTTCTGTTTTCCTCAAATTCCATCCTAACAGTCCTTCTAACAGAGACAAAGTGAACAGGTTAACTCCATAGTTGTTATATGCAAGGACTTAATTTCCTCCTAGTTCAAAAGCAATAAATTTAAAATGTTTCTTTAGCTCTTGATGTTTATATGGTACATTTATATTAATAAAGATATAAATTACATATATAGAATCATAGAATCAGAAAAAAACGCTACAACTATTGTGTCCAAATGTTAACCAAGCACTGCTGTGTTCACCACTAAACCATGCTCCCCAATGCCACATCCACACCCCTTTTGAACATATCCAGGGATGGTAACTCAACCACTTCCCTGGGCAGCCTGTTCAAATGCCTGAAAACCCTTTCCACGAAGAAATTTTTCTTAATATCCAATCTAAACCTCCCTTGGTGCACCCTAAGACCATTTCCTCTTGTCCTATCTGTTATTACTTGTGCGAAAAGATGGACCTTTCCCCTTGCTACAGCCTCCTTTCAGATAGTTGTGGTGCAATAAGGTCTCTCCTAAGCTTTATTTTTCTCCAGACCGAACAACTCCAGCTCCCTCAGCTACTCCTCCTAAGACCCGTACTCTAGACACCTCTGTGAAAACACAGTACATTGACTGAAAAGTCATTGATATTGGCATCATTAGATGAGGCACAAGTTAGAATGGTAATTTTAGCTAAAAGTGGTTGAAAATAAGCCTATATTTAAGTTCATTTCAGAGCAGAACTTGACAAGTATCTTTGCTTCTCTTAGAGATGTTTTAGAAAGACAATATGTAATATTTTAGACTACACCTAGAGAGATTATTCAAAGAGTGGGTGAATATGCTATCTTTAACAAATAAGGTTGTCAACTGTTATATATTGATTTTAATGTGTCATTTTAAATGTCACAGTATTACTAAATTTTAAACAAAGATGTACAGGAGAACATCTGTACCTTAGGTCTAAATGGCAACACAATTTTAGACTAAGCACATAAATTAAATTTTTTTTTTCAGTAATTTTTAAAGCACCTATTGTTCTTGGAAAATTTAATAGTAAAAAAAAAAAAAAAAAAAAAAAAAGTTGGAGTATATAATTCCAGTGATTCCATTTTTTGAAAAAAAAAAAAAAGTTGGAGTATATAATTCCAGTGATTCCATATTCTGAAAAGAAATAGAAACATGATCACAGGAAAAACAAGACATGTGCCTGCAACATTTTTCAGAACTTCAGCTTGTCTTGAAGGAGACAGGAATAAAATTATAACCAACACAGCTAGTCAAAAATTTTAATTATTTTGGAGACCAGGAAGATCAGGATTGGATAGATTTTCTTAGTATTCTTTGTGTCTCCTGAGTCTTTGTGTTGGTTTTGCCCAGCCTGGTTTTTGGTAGCAGGAGGGACACAGAAGTAGCTTCAGTGAGAAGCTGCTGGAAACTTCCACAATGTCTGGCAGAGCCAATCCCTGATGATTCCGAAGAAGGACATGCTGCTGGCCAAGGCTGGGCCAATTGGACATGGTGGTAACACCTCTGTGATAATGTATTTAAGAAGAAAATCAAAACAAAGTGAGGCACAGTTGTTTTGTTTTTTGTTTTTTGTTTTTTTTTACTAGTCAGAAAAGTGGAGAAGGTGAGAACATGTGAGGGAAACCACATGGGGACACCAAGGTCAGTGCAGAAGGAGGGCAGGAGGTGCTCCAGGCGCCAGAGCTGAGATTCCTCTGCAGGCCGTGGTGGGACCGTGGTGAGGCAGCTGTGCCCCTGCAGCCCATGGGGATCCACAGGGGATATAGAGATCCACCCACAGCCCCTGTGGATCCACAGGGGATGCAGAGATCCACCCACAGCCCCTGTGGATCCACAGGGGATGCAGAGATCCACCCACAGCCCATGGGGATCCACAGGGGATGCAGAAATCCACCCACAGCCCATGGGGGAGGTGCCCATGCTGGAGCAGGTGGATGGCTGGAGGAGGCTGTGATCCACTGGATCACTCAGTGGAGAGAGGGCTCTGCTTCCAGACTGGAGCAGCCTGTCCTTGGAAGACTGCACCCTGTGAGGAGAGAGACCCACACTGCAGCAGTTCTGGGAGGACTGTGTGCCTGTGGGAGGGACTCACATTGCAGCAGGTGGGGTTTGGCTGCTGCTCATGAGAGTGGACCCACGTTGGAGAAGAAGAACTGTCTCCTGTGGGAGGGACCCCACAGCCTCACAGGGGAAGGATTTCTCTCCCTGGGCAGCAGAGGCAAACCTTGGGTGACAAACTGACCAAAACCCCATACCCTGTCTCCCTACATTGTTGGTGGGAAGGAGGGAGGGTTTGGGGGAGGAAAATGTGTTTTAAGGGCTTATTTTACTTCTCACTATCCTCCTCTGATTCTGTTAGTAATAAATTCACTTTGTACCTTTAAGTTGAGCCTGTTTTGCCCTTGGAGTGTTTTGTCCTGGTCCTTATCTCAATCCATGCACGCTTTGTTAAATTTTTCTCCCCTCTGCCCAGCTTTGGCAGGGGAGGGTGAGTGAGCGACTTCCATGGGTGCTTGGCATTGGACCAGCGTCACATCACGGCAGTTTTACTTTGAGGTATGCAGACATTCAGGCTGTATACACAAATTTCTTTTTAACAATGTGGTGGAAAGCTGGTTTGTTTTAGATCATCCCAAATGTTTTATAGCTTGTGGAGGTTATTTAATGGTTGTCTGGAGTGCCAAACATAGTTTTTAATCCTAATTTATTTGTTTGAAAAATATATTCAATGAAACAATTTTCTTAAAGTCCGTACTTCGTAAGTGGGTATTTACTTCGGAAAACACCCCATCTCTGAAATGAACTTAAAGATAGTTCATTTGAAAGATTGGGTTATTTCACACACAGAAAACTGCTGATGACTTCATAATTTTGCCAACTGACATCTAATCTATATTACTGTTATTTTCTTTATAAGTGGCTGATAGCTCTTGCTGAGGCTGAACTGATAAGATATAATAGATCTTTAATTTCTTTGAGAGTTTACAGGTATTCAAACTGAATCAATGTCACAGTTCTTAATTTTTTACTGCTATGACATTCAAGTTTTGAAGAGCCAGTGTAGCTTGGATACATGGCCAAATGTAAAAAAGATGGAAAATGTTAATATCCCATGGCAGCAATAAAACTTTTCCCCCACTTGAATATTGCCGCCTAACATTTTATGAAATATAACAGCCTATGGTGCCCAGGTGGCTTCCTCCCCTGGTATCTTGATTAAATATTTACTTTGTTAAAGAGTCAACAGAGGACAGAAAAAGCTCAGAAAATGCATTTTTAAACATTCTCTAAAGGTTCATATTAAAAAGGAATTTTAAACAGAACTCTGTAAAATGCATTATATTTGCATTAAAAAATCACATCATGTTTCTTGAAATTTTAGACAGTTGCACAAGCTTAGGTTTTGAATTATTCATTTACAGATACTTGCTATGTAAAGACATAGAGGAGGAAAAAACCACCAATCAAAAAAAAAAAGGAAAAAACCTCCAGATCCTGTTTCAGATATCTTAAATGCCAATTAGCAGTTAGAAATAAATTACATCAAGCAGCTACATGAGTTCATCATAATCCCGTGAGAGAAAATAATTCTATTCACTTTGGACAGGGGCACCAAGCAATCTGATGTAGTGAAAGCTGTTGTTGAAAAAGTCCCTACTCATTGTTTGGGAATAGGACTACATGATCTTTAAAGATCCCTTCCAACCCAAAATATTTTATAATTCTATGATCTGCAATTTATTATTTAAAAAAATGACATGCAAGTTTTGGGGAAGGAATTTGTGTGAAGGGAGTCTACAAAAAAAAGAATATTATTGTAAAACTGCAGTAGTATCTAGATTAATCTACAATAGTTTATATTCTTTTTACATAATTATTCCCAAAATGAGATGGTGTTTAAAAAT
This sequence comes from Nicator chloris, assembly GCA_013400495.1. Classification (NCBI taxonomy): domain Eukaryota; kingdom Metazoa; phylum Chordata; class Aves; order Passeriformes; family Pycnonotidae; genus Nicator; species Nicator chloris. The sequence goes on along the minus strand of WAAE01008937.1, from coordinate 13,855 downwards.
TCTAAGGAGTTTCATGGAATGGAAGAAATTAAATATCCTCTTTTATTTAAATGGGAAATACAGATATAAGTAAGACTTGTCAAAAAGTAGACAAGTTGTCTGTGGCTATGCCATAAGAGAAAACCAGTTCTTTCTCTGGAGGATTTGCTCAATAACTACTATCAAAACACAGTCTTTCTTACTACTGTGGCAAGATAAACACCAGCTGTTATCTCAAGGCATCATTTATTAGAGGTTATCATGTGACTTGATCTCTTTTCTGAGAGACCAGAAGCCAGTATTTCTTTTTGCATCAATTTTGTTTGTACTACTGTGATAAATAAAGAAGCATGATAGGAATCACACTGTAATAACCAGATTCTTTTTGTCCCCACAAGCCTTAGAAGGATGGTTTGATAGTAAGATATATTTCCAGCATTGCACCGCTGTCACTCCTATGCAAAGATTGTTAGTTTCCAAAGAATGTATGAATGGACCTAAACCTCATGAGATTAGACATATAAGACAATCTTGTTAGCCTTAATATTTTATGTTTCTAGCATAAATTTCTGTTCCATTTTAAGAGTATAAAAATTGGTAAAATGCTGTTTGAGCTACATCTTTAAAAATCAGATTCATTATAGATAGTAAAAAAACACTCCAACATGATTCAAAACAGAACATAAGATTAAAATATCCATCATGAACCCACGAGGGAAGCCATTTCATGTGAAAGAGACAGAAGATAAAGCTTGGGAATATGCCTCAGGTGGGCACAAGGTTGTCAGCACAGACTGTTTTGCCCATAGAGGAGGCAAAAATCACTTACTGTTTTTTTTTAGCTGTATCGCCGGTCTCTTACCAATTAACAAAAACCAAAACAATGCAATAAACCCAACAAACAAACAAACAAACAAATGACCAAATAGACAAAAGAAAAAACATAGTCAAAGTTCACTGTCAAAGAAATGTTCATATTCAGTCCTGGATCAGAATTTAAGGTGAATCAAACCAATAGGCAACTTCCAAGAATGATAGTTCTTAGGGGTTTGCTTAACCAGCAAAAAAAAGTGATTAATAAAATGGAGTTGCTCTGTGGGCAGTTTTTAATGTCTGAAGACTGGTAAAATTGCTGAGTTTAAGAAAGTACAAAAAATATTTTTGATAAGTTAACATGAACTCTTGCAGTCCAGTGCTATGCTTTGAAATATATTTGCCAACAAGTCACTGTCACTTACTTCTCTTGCTGTTTTGAAGGTCCTGCTTTTAAAGTGTTATTCTTAGTGCAATTCATATTTGTTCCAGTCTGGTGTATATATGTACAAAGTGCTGAGGGAAAAATGTGTTTTTTGAAAAAGATCCAGAATCACATTTTCCAGAACAGCAACAAAGACTCATTTAGAGATAACAAAGCTACCGAGAAAAAGATGCAAGAATTTTAACTAGACATCTGACATAACCTGGTTTTTGCTTACTTCTTCCTTTATAGTATTTTATTCCATGTTCTCGTTCATAGCTGATGCAACAATACTTTTAAAAATTATTACAAAGAATATCCTGGCTCTTTTAAATGGAATGATTATTATGTATTCAAATGCACAAATAGATTTCACAGATCTGGATGTTTCTATTTTAATATTCTGGCATCATTTTTTTATGGACTCTGCAAACCAGTGCTGTAGACAATTTCATTGAAGAGTTTCCTTACTTGTGAAGAAGTTGATATATCAGAGTCCCAGTTGTCTTCCTGTAAATGTGAATTTCAAAAAGAAGAAAAAAATAGCAGCAGAAAGAAAATTGCGGATGATTTTATAATCCAATAGAATTACTGTTGCTATAGTACACAAACCTTTTTATGTTTGGAGGGTTTTTTGGTTTGATCTGGTTGTTTTGTTTTCTTTTTTGTTTGTTTTGGTTTGGTTTTGGTTTTGGTTTATGTGGGTTTTTTTTGTAAAGATGCAAACACTGAAATTGTGATTAACATGAAGATGCTCATGGAATTTATCTTATGTGACAAAAGCAACAGTGGCCACAAAAAAGACAGTATTTTTATTTGAGAAAGAACTACTTCTAGAATTATTATTAGTACAAAGGATAGAATATCCAAGTATTTTTTCTCTTCCATCAGACAGTAAAACAAAAAAGAGAACAAGATCAAAACAGGGAGACCTTCAGTGTTGCGACAGGAAAACAAGCAGAAAGAGAATTTGGTAAATGAAATCATCTATACTAAAAATCTATGCTGAGGCATTGGTTACTACTGAGATTTAATTAACAACTCAGTACTAGGAGAAGAACCAATTATACAAGCACAGAGATTTAACTAGGGAGGCTGAATCCTCAACTACCTCAACCTTTTAAAAAGGTTCTTGTTTAGAGACAGAGAGATTTTCCTTTCCTTGTTTGTTTTCAAAAAGTAGCCAAATCACTGAAAATAATTCCCGGAAAGATTGGAAATTAATTTTATTTTGAATTGCCATCCAAATTTTAGAATGTATTCTAACATGCTGAAGTTAAAAACCTTAATAAAACTGTTCTCTCCATACGCCTTGTCTGTACATGTTACGGCTGTTTCATATCTGGGACATAGTAGCCAGCCGACCTTTATGTATAGACCCAGGAAAACCAGACAACTTGAAAAGTCATCCAATGTAAAATCAGAAATAAGTCTTCCTTATTTTTTAACACATATTATTATCTTCAACTTTTCCACAAATGTATTTCTTTTCCTTTTATATTACTAGGTGATGCTTATAGTTTAAACATTTCCTCTTTATTGGACTGTAGTATACTACTTGATCAATGAAAAAAAGATCATTGGTTGCTTTGTATTTACTATTTTGATCAGTAAAGCTTATTAACATTCTTAATTTACAAGCTTTCCCTTAATTCTGAAATGCATATGATTTTAAGTACATACCAAGCTAATTTGTAGTACAAGTAACTGCTTAAGTTTCTACGTTAATTTCATCCTCAAATTTCTGCATTGATTGTCTATAGATAGGACATTAATTTAAATATTGTTCAGTAGCTGTCAAATTCTTTAGCCATAAAGGTCGAGTTTGTCTCTCAGACCTACTGCTGCCATACACTAGAATTCTCTCAGTTGCTCCCAAAGACAAGCAACTGTTGAGTGTCTGACACTTCTAGGAGAAGAACTAGAAGTTCTTTAGAATCTGAGCTTTCTGCAGTTTTCCGTCTGTGAAGTCAATGCCCAAAGGGTTCTGAGTTCTGCAGGCTTGTGTTTAAATGCAAATGATGGGATTTGATCTCTTTGTTATCAGCTATTGTCCTTACATTGCTATAACCTGGTACACAGAAAAAAAGAAGCAGGATTAAAACACAACCACACAAAACTGGCAAAAGGAAAAGGTTCAGAACTCTTCATACCCAATAAATAGCACTCGCACACACCTTTTGAATGGGTCAATAATCCAATTTTGTATGTGTTTTATGACCACATTTGTGGTTTGATGGAGCTGCTATTTAGATGGGAAAGAGTCTGGAGGTGGGAAAGGTGAAGACTCGTATCTTTTTCTTCAACACATGCTCTAGAAAAAAGAAGTCTTTTAATGGATTTTGCTCATAGCATGATGACTCCAGCCCTATCAGTGTGCTTATCTCCTCAGAAAAGTTGTTGCTGTCTGCAATTAATAGTTTAAACCCAGATACAGTTAAAAATCTTGATTAACCAATAGCACATCTGTTTAAATCATGTTTTGGTCTGACTTGTTGACCAGAAGCAAAACATTGGTTTTTAATGTGAATCCCCCAATATCTTAGATTTTACAGCAGCTCATTGAAGATGCAGTTTTTTTCTTGTCTGTATTCCCAAAGAGTCTAATTTCTTGGCCTGTGTCTTTCAGAAAGTCATCAATTAATGTGTAGTTACTGAGTATCATGATCATAGAACCCCATGAGACTAGAGAAAAAGACATTTTGAATACCTGTACCTAAACAATTCTGATTGCGACAAAAACTCCATGAATAATATAATTTCATTTGGTAGAACTATAGAAATCCAGAGTTATTTGGGACATCTGGATGCTTAGCACAATAAAATTAGCAGTTTCCTAAGAAGCAGATTTTTAAATACTCATAGTAATAAGTATAATTCCACAAAATACACATAACAAAGTACAGCTTTGAGATTTATGTGCTTTTTTCCCTGAAAACTACTGTCTGTCTGTATTTAGAGCTAAAAATGTCTGTTCACCTTGTAAAGTGTTATAAAAGTCCCTATTGCTTTTCCAAGTAAATTATTTTTCTGTAGCCTGAAGCTGCTAACAGCACCTGAAGAATTAATAATGGTTTTGGCACAGGTCAGTATGAATCCTGCCAGTTCTGTCTCCCACTGAGCACATGTGCTAATACAGGACTTGTGATTCCAGTGGGGTTTATTACATTTGCTTATGGTGAAGATGTTGGAAATCTTAAGTGCCTAGAGAAACAGGAGGGCACTAAAAAGATGTTGCTGAAATAGAACAACAAAAGAAATGGAAATTTTCTGGACTCCATCGAAAAGGCCTTGGAAGAGTTGGGGTTATGACGTACTCCTTCAGTGCCCCACTGAGGAATTTTCACTTCTTCCTTTGAGAACCTGGCAAAATTAACTGATTTTATTTACTTGAAATTTTAGACAGGAGTTTGAAAAATCAAAATAACAAAATCTGATGTTAATTCATATATGTCGTTTGGTTAGCTGCTGGTTAATTAGTATATTGAATAGTCATCTTTCTAGTAGGTTTGAAAAGTCAAGTGATGTTCCAGTACATTCTTGGGGGCAGAAGGCTGTGTTTTCTTCAGGCTTCCTTGTAAGCGTTCATGAAGCTGCTCTGGAGACTGGATTTAGAAGTTTTAGGAAAATTTGATTAATAGGGCTGAGCACTTTCTTATTATGATTGGTTTTACTTTTCTTTCCTGCTATGAAAATGAGGCCAGAGCAGGGTCCCATTATAGATGTCACTAAGCAAACATATAATAAAATGCTAATCCTAGTCATAGAGACTTCACAACCTAAATAATAGCCTGGCATTTCAACAATGCTAATATAAGGTACATAAGTGAAATTTTATTCTCATTACAAAAGAGATGTTTAAGCCTTACGAAATGCACATGAATATGAAAAAAAAAACTTGCCTTAGAAATTAATATATTTTAAATTATAATTTTAATAAAGTGGTATAATTTTGAAGTGATGGATATTGTGTTATAGCAAGATGTCACATTTTTTAATTTAAGAGGTAAATTTGTGCAAAAATTTTTTTTTAGAGAACATAAGAGAAACTATTATGGACACAACCAGATATTTTCCATATAAAGACCTTTTGAAATTCTCCTTTTGGGAGATCTTACATAAGCTTGGCACTAGATTTTCAATCATGAGTTAAATTACAGTGTTGCTAGTTCTAAAGATCAAACTAAATCTCATAGACATACCATGAAAAGTTTATTTGATCACTACCTTCATTTCTGTTCTATCCAAATTGAAATAATGGATTTGATTTCCTTGACTCGGTTTAGACATGTCACCCTAACTTTAGTGATGCTACCAGAACACCTGTAGGCTGTCCGAGCTGCCGAGAAGGATGAAGTGAAAGAAGTGTAAGGCAGGAAAGCAGCGCTCACCCACCGGGATGTGTGCTGGCAGCAGGTGGTGCTGTACCTTAAATTAAGGCGAACCGCAGCTCCCCCGCCACATCTGCCTCTAGAGACAAGTACTGCTCCAGCCTCGTCTGCCTTCCGTGGGAGGAGGGCACGTGAAGCCTGAAGTGTATGGTTTGGTTTGGTTTTGTTTTGATTCAATCGGTATGGATTCACATAAATATTTGTTTATATATACGGCACACACTATTTCTGGGTTTTGGTTTTTTGGGGTTTTTTTGTTTATTTTTTAGTTTAGAAGGTCTTGTGGGAGTTGTCCTCTTTGTGAGGCTTTACAGAGCTAGCAGTCAGGTGGTTAATGTTCCTGTTAGAATTAATCTCCTCAGATATGACACTCTTGCCATAGAGGGGAAACTTCCTGGTTATTTATGTAATGGCTTAAAGCTTAAGGTGGATCAGGCATATGGAGCTGCCTACAGTGGAACAGCTCACATCTGTGGCAGGTTTTTCTTTCGTCATCACCGCTTGAATTTTGATTTTTTTTTTTTTTTTTCTTTTTTTTTTCTTTTTTTTTTCTTTTTTTTTTTTTATGGACAGCAAGGCACAGCCATATTATTTAATTTTCCTTGGAAATATTGGGCTTTGCCCCTCAAACAAGTTGAACTCCTGCTCCAGCTGAATGGTTTAATTAAGCGATAGATCTGTACATCGTGGTGGGGTGTTTCAGTTCTCTATGTAGGACTGAAGCTGAATTTAAATGTCTCTGACAGAAATAGTCCAAGTAAGTAGTAAATTCCAACAAATTAGCACATTCCTACAGGATCTTGTGAAGATACCCCAGTGAATAGCTTGTTATACAAAATATAAGCCAATTCATTTAACTTGTCCCAAGGAAGGGCTAACAGTCAAGCTAATCAAATGCACAGAATGTTATAAACTCTTGAGATTTCTCTCTCCATAATATTTTTAAATACAAAGTTTCCCTTCTGTATTCTCCACTAGCAAACAAGAGGTTCACATAGAATATCGTATATGGGAAAAAAGGTCTATATGCAGTGTATGAAAAAGTTCACAGCTCTTTATGAGATTTAATATGCAAATTCTGTATCTACAGGGTTAAAAGATAGTGACTAAATCTATGAATTTCCTAGTTGTGGAGTATTATGAGTGATGAGTCACAAAATGGACTTGTTAATTAAGATCCAACTGAGCATTGTGAAAGTACCACTACCACTGCATTGACTACATCTACAGAGATTCCTTTTCTATTTAATGAAACAAAGAGGGAAAAAAAAAAAAAATCTGATGAACCAGGTACTTCAAGTCTGAATGGAAGAGGACNAAAAGAGGTGGGTATTAGATTCTGATGGTACCTAAAACAATTACCAAAGTAACTTACTGAATACCCATTTAAATACTTGCCTGCTAAAGCTAAATGAAAACCACAGTATTTATTGTATTCAATTTATAGTCAAATGGATGTAAGAAAGAACATTATTGACAACCTAATTATCACTTGGAACTGGATGTGTGATACGCTTATTCTTGAAACTTGGAGAGCTTTCAGTTCATTGATAGAGAAGCAAAGGATGACAAATTCAATAAAAACAGTGGTTAATACTGGGGTTAAACTGCATACTCTATTACAACTGTTCTGCAGTTCAAACAAAATAAATACTTGTTAATAATAGATTGATCTAATGACTTTTTAACATAAATGAAGAAAATAAAAGAGATTTCTTAGGATTTCTTTAGCTTTCTTATATATGCTCATTATAAAATGTGTTTTGATTATGTAACTGTTTCCAGCACTGCTGCTCATGTTGAGGGTTTTTTCTTAGGTAGCGTTAAAAATTAGGAGAAACCAAAATAAATGCAACTTTTTTTTTGCCTTGCTGCATATAGCTAAGATTTAATTTGACATTTTTATATGAGTCGATTAAGACCCTAGTGTTTCTCATCGTGTGAGATATGGTAGGTACTAACCAAAGAGCATGGGTTAGAATCTCATAAAGGATTTCATTGCTTTTAAAAGTTTCTCTTAAGCATACATTATTTATATGTGTTTAAATTGTTACTGAATTTTTGGATAAAATATATTTTCCTTTTTTTTTTACATCTGAATATGCATCATATTTGTTCAAAGTGAGTGTTACTACAGAAATGTATATTCTAGAAGGAAACATCCTGGGTTTGCTGGTGCTAAATTCATAAATTCTGCAAAAGACTACTTAAAAAAAACCCAAGAAAACAACAAACAAACAAGCATGCAATATGCAAGCTTCATTTTGCCTCCTTTTAATAATGTTCTTTCATCATATGCTGAATCCTGTTTAAAGTTAAACATTTACCTAACTCCTTCTTCAGGGCTGATGTTTTAGTAATCATCTTACAGATGATCAATAAAATATTATTCTATTAAAATCTCAGAAAATATTTGGAATAATGTCATGCTTGCAGTAAATGTCACTGAAGTTCATTGCAGTTCTTTTGGAACAAAGTTGATACAGTCATTAGCAGGGAAACCCAGAAACAGCTTGTACAGCTTTAAAAGTATGCCTGTCTAGACAGCAGATGAATGGAGAAGAAATTCTCCCTGCACTGGCCTTGAGCAAACTCTACACAAAATCACAAGTACTTATATAAGCCAAGACTGCAGTGACCAAACAGGAAAACTTAAAATCTTCACTCTGGATTATATTTTATGTAATCATGACTTGTTTACATGTTATAAATGAACAAATATGTGTTAAGTATTATGCAATAATATAATGCATGGCTCATGGAAGCCCAATGTTAAAAATTTATACATAGAGGGAAATAACTCTAGAGAAGGAGTAATGATAGTATTCTTTCATCTCTCATTGTGTGCCATTCTTGGCAGAAAAAATAAGCTTCAGGACAGAGCCATTCATCCGATCTTTGGTACGCTCAGCAACATTTGTAGTGGTCCTGCAGGCTGACAAGAACTGTGAGCCTTCTCCAGTGAAATCCTTGTACTTGCTTTGCCAGTGTAGACCAGAAGGGTCAGTTCTTTTACAGGGAAGCCACCCTCCTCCTCCAGGGAATTTCTGACATCCCATATAGCCTATGAAACATGGTGAGCAAAGAGATGTGGAAACTCCCAACACTTGGTTCTGTCCTGCAGTCACTGAGAAACACAGCAAAGTTGGCTGGTGGCTTTCACTTCCTAGGGGCAAGGGAGCTCTTGCTCAAATATTCCCTCCCTTCCCCCTTCACTACTGTGGAGGCAAATTTTTTCTCTGGTGGATGTTTGGACTTGCAGTCAAAATATGTCATGAGCGGATCTAAGGGCATATATCTGCACACTTAATTCCTATATAGTATAGCTTCACCCATAGTGAAAGAGTTCAGATAAATCACGTTACTTCACGATTGTTGCAAGCTAAGAACATACAGTATATGTGAAAGGTAGCTCAGCAGATGCTTGGTAAGCCACAGTAACTTGATTCATTATCAATTCCCCGGGAAGCAAGGCCACAAATCGTATAAAGTTGCGTGGGTTAAACTCTCAAGAGGTTTTCACAGATTCCTGGCATAATGTACTCGATATGTGACTGTCAACATATTGACATTTGCGAGTTTTAGCTGAACTCTCTTTAGAATAGCTTCAAAAGAGAAATTCTGCTCAAGATTTATTATTATAAATGATAAAGAGGGTACAGCAGATATTGGATGCATCAGAGCATGGGGTCAAAGCTCAGGAATGAGGCAAGGAAGATGTAATCAACACTGTCTCTAAGTGTTGGCATGGACTTGATAAAAACCTCGGGGGAAAGGAAGATAGCAGCTTGAGCAGCTGTTTTCACAGTGTGCCAACACAACCTCAACGGGAAGTAAAAACCGGAGAGAGAGGATGGATCTCATGCCACTAGTGCAGAACCTGGAAAGGTTCCCCCAAGTCAGCACGCACAGAGAGCCTGGTGCCACTCCAAAAAGTACTGCATATGAGCTGTGAGGATAAGCAATTAAGAATGATGGTAAGGAGCTCAGAGCAGCCGTGATCTCACTGAGCCATCTCTGCCACGCGGCTCTGACTCCAGGGGATCAAAGACTGAATAGTGGCATGCTTTAACTGGAGGAAGCTTAATACAAAGCACACCTATATTCAGCCCTGCTAAGTCAGCCTCTCAATCTGAAGACAATGGCAAAAAAAAGAGGCATTTTCAAGCACAGTATAGTTCATGTTTTACTGATGCCTGAGCTTACATAATTTTACATTTGCATCATTAATACAGAGGTAAAATATGTGGAATCTGCTTGTGACACGAAAAATTAAAAAAGGGGCAGCACACTGGGATGAGCTTGATGGAGCTGATATTTTCCAGATTGTATCAGAGAGCTAAATGATTTGTTTCTTCAATCATCCCATCAGTGACTTAAGCCACTGACTGTCAAAATTTTCTTTGATCCATTCTCAATTGAAAAAAATACTAATTTTCCACATTCACCATTCAGATGCTGTACTTTTTTACACTCAATGTTCTCTGTTTTGAGGAATTTTTCCACACCTGCCTGATTTGGAAGCCAGAAAAGTAAGCAAAACTTGGTCAACAAGCAACAGTTTCCTGAGGTTTCCATTTAAGTTTTGGACATTTGTTAAATTAATTAAGTCATTCAGAGAAGTCACTCAAAAGTCACTTTAGGGAGTCATATTGGCAAAAGGGTTACTTATAAGGTTACCTATTGGCTTTATTATTAAAAAACAACAACAACAATAAAAACACAGTGAAATTATTGGTTGCAACCCTGACAGGATAGGCACAAAATGAGGAATCATTAATCTAAAGCTTTAGGGAACAGCTAAAGAAAAATCATTAGTTTTGTTTCCTTTCCAAACCAGAAATTGCTCATGGTTATTACTTCTCTGTATATAATATATGGAACCTGGCAGTAAATTCAGGATAGTGCACTTGGTTAATTTATCATGTTAATTTGAATCCATACCGAAAAAATGATTACATGTCTTTTTATCTACCTTAACAAATAAGATTTCCTTTTTCTAAGGAAATAAATCTACATACCATTTTTCTCTGAAGTCTTTAATGACCCTCAGACCTTAAAACCAATTAGATTTTCTTCTATTAGAAACCTTGCTTCTCTTAATGTTACTAAAGCTTTTCTTTTATTTTATTTTTCCATTGGCAGGAAAAAGGTGAAAAGCAGGTCTCAGTCACAACCTTCTCCCCAAGATTTCTGTACTCCCAGCTTTCCCAGAACAAGCAGAGACAAGCTGGCAGTCAGCCTGGAGGAGAAGGAGGAGGGGTTGACAGTCAGGGCACTCAGGCTCCAACAACTTGCCAGAGAAGTGAATGCCAATTTTACTTTCCCCCTGCAGTGAGAAAATTAGTTGGATAAAAGCCTTTCAGACAGGCAACAGGCAAACTACTTTTTTTCCATTTGTACACCCTGTATGGGATTTTTCTAGAAATCATCCTCTCCTCATCTCACAGATTTTAAAAACATTATCCCAATTGGCACCATCAAAAATACCTACAAAAAGCATGGACGGAGAAACAGATGGAGGCAGATAGTGCTGGAGAGAAGACTGAAGGCGGAGTAGCTTTGTGTGGTTAATTGGCTGGTTAATAGCTCGTATCACTTTACAGTATTACGCAGTAGCTGGAAGATTCCTGTTGAGGTGGAGTTGGTTGAAGGAAGTGCAGCACAGGATTTCAGAGGTCCAGGGGACTTATAGAAAAAAAGGTGGTGACTAGTAAAAGTAAAGAATGTTTAGAAGAAGAACAGCCACATTGTGTGGCTGTTGGAATCCCCTATCTAACCTTATTTTTTGCTAAAATATGTCAATTAATAGATTTGGTTAAACTTCTATATATAGTGCATACATACAGTAAATGCAAACAGCAGCTTTGAAGACCAACAAATAGGCTGTAGGAAAGAAAAAAACATTCCGCAGCTGTGTGCCTAAATAGTATGGAGGAAGACACTGCTTTCTATCTTCTGCAATTGCTAGTTACAGAGCTTCTGGAATTTATAGACCACAATGTGCTACTGTGGTTTCTTCCAAAGCAAGACCCTGAAGAGGTTTTAAATAAATGTTTACAGTTCATCATAAACTTGGAACATGTAGTGCTGTTGCATATACTTAGTTTGTCGCAGTGAGGCAACATTTTATGTTCATATTCCTTGAAGAACAGAGTAAGGACTCCAAGCTACTTCAGCAGAAGTATACAAAATTTTGTGTCCTCCATGCTTCTTCATATGAGTGATGACCAGGATATTTCTGTAACTTCCATTATTGCCTTTGAAATGTGATTCCAGATAAAAAGATTGCAAAAAAATTAAAAAAAAAAAAAAGGCATTGATTTTTTTCCAGGATATTACTGCTATTCGTGCATTTTATTTAAATCACACTCCCTCCTCCTGGAATCACTTTTCTGGGATTTTTTAGGGTTCTTACATAGGTTATTTTCTTGGAAAACATGTTTCTGTTTTTACTTTTAGGCCCTGAAGTATCCTATAATCAATTGAAAATATGACTAAAATATGTCCTGAGTTTTCATTTAGGTTTGTTGGAGTTAATTTTACTTTAAGAAAGAAATCAGCAAAACTCCAAAGCCGTGCTTTCTTTTTTTCATCACTTTTAAGACAGTCTTGAGATTTTGGAAGGAAAGCTGATACTGAATTCTTGTGGCTGCTAGTGCTGTGATAACAAATATGTGACTACATTAGGAAAGAGGAAAAAATCAAGCAGCGTGTCGGGTTATTTCCACTGATTGTGGATGAGGGAATTTAAAATTTAATTCTGGGCTTTTTTACAGAAGTATGTTGGATTTCATGCTAGTCATAGACAGGAGGCTCAGACGACAGACAGGAGAGTCCCTTTTTTGTACCTACAAAATTAAGAGAGGTGGCACAGGCCTGGCTGTAGCTGCTAAACATTTGGCCCTGCTGAGGACTGGTCTGGTTGGGCGCCAGGCAGTAAATCGCAGAGGTACCAGCACCACAACAGGCTCACAGAGGTTTCAATGCTTACTGCTTCTTTGCTGTGAAAAATGTGATGGTTATAACTTGGGCTAAGGAGAAGGTGAGATACAGCTTGTGGTTTTGGTATTAGATCACTGAAATAGCTAGTTTCTCCAGAACACCTTACAGAAAACAAGACACTGGACAGGCTCTTTGCAAGTGCAGATATTCACTTATCACTAAGCTTTAAGAGCTGTGCCAGTGTGCACCAATCAAAGGTCTCCTTGACTAGGAAATATGAAAATACAAGAAATCAAAATTCAGCCCTAAGCTACATCATGAGATCTTTCTGGGCATTACTCTGTTTTCTCCTCAGGTCTGTGGTTAATCACTTCCATGGTATTTCTTAACTGGACAAGTGAACTGTTGAAGAGGGAGAAATAAAGAATAACAGAGTGTTGATTTATAGGACAGAATGTTAAACTTTCACCAAATTTATTAGGTATTAATGTTTTAATTCTCAAAATAAACAACTTCGTCAAGTGTACAGTACAACCAAGAGGTCAGCTGGGCACAATTGTATGGTAGTGTTTCTCATGGGTGGATGGTGCTCAGCATAATGAGGGACTGAAAAGTGTTCTTGAGGAACAAGTAGATCTGTGCACATAATTTCTGGAATTTGAAACCAAAAGACAGTTGTCTATACTAAAAGGTGAACCTTTTGCAAACTTGTGATTTCTCAGAGGAGCAAAGCCCCTCCTGATGGTGTGACCTGAGTTAAGTGGAAGTGAACTTCAAAAGAGGATTTTTTGTTGTAATGCATGTGTGTGCCCTAGCACATGAGAAGCAGACCAGGATGAAAGGATGTCCTCTTGCACTCTCAGCACTCTGGCCAGGTCTGCAGTGGCCAGGGGCTGCCGTGGGGATCACACTGCAGCTACTGGGTCCTGAGTGTAACAGTTTTGGTGAAAGAAAAATTTTGTATTTTGCTACATCTCAGACTTAAACACCAGCTGTGTACCTCCCCTACACCCATTTTTTTTTTTCATTTCATCCTTGCACATAACTCTGATAGAACCAACCTAGAATTTGGAAGAATCATCAGGGAAAAATCAAAGGAATGTAGTTAAATTATAGTATCAAATTATTACAACAAAATGGAGACTGTAAGTAAGGCCATAACTCAGGCTATGTGAGCTTATGTTAGCAATTGTGTGGCCAGCAGGATCTGGGCAGTGATTATCATCCTGTACTTGGCACTCATGAGGCCACACCTCAAATCCTATGTTCAGTTTTGAGTCCCTCGCTACAAGACAGAAATTGA
>WAAE01008936.1:0-28734 GCA_013400495.1 Nicator chloris | reverse complement strand
GACAGGGCTATTTTGGTGTCTGCTCCCTCAAGGTCAGCAACATCTTTTCCCTCCACAATTCAAAGTCTCTAAGAGGTAGAAAGCAAAATATACTAAAACAGGTTCCTTTCCCCCTATTCTTTCTTTAGTCCTACCTTCTAGATATGTTTGCAAGTGATATTAGTGCATTTGAATCCTTAAATTAAAAATAAACAAACAACAAAAAAACCACTCTAAACCACAAAATAAAACCCAAACCCCAAAAAATCTCTTGGGAATTTTACCTACAGAAATTTCATACAGTGAAACACTAGTCATCCATCCATTCAATTATCTTAAATAAATTATTTTTTCTCAATAGAGAAGGTGAGAAAATTGGCATGACTCGCTGCTGATATCTGCATAAAACCTTTTCTTCCATTCTGTGGTGGAACAAAATATTTCTGGTTAAGAGAAGATCACTGCAGCGACTGTTTTCTTTGAAGCTTCACTAGCAACAATACTGGTGAAATCGTGCCATATGTCACTTCACATTCAAATTACCTGAATTTAAAATCCTACTCTTTGAAATAAAAACTATTCTTGAGTGATTTAGAGCTGCCATTTTTCCCCGTTCAGTATCTCCAGCAGAACTGTTTCCACTTACCAAGCAACAACAGAATCTGTGTTTTTCACTGGGATACAAACAGGTTTTTTAAAAGTCAAAATATGTACCTAGGAGATGAAAAATGCATAACAAGAAACATTGCAAAATTTTAAAGATAGAAGGACCAGCTAAAGCTACATAACAGGGAAAATTAAAAGAAAAAACAACAAAAAAACTGAAACAGAGCCAAGCACAAACATTGTCCCTCCTGAACAGAAAAGGACAGAAAACAAGCAGAAAAGAACAAGACCTGAGATGACCCGCTGCAGAATGTAAACAAAAGTCATGGTTCTTGGAACAAGAAAAGAACTTTAAAGCAGTTATCTCACACTGATTTTGTTTTTGCATATCTCAGTGCTTCTACAAAGTGAAACTGATTTGTAAGCATTTAGCAGAATTTATGAGACCTGCATATATTTTAGAAACTTTGCTACCAACTTATATGCATAGGGAATGAAGCGGAAGGGGAAGGAGAGGCAAGGAAATCAGCTGAACCTTTCCAGGCAATTAGTTATGCATCAGATGAGTTGTTTTCTACAGCTGCACAAATGCACTTCTTTTTTGATTTGGGATTCAAATCATCTCATAAATATTGAAATTATAAGCTTAAGGAAATGGTACTATTTGATGCATGACCTATTTCTAAGAATTATTCCAACGGAGAAATCATGGCTGAAGTGTCACCCTTTCCGTGTGCTATTCTACTAACACTTTGCTGACCCTGTGTAGAGATTAGGGTGCTACTGTGCATTTTACTACTATATAGCTCCTGGAAGTTTCATTTGGTTGGATTTTCATTTGTAAGTGCTCTCCTCACTGTTAGCTTTTGCGGTGCTAAAGTCCCAGTATCAGCCTGCTTCACAGACCACTGCTACAGAATCTACAGTACTTGTTTCTGTACTGCTTTGAAGTATTTCAGGAATTCTACCATCCTTGCTATAAACCTAACTATGTAACTCAGTCTTCCTCCTGCAATCCACTTGTCTTTTTACTTCTATGGCTTCTTGAACACAGGTTTTCTGCACAGCATAATTAATATTCTGCTTTCTGAGAGCAGGCTGTCCCCAGGGTGCAGTGACTATAGCTTTAGAAGGAAACAAAACTTTCAGCAGTTTTCATCTAAACCATAGCAAGGGAGAGGGAGTTGTACAAAAGTAAGTCACACAGATTCCCTGTAGACCCCAACTGCAAGTTGTGGTGCTTTGAGTCTTCATGTGTATAACTGCAGCAATAACACTAATCAAAATAACTCTTCTATATCCTGACAATTTCTGAAACTTTTTTTTTTAAATTTTGGTTTGGAAAAAATCTTATACAATAATTTCAATGAAATTAAATCAAAAATTAATTTTTTCTATTAAAACAAATTGGAATGCAGTACTGAGTAGCCTTCTTTATGACAGTACAATCTGAAAGTCAAATCTCTTCTCCATCTTACACCCCCAGGATTGCTTTCCATTATACAGAGGAAAGTAAAAGGACTTGGATTTCCATCTGTTTGGCAGATCCCAAGCCATTTTTCATGCTATGAAATCTTGCATACACTTATTATTCCCTACCAAAAACTGCATTAATCATTAACATCCATAATAGGCATTAATACCAGTAATAATAATTAAAGTGAAAATTCAGATAGAAATATTCTAACCTGTTTGGTTGGGTTTTTACAGCATGCAAGCAGTCCACAGACTTTTGCTGAGCCCCTTTGCCAATTAGATTCACAGTTTTATGGCTTTCATATGTAATTCCCTATTAATTGACGAGAACAATTTACATTATTTTTAGCTGCCAAGTTATCTCATAGCTGATGTTAATGTCACCATTAGCTGCTATAAGGTCCTTCACTAACACTTCCATACACTTCTAGAATTCAATGCCATGGTCCCCCTATGCACTGCACTGGAGTGTGTGTCAGACTACAATAGAGGGGTAGTTCTTTTTTCCCATCCCTAAGGATTTAAAAATCCTTAAATTCTTGTTTCTCCTATTTCAGATCACTTCTGTCTCTTGACTCTGAGAATGCAGGTTTCTGGTAAGGTTTCTCTGTAGATCTTTCTAGCACTGCTTCTGCTAGCTGTTTTTATATTAGGTTCCTTTCTTGGAGCATTCTGACTTTTTTGCCCAGAGCATACAAGATTAGCTATTGAGGTTTCCTTCTGAGGGATGAAGTTTCTAAGCTACCAAAGTTTTCAAACTCTCACCACTCTTGAGCATCCAGTTCTCAGGCACATCCATTCTTCTCTTCACATCCATTGATCTTTGAGTATCTTTTGCTCTGTGCTGTCACCTGCCTCATTGAATCCTGCTTAGAGAGATGCATCACAAATTGTAACATAGGTGAATTGCAGAATCTGTTTAAGTATGCCACTATCTTTGCACTACAATGACTTACTTTCTCACTATGTTAAAAGCAGGACAGTATTGACTACCTCCTTTGGTCACATTTGCTCTTTAACAAGGGTTTTATTTTATCACTCTTGATAGATGCTATCAACATTGCATGGCAACAGATGGTAGGAGTTTGTTAAAATACATCTTTTAAAATATTTTGGAAAAATAAATCTTAATATATTACAACCTGTAGTAAATATGACAGTTACAAAAATTGTAACTCGTCTACAGTTATTCAGTATTTCAGTACATTTTTTTTGTCCCAAAAATATTGAATATTAACATCCTGTAATCAACTTATTTATTTACTTAAAAAAATATGGTGGAAACAGTAACTCAGCTATCATATATGATCATAAAAGGCAGTTGCATTAAATATGTCATCACATGGTAGTTTGTTCCCTGCTGTACTTTTTTGGAAGTTTATTGGCAGTCTAATAATTAATTATTGGAAAACCACCGAAATTCTAACATGAAGGGACAGGTAATCAACCAAGCCCTGCTCACTGTTTTCAAATTACTTCCAGCAGCAGGCTGTTTTCTTCAATCTATCATCTAAACCTAAATTAGACATAGTTGGCATTAGACTGACTAAATACTGATAAGGCTCAAACCTGCTAGTGCTAGGAGATTGGGCCCCATCAGAATCCAACAAGGAATGAATGCAGCTTACACTGACGGCTATCAGCTATGTTAGAAGCATTAAGGTCTTCAGCAGTTAACTTCAGTTTCACCTATGCTGTTTTTTTCTCTAATAACATCTGATACATTTCTAAAAACCATATTACATAAGCACAGAGGAGAGGATTTGCAAGGACAAGCAAGAAAAAAGAGCATGTCTAAGAATGATCTTCACACTGCAGGGTGGTATTTTTAGATTTTGGAAGTCTGAACATTTCAGAAGTCAATGTTTAGTCAGTCAGGCATGCATAAAAGTTAGAAACTAAAATAAACCATCTGGACATTGGAATTAGACAAAGGAATACAAACAATTAAATGAAGACACAATTTTGTAGTCAAATATAGCTGTATTACTGAATTTTTCAGCTCCGAATAAATTCTTAGTTATGACTACTGCATTTACTAGTAAATGCATTCCTGTTGCTAAAAGATTTCCCAGAGATGTAAAGAATGAGAAGGTACTTTAATCCAAAACATTTTATATCTGTTATGGGCAAAAATGGAGAAGAATTCTGAAGAAAGCTAGGTTCAGAATGATCTAGCAGCATCATTAAGGTGAGATCTTGAAGTCAGAAGATGAGAACACAGATTGAGACAGAATTGCTTCACAGGCAATATGCTTGTAATTAACAAAAAGTGTATTTGTTATAAGCTTCATTTAGGAACACAAGAAGGGATAAATATTTAAAAACATGAGTTTAGAATGTCAGGCTGAGGGCCTAAACACAAGACCAGATCAAACCAGTCTTACCACTTAGAAAACATGATCTGGTTTCAGCAAGACTTCATTTTGTCTTACCTTAAGATTCACAGCTTTTTACACGGGCTAACCCATTCCTATTGTAAGTAATGAAGTTAAATATGTTCTATTTGTAGTTTTAGTCTAGCAACTGACACGATCTTTTCACCAAGGAATGGTTCTGAGACTAAAAGAAGATATTAAAGAACACATTAGAAAAGAATACATTAAAAAAGAGTTCTCTAAAGTGTTCTTTTTGTGTGGTACAAACTACACCTTTGAAAAGAAAGACTGTAGAGCTGGACCAGTGGACCTCATGCAACACTTCACACAAATGAGCAAGTAGATATGCATCCGTCTGAAAGACAGGAAGCAAAGCTCTGACGCTAAACAGAAACTTTTCTCCTTACAAATTATTCACACTGGAAGCATGCAAGCTAGTTTATTCAGACACTGAAGACCATAGGCTGCAGAANATATATATACACATATATATAATTTTTTAAAAAATATCTGGGGGCTACCATGTTTGCATGTCTGCATCATAAACTTTTGAAAATGGCTCATAACAGCAATAACACCAAAGAGATTTATCATTACTGCAGCTCCTCCCTGCTTTGGAGGAATGTCTATTACTTTCAATCTTGCCTCAGGCCATTAAATAATAAACCAAAAACTATCAGAAAATTCACAGGAAACTGTTGCTTCATGATTGAAGCAAGATATTGTTAAAAGCAAACAAACAAACAANTATAAGCTTCATTTAGGAACACAAGAAGGGATAAATATTTAAAAACATGAGTTTAGAATGTCAGGCTGAGGGCCTAAACACAAGACCAGATCAAACCAGTCTTACCACTTAGAAAACATGATCTGGTTTCAGCAAGACTTCATTTTGTCTTACCTTAAGATTCACAGCTTTTTACACGGGCTAACCCATTCCTATTGTAAGTAATGAAGTTAAATATGTTCTATTTGTAGTTTTAGTCTAGCAACTGACACGATCTTTTCACCAAGGAATGGTTCTGAGACTAAAAGAAGATATTAAAGAACACATTAGAAAAGAATACATTAAAAAAGAGTTCTCTAAAGTGTTCTTTTTGTGTGGTACAAACTACACCTTTGAAAAGAAAGACTGTAGAGCTGGACCAGTGGACCTCATGCAACACTTCACACAAATGAGCAAGTAGATATGCATCCGTCTGAAAGACAGGAAGCAAAGCTCTGACGCTAAACAGAAACTTTTCTCCTTACAAATTATTCACACTGGAAGCATGCAAGCTAGTTTATTCAGACACTGAAGACCATAGGCTGCAGAATTTTTTTCTTTTCTTTCAACAGTCTCTTTTCCTGTATCCACAAAAATCTTTAATCTAAATTTAATGCAGCTACCATGACAAAGGAAATTTTTAGGCAATTTCACACAGTCGTAGGAGGAAAGAAGAAGCAATGGTAGTGGTTACAGAAAAACAAAGGTATTTACCATGCATTCATCCTCAAACAAAAGGATAAAGTAATAAAATGGCTTCTTCTACAGTCAGAGAAATACCTGATGCTCAAGGAAGAGAATCATGTCCAAAGGTTTGAAAAAAATACTAAATAGTTAGAAAATTGTTTTCAGATATAGGCTGGAAAGCATTAGGACTTTACAAAAGGTTGTTATGTGTGTATATATATATATATATATATATATATATATATATATATACACATATATATAATTTTTTAAAAAATATCTGGGGGCTACCATGTTTGCATGTCTGCATCATAAACTTTTGAAAATGGCTCATAACAGCAATAACACCAAAGAGATTTATCATTACTGCAGCTCCTCCCTGCTTTGGAGGAATGTCTATTACTTTCAATCTTGCCTCAGGCCATTAAATAATAAACCAAAAACTATCAGAAAATTCACAGGAAACTGTTGCTTCATGATTGAAGCAAGATATTGTTAAAAGCAAACAAACAAACAAACAAGGTGGAATTTTCAGACATTATTTGCATAAAAATAATAAACAACAGTTTATTTTTTTTCCAATGCAATTTTTGTACTTGCAGCTCAATTCATATGTTGCAAAGGCAAAATAACTTAAAATATAGTGGGCAATATTAAAACGAGGTTTGAAGCCTGGGGAAAAGAAAAGTCAGTTGGAACAAGCTTTCTAAAAAACCAGGGATTCCAATACGGATGAAGTAAACAGTGGGCAGCCTGCAAATGGACATCCACGGTTGCCACATCTTCGAAAAGTACCATCTTGCAGAGTACCTTCCCAGTTTGTCCCTTTCGCTGCCCTTTAATTCACTGTGTCACAAATTCCCATCGTGTATTTCAGAAAGAGATGATGTTTGGACTCAGCAACACCCCTGAGATGTAAGCAAGGTCAGCTGAGATGCCTGGAAATGTGCAGGTCTCCACTACTCATCTGCCTGACTACCGTGCAGATTTCTTGGCTGTCCTGAGCACCCAAATGTCTCTGTTCAGGCCTCTGAACTGCACCAAGGGTGTCCAGCCCCCGGTTCCTCAGTGAGGCACGAGGTTCCCAGAGCAAATCAGGCAGCCAGGCAGCTGAATAGCAGGCTGGACTGTACGGACACCCGGTGATGAAAGACAAGATGTTTTGAGATGACTGCTCCCAACATGACAGCCAATCTCTGGAGCACTTCTGAAATGGCTGTTTGATCATTCTAAGTGCAACACAAATGTGTCAATGTTTTTGAATTTATTATAACCGCTTCTAATCAAATATTCTTAATCACAGAAAATATACAAAGACCTACTAGATCAGTCAAAATACAATCTAAGAGGTGAGCGTGTGAGCACTTAGATACCAAAAGAAGCCTGCTGTAGATAATAATCTCAAGTGCAACTTTGCAAATTAGGTAAACTACTGAAGTCTAAACTATACACTGACTCTCAATGGAAGCCAAGTAATGATAAGAAAGTTGGCTGGCCAAAATTGGCAAACATTTTTTATAAAGGTTGCAAAAAAGAAAAATGAGAAAGGAAATATAAGATTTTCCATAGTGTTGCATGGTGGCCTAGCTCCCTGCTCTCTTGAGTTCTGCATGAGTCTTTCTGTTTCCTTGGTGTAAACAATGGGCTCAGAGCTATTAATTTTTTAGGGATCACAGATTTGTTTAAAACTAAATGTAATGGGAAGTAAAATACTAACTATTTGTAATTGTATTACTGCATTAGAATTGTCCAGTAACAAAATAAACAATTTTGTGACTTCCTTCTCTTTAAGTTCTTAGCTTAAAACACAAATAATGTAGAACTGTCAGTGTAATAATCTGAGCATTATTGAGGATAACCACACTAAATTATTCACAGTAGAATTATACGGGCTAAACACCTACTGATATCATACTCTGCCACTTTCTTCGTATCCATGTGTATTTATAAACATGCTGTAAGGGAGAAAAAATGAATTTACTAGATTATATCCAATATACATACGAAGATAGCATTGGTTTCCTACTCATACTTAACTCGATGAAAATGCTTCTGAAAATATGGTAGCTAAGGAATGCTACCCTTGCATAAAAATTGCCCAGAAATAGTTTATTAGAGAAATTACCATATTCATCTGAGATGTTTGCCCAAGAATTCCCACCCACATAAGAAATTGTTCTAACGTGTTCTATAGTTTATGAATGAGCTCTCTCTTTATAGCATCACACTTCACAATTAAAGCTATTACTCTAAAATGCAGGAAATTGCATTCATGGTTAATTGCATAATTCATTAACTCAGGCAAAATGTGAGCTTGGTAAATATGTAAAACTTTTCAATCAACTCAAGTAGAATGAAAGAGGAAAACACATTATGGCTGAAGCTTTATATAGCAAATAAATGTTGAGTTGAGGAATGCATTTTGTTTTACGCACTTATTTAGTATTAAAAAGGAAAAATTCATGAGCACAAAAATCCAAGTAAGAACTACGTTAACATTTTGGGGTTTTTTTCCTTGTGGTTGAGACAGAAAGATTCAAAGATTTCAACTAGTTATTCAATCTAATGGTGATTTTCTTGACTTATGAAGCACCTAAATGAAAATGATGTGCACGTATTTACATTTTTATTACTTTTGATAGGACCAAAGGGGGAAATAGGAAGAGATACTATCTCTGAGGTATAAATATTTTTAAAAGTCTAGAATTCAATATTAAATGGATGTACAAGCCTAAGCCTCCAAATTGTTCTTCTGTAACAACCCTGTTTTCTGCACCATTGAAAGACATCTTACACACAAACACAGAAAAAGAAATATTTATTCAAAAGGGAGTTAATTTTTATCTTTGAATCATGGTCTATTTTAACAATCTCTTCATGTTCTTTCCCATCTTGGTCATTCCAGCATTATAGTATATGCTTTTGACTTTTAATATAGGGCTCACTGGTACTATTTGACCATGCTTACAGTCTTTATAATATATGCTGTTCTCTCATCTATCCTTCTAGAAAGAAACTGAATAACACTACTATCATTTAAAGAAAGGTTTTGAATCCAAGCAAAAGAAATATTTTCAGAGTACCTTCATTCACATTTTCTTCCCATTTTTGCTGTCCTTCCTCATTCACTTTTGGATTTCCCAGGAGTGCACTAGTAGTCAGTCTTGGTCTTTTCATATATATCTTTGTCTGGTCATATAAAATATAGATGAATATCAAGGCTTTAATAGTAGTATACTAACCTCTTTGAAACAGATTCTTGCTTCAGATGAAGATGGAAATACTCTAGCAATAACCTAAGAACCAAAGAATTTTCCCCTTGGGTTTTATGTCTAGATCAATACTTTGTTCCTAGAAGAGTTGCTGAAGTGTATTGCCTTAAATATCAAACTACAGACCGAGGTAATTAAACATGGAGTGAAGAGCTTTCTTTGAGAATGGATCCCACACTTTCTCAGAAAATAATGATCTAGGAAGGAAAGGACACTAAAGGTAAATGTAGTTTCCGGTAAGGTGTAACTCAGGTAGGTTGAGCAACTTTGTTATTTGGAACATTGTTTTGAAAACGTTCTCACTAATGAGCACAGCTGTGTTTTGCAGCAGATTGTTCTCTGTCAACGCGTTACACATAAAAGCCTCCTACATGGAGTCACTGGTAGAGTACAGATTTTACAGCTAAAAAGAATTTTCTTTCTCTTGATCCAGCAAGACTAAGGAATTCACACAGGAAAACATTGACAGCTATAAATTAATATGCCATAGTTAATAGTCACTTGGAGTACTTTTACACATTATCTGTGCATGTATATTTATTTGCACTGTGCTTGACATTTAAAAAGCAAGCTCTGCAGAAGAACATAGGAGATTCCAGCAAACCACTGCTGAGCTACAAAATAAAAGTGAATTACAAGTGATGTTATCTGTGATGTGGCACAGATAAGTGCTGCCACATAACAAGCAGAGTAGTGTTTTTTATTGCTAATAGTCGTGAGAATGTGTTCTATTGATGGTATAATATTCTGTAGCAGATGTGAAATCTTCAGTATCAACAAATTAGTTGAAGACTTTCTTATCTATCAATATCCTAGTCTAGCAATATAAAATTCTGATCGATATCAGTAAAGCACAGCAAACAGCAGAATAGTTGATTTTACAAGATGTCTTAATCAACTGTCAGCTTTTCAATTGCGTTGTAACCTTTAGCACATCTCTCTCAGCAGCTGAAATCTGAGCACTTGATAAAAATAGTAGCAGAATATCTGGCACGATAAAAAATAAATGCAAAATACTAGAAAAACAACTTTTACTGTACAAGGAGTCCATGCACTGGATATGGTTCACCAGGGACAAGCTGTCTGCATATCTTAGGGGCAGGAACACTGAGGGAGCTTGGTGTATCCTCTAAGGGAGACATGAAACAAAGGAATGATCCAGATGATAATTGAAACCTGAACTTTGTTTCACTCACTTGAAAATACATATTACTTTTCATGCCCCTACATATGTTAAAGACTAGAGTCACTCAAACTCCACCTAAACATGAAGTGACACCACCTGTAACTTCACCTTTTCCCCTCCCTCAAAAAAAAAAATTCTGTCATGAAAAGTATTTTCTTTAAAAGGTAAGATATATTTTTCAACAATCACACTAGGTACTGTAAAATAAATGACTAATGCTTTTCAACATCCATTAATAAAATTACATTCATCTAAGAAATTTGGAAAACTGGATATAAAAGGAAAACATTTAATAGCCCAAGTAAAGAGCCATATAAAATGAATTATCTCAAATACCTACTGAGTGGTTCAACATGTTGCAGAAACTGGGTTTTTCCTTCCTTTCATTCAGTCTGAATCCAAGATTCTGTCACAAAATATCCTTGTTCTGCTTGGAATTTGCTTACCTGGGCTTCTAATGCTAGGCTTTGATGTGATTTTTCTGGTTGATCTTTGAGCACTGAAGGGCATCTTAGGTTCTTTTCCTGCTGTAGTCAGAGAAGCTACTTTTTATGTGAATCTGTACTCAGCTTGGGTTACAACAAAAGTTTGCTCTTTTTTCATGCATCCTTATAATTTATTAAATGACCACCTGTCCAGTATCACAAAAAATGTAAATGAAAGTTGTCCTAGTGTAAAGATTTTTCAGTCAAAAAATGTTAATACAGCCCCAATCGAGAATTAGTCTCTAATGCACCACCCTGACACAGAATCCCAACTGTTTGATGAGCCTTAGGTATTCTACAGAAAATGTTAATTGTAGGCCATCTAATCAGAAGTTTAGAGTTGGTACTGGTTTTTCTGCCTAAAGGTGTTCTTTCAAAGAGAGAGGATGAACGGTCTTGGGCTTCGCTCATAACAACACAGAATATAATCAGGCGCAGTAGAAACAAGTTATTGGAAATTCCATTTAAGGCCTATGGAAAAGATGAGATGTTAAGAGGTGTGAGAGGAAACAGTAGTGGCTATGATGAAGATAACTGACAAAAGTAGAGAAAAACTGACAGGGACATAAGCAGAAAAGTGAAAAATAACTTTTTAAATGCATGTGCTTAGAGAGAAAGCGCTTACAGTACACTAAATGGAGGACTGAATGAAACCAAAATCTTGATGTGACTTCAGATTGAAGTACGTGCAATAATTGTATGAAATTGTAATCTAAAATGCAGTCTATGGGTTTATATTGGTTTTAATATTCCATAGTGTTATCAAGCTTAACAATTCTTTAAAAATCTTCTTTAAAATTCTTTCTTTAATTTAGCATTGCCTCAAATTCCTATGGCATAGCACCGCGTATATCCTACCCTCCCTCATATAAAACCAGCAGTGCAAATAAGCTGAATACAATCTACAGATGGATGAACATCTGAAGCTAATGTACTTGAAAGAGATCAACAGTTTGGAAAGCAGACCTGTGTCACTTACTGGGTCATCAAACTGTAACCCTTCGAATGAAATGCAAATAAGTTGCTATTTCAAACACATGTTATCCAACTGAAGCAAAGACTAAAGTTCACTGTGTTAATTGCTCAAATTCTGAAAACAGTTATGAAATCAAAGTTCATCATATAAATGACAAGGCCTGTAATTTTTCCTTAACAGGACATAATGAGTTTACATCTGGAGGTTCCCTCACAAATAGAAACCTCATCCTACATACTTAGTCTGGTATTTTATGTCCTATGACTCTATAATTAATTCCTCCAAAAATTAACTTTTTGGTGGAACTTTGCGCTATACTCTATTTGGCCTCTTTATATTGAATGATTAGCACACAGATTTTAAAACTGTATTTAAAATCATACTTAATACATTTTAATAACTTATTGCAGTGAAAATTAATTATCCTCTAATTCTTACCCATTTTTTAATCTGGAAATTAAATCATAACTTTTTTTTTGTACATGACCTATTAGACAACTCAAGATTCATAAAGTTTAACCATCTCATTGTTAAAAGAGGGGAGAAACAAGACATGTGGACAATAAACACAGAAACAATAAACACGAAATGTGGACAATAAACCCCACGCAGAAACAAACCTGAACAACAGCCTACATTTTTAAATTAAGAGATTACACGCAAAAACATACATAAGATAACTGAGACACCCTACATATATACATTTACAAAATAGTTAATATGGACCACATATCTGGTATAGTTATTATGTGAACCACCATGACATTCTGGTCAATGATTCTTTATATTTCAATGTAATTTCTATGAGTTTATCAACAAACAGAATGTTATGACCTATGAAAGAAAGGAAAAATTCTTAAACTGGCAAATGATGCAGTCAAATCCAGTAAGAATTCTTTGTAGAATCCTTGTACAGGTAATTTGGGAATTTTTCTTTTTTCCACCATTTATATTTCCAAATAACATTAAGAATATACCAAGGCTGCCTCCAACTGAAAGCAACATACAAGTGTAGATCTGGCTGTGGAAGTAGTTTTAACATCATGAGACAAGCTCCTGGGAAAAACATGCCAGTGAGAGTTTACTAAAAACAAAGCATTTTGACAGAGCAAGATCCCAAAAGTAGAATACCTTCTTTCCAGAGCAAATATCCTCATTGAAAGTTGTTGTTTTAAGTTATAATTATAGGAACTATGAGAATCAAAACTCAAGGTCAATAAGTTATTGGCACTAATTCTGTGCAAACAGGAAAATACTGTCCACCCGATATTTAATTTCAGGCAATTTTTCTAATATGAATTGATTATGACTTGTTTTCCTTTACCAGGTGAAAAGTAGGACCCTTGCCATCTTCGCATTTTATTCTTCCATCTCCAATTCTGGGTTTCCCAAATACATATTGTATACTCCTAATCATTAAATAAATTGCCTTATTTTTGCACCAGTAGACATCAGATTGCTTAGACCCATGTAAATGACACTGTAACTGTTCCATAGCAACTATTCCATGGTAACTAGTGTGCTTCAGATGGAAAATAGCAGAGGAAAACTGGAAAAGAAGAAACTGAAAAAGAATTAATCAACTTTCTACTGCTATAGTATATTTCTACAAAGAGTTCCTTGTGCTCCTGGCTCAGCATAAACCTGCTTCCCTCATCTGTTTAATTACCTTGTCAGAAAACTCATTCTGCAGTGGAAAGGTGCTGCAATACAGTCCTGTCTGCTTTCTAGACCAGTGACATGACCAAAGTTTGGTAGTTAGTATCTTCATGGCTCCATTTCCATATCTGTATTTTGCAATAAGAAGGAATTCACTTCTCCTTTGCAAATGGTTTCATGGAATACAGCTAAAGTGGTTTGCCTGAGTATTGTGTCCCTCCACGAGCTAGAAGGGGAAAGGGAAGGCAAATGAAGGGGAAAGAGAAATGAACGTTGGATCACACCCATCATGTGTTGCAAAGAAAATCTGCAGTAGGTGTCTCACACTGCAGGCTGCTGATGGTGCATTTTAGTTTAAGCACATACTGCATTGCCATTATCTTTCCAATCCTGAACAGAAATCAAGCTGGGGCAACTCCGGGCAGAAGGGTAAAATGCTAGTTCAAGCATCTGAACAAACAGAACACCAGGCTTCTGGTTTCCTGTCTAGGGTCCAAAAATTAAAGCTCCTAAAACATCTATTTGATACAGCATGCCATTCCCAACAGCATCTAAAGCTGAATATTTCTAGGAATGTAAATGCATAGCTGGTAGAAAGCAAGTTGGAATCTACTGACAGAAACTTAAACACTGAAACTGCAACTGAATATTAAACTTAGCAGCTACATGGACATTATGCAACTATCAGAAATAGCTGAAAGTTGGAAGCAAACCTGCAGAGATCCAGTTAATAACCAAGTCCCCTTCAAAAACTGGCCTCTAAATCTTAATTAGAGCTCATCTTAACGTGTTGCATTGAGATGAACCTCTTTGTAACATCAGATCTACAACCCTGTCAGCAGCTCTGCTACAATATTTTCCACATGATGCAGTAGTAGAGTTGCAAAAACTGAGAACAGACCAGCATTTACAGACCCTTTACCTGTTCATTTTAGAGGCTTGTGGTGAGCACAAGATAATTTCAAGGCAATTAAGACAATTTAGAGATGAATGCAAGAAACACCCAGAGAAAGAAATCAGAAAAAAACATTGGTTCAATTCACTGAGAATTACTTTGAGAAAAACTTTTAGAATCTTATATTTGGAAGAGATTGATCCATGTCTGATTTTTAATCTGGAGAATGTTGATTAAATTTTATACATGTAAAATGAGGTCTAGAAGAGGAGCTAGCAATACAGATGTTATGGAGGAGCTGTACAGAATATTCTCTTAATTTACATAAGTCATGTCAACTTCCTTTAGCTGAAGTAAACACTATAAATGTTTCCAGTACAACTATAAGAGTAATAACAATTAGATTTATTCTACACGCCAAAAACCTAGGACAAAACAGCACAGCAGATTTACATATCCTTTATTACCTTTTAGTAATATCTGTTCAAAAGGAAAAGGAACCTCTGAGTTGAAAGTGAATGTAAATTACAATGCAAATTTAAGAGGAAGGATAAAAATTAGAAATGGTTAGGACCGATACAAAATGTTATTTATCCCACTGAATCTTCCTGCTAGGCTTCCATGAAGATGTGATTGACACAAAGAATTGACAGTAACATTCTGTTCACCATCCTTTTATGGTTTTTATCTACAAAAGGAAGTTAGCTGGAAAATGCAATTCTAGCAATCACACAAAAATCACAAGAGTGTGCATACAAACAATAAATACTAATGTTTAAGGATATAGAGATTCCTAGTCTGCTTGTCCATGTGGTGAACACACTCAAGTATTTCAGGGTGCTTAGGCAGTACCCAGCAGTATGTCAATGAACCTCTTTATGAAGTAGGTAATTTTCATTAAATATCTTCAATAAAGAATGATTACAAAAGGATGACTAATTTAAGAATTATCTGGTTTCTTGCATGCGATACAATGCGTGTGCACAGATATCTCTATGATCCCCTATATACTGTTAATGAGAGATTCTTAATGTCATACACAGTATGACACAATGACTGCGATTTCCTCACAGATATTTCTTTCAATGACAGTTTTTACAGCACATTAACTGCATTTTGAAATAGCTACCTGAAGTCCAGAATGGCAAATGATTGCTCAGGGGCTTCCTTGAAGTAAAATGGTGCTAAATGTAAGTATCAGAGCTTACACTGTAAGCTCTGCACATTGCAAGCTTGTAAAAAGTGAGCAAAGAATGAGAACTGGTGCACCATCAAACGTGTCTGATATCAAGTGATAATGAACACAGATCTACTAAGATATTTTTATTTTTTCTGTCTAGAAACGGATGAGAAAATCAAATATGGTGCATTAAAGACAATATCCTAAACCAGAAGAAAGAATCCTTTAGGAAAGGGATATCAAGCAAAATATAAGGTAGTCAAAAGTTACTTCTCTTTTCCAAATCCTGTGAGTTTTATAAAAATATTCTGGACAATTCTTAGATATGCATATTTCTCTGGCCAAAAGACTATCATGACATATGTCAGTATCACTAAAATCAAGATTTGTCCTTTTCCACAGGTACTTCTGAAAAGTCTATTCACTTTTTAAGCTAAACATCAGAGTACCAGAGTACCAGTATTAAGAGGCACAGTATTAAATCTCAGATAGGTTTCCCATCAAAGTTCAACTGAGGGTTTACTTGTTAATATTTAGAGAACCATCCATCAGATAAAGTTGGCTTTCTGAAACATACAGAATTAACCTGGCCATACAGAAAAAGAGAACATGTGCACTATTTTCTCAAGTTCTTTCTCAGTGTGTAATTAAACTGGTCCTCAATATGATGATTTAATATCTTTGAAGTTGATAATGGAAACTTACTTCATGGAATAAAATTTGAAATGAAAGGCTAACTGTTCACAATGGAATGTTACTGCTGCTTTCTGTGGTTCAACTGTCTGATAACTCATGCAGACTCTTCAAGAAATGAGTCAGATTACATTAAGTATTAGCCTCACCTTTATTCTGTTGTACAACCTTTCAAGTACTTGCATTTGATCACATAGTTCGTGATGGCTACTGAAAAACTAGAGAGAAACATGTTTTGTCATCTTGTGGTCTAGAAGATTTTATGAGTCAGAGAGAGAACTCATGCTTCAGCAAAATAAACATTTCATTGAATAAACATCAAATATCAGAATGCAATTCAGAAAGTCTGTTTCACATTAAGTACATACCATACACAAGTTTAGATATAAGTTTCTTCTGTGTTCTCTGGTTTAATTTAAAAGTTCTAAAATATAAAGTACTAGGTTATGGAAAAAACACATTCAGAATGTTGACAGTAACTTAGTTCCAGCTGCTAAAATTTGTTGAAAATATTATAATTATTTTATAAGGGCCATGTGACTACAAAGTGAAGCCATTAGAAAAGCATTTCTTAAAGACAGCTTCCATCTTTTCTGATATTTCCTTTAGGTTCAACTCCTAAACGTATACACATTGTATGATTTACTCACCATTACTAGTAATTTAAGCTTCCATAATTTTGTTTCTTCTCTGCATTACATATCAGTGCATCCATCTCAATTTATTTGACTTTTCCTGTAATGGCATAAATACGCATTTAGCAAATTATTCTTTTCCTGGTCCCCCCATCACTGTTTTCCCCTCCACTGCCTCCCCCCACCCCCAAATAATCTGGATAATGACCAGCACAAAATAATAAATCTGACACATTATTGGAGTGCCCCTCCCAGTCTTGACAGGATTAATTTGAAAACCTACTATTATTTAGAGGAACACAGTGGGGACATGATCCAGTTTGCAAGGAATTAATGATAGTCTTTTTACACTAATTTATAAGCTGTAATAGAAGCTGAAAGAGCACAGCTTCTAGAAGATTTCCCAAGTGATAAGAAATTCAGAAGCAAATGAAAATAATTGTATAACTGTTTTCTAACACCACAGTTTTTTGCTTGGTAGATTTTGGTCACTGGTCACAGAAGGCTCTTGCCTGTTGTCTGAGCTTTCTAAAACTTGACATAAGAATTTTCTGGACTGCTTGGTATTTTTTCTAATTAGAGAAAAATTATATATATACCCTTTGTTGAAAAATGCATGTCCAGGTTCAGTACAATGTTGAATAGTGGGTACAAATCCAGCCTCATTTTCTACTAACATAATTTAACTGTATTTGAAAGTTAGGATGTATTGGTATTTAAAACAACCACAACTAAATTTAGTGATTGTGTAATCGACTTCTGAAAGAATGTTCACCTCAGTTGTTCCTTGAAGAATTTGCTTTAGCAGTACATGGAACTCAGAACTTGCTGCTCTCATCACAATTACTACCTACATAGAGTATATTGCTGAGACATTGACCTGAACAAAGGGCATGTAAATATGTTCATTTTCCCCTACTGTATTTCAACTAAAATTATATGATCCAATAATTTACAGCTAGTCTGGTTTAAAGGAAGATGTAAAGGTCTGGCACAAATACAGAAATAAAGGAACATACTTATTTTCTAAGATAGGAACTACATTTTCATTGTCAATGTAGTTAACAACACAAATGTCAGAATTCAATGTCATCTTGATGTTTCAGTCAGAAAAATGATGTTTACTTAAAAAATCTGAATAGTTGGTACTTTTTTAACACATCCATGTGCAAAATGAGTAACAGAAAAATGTGCAAGGCAATGATAATAGAAAATTATCAAATAATAGAAATAAGAAAAACAAATGCTGATGTGGACACAAAACTGCAGATTTATGTTTGACCATGAAGAAAATGTTGAAGCATACTGCTGGTTGATGGCGGTTAGCATGCAATTTGGTAGTGGCATGAAAATTTATGCCAAATATTAGTTAATCTGTACCTGAGCTATCATGATAAAATGTGTTTAACTCTATAGGGAGATATTATGGATTTAATTTACTTAATTTAATTTATTTTTATTTAATTTATTATGCCACCTTATTTCATGACAGTAACTCTGGCTTGTCATTATGCCCAAAATGTACCTGGACAAATTGATAAAATGCAGCTTGCTAAACATGTGAGACCTGGTTCTACATATTCACTAATAACACTGGAAGACGTCTTGGTACCCAAAGTCATCAGAAAGGTAGAGAAGCCTGGTAAGAGAACATTTTTTAAAAGTACCAATATGCAATGTGTGGAACCTGTTGCTAAGGGGAATAATAAGTAATTGTGCATCTTTCATCACCACACTCAAACTGGCCTCCCAGGAAAAATCAGGAAAAACAGATCACAGTTTAAGCAGTAAGAGGAATCTGGTAAAAGAAGTGCTGAAAACTTCCCTTCCCTTTTCACAGAACAACAAATATTATTTGAACACAAATTTACCCCACAACAACTCTTTCTTCATCAAAACCTTTTTTCTTTTCTATTTTACATTATTTACTGATTGGTTACTGTTAGAGATGGAAAACAGAAAGCTTTGTTTGAGATGTCATGAAATGCTCAACAAAAACGCCAGGATGATATAATCTGTAAAAGATGTTTGAAGCACTTTTCAGAACAGTTTTATGTCACACATATATAACTTTCATAAAATTCTTGTATGTATTTATATCTGAAAACCAATACAGAAATGAAATTTTAAGACAGACATAAAATTACTGCCTTAATAATAGAAAATTGGTATCCAATATCCAGAATATCTAGGGTAACATTTTCTCACGAAGAGTCTCCCTATGTCTAGACAAATAGTGCATCATAGTTACAGATTATTTCCAGAACACTCATGGATTGAAATCCCTGTTCTTTGGTTAAGTGATTTACCAGGATCTTCACTGAGATTGAGAAATTAATCCTTCTGAAAATACTATTTCTCTTATTTTAGCAAACAAGTAATTTACACTCATTAAGTACGTTCACTATAACGATGCATTCAATAGGTCTTTGTAATAGAATCTGTGTTGGTCATGAATTAACAGCTATGCTGAGTTTTGTTTTGTGAACACAGATGGTCTATCGGTAAATTATAGGCATTACAAAAATATTAATTTAGAACTCAATTATTTTCTTCTGATAAGCTTAATCTTATATTCCATGATTCTAGGTGTCTCCCAAGAAGTCATGGCAGATATAAAATAAAAATCCTCCACCCATTAATATTCACACAACCAACGTCCTACATATCAATGGAAATGTAAAAGAGAACCCAGTTACACACTTGCTGTCTGGAACTAACATAACATGGTTGATCAGACAAATATTTCTGTATTTGTAAATTCTGTAAAAAATTCATAATATTTCTGTTTTATATTAATAACAAAAAACCTCTTCTAGTGTTAATATTACTCATGATAAAACCTCATGACTCTTTCCAATTTTTCAGATAATTCTGTCTACATTTAGAATTCCTAAATACGATTCAACAAAGAATGTGGCAAGAATTTTCTTTATACCACTAGAGAGAAAAACCTTCGTAAAGTTGTTCCTATGATCCTTCATATCCTAGGCATGAAAGCAGTTTTCTAAACTATTTGAAAGGAGCAGAAAAAAAACCCAACAAAATGCTCAGAAAGAAAATATAGCTGGGCAAAATGATGGTGATTCACATTTTATAATATAAGGGAACAGCAAAACACTGCAAGTTTCATTTCACCTTCCTGGGACAGAAGACATTTTTTTTCTTTCCTGACAGAATGAATCAATGTAAAACTGAGAAATGGCCCCTTCTAATCAACCCACAGGAGCCAGACTGAAGATCAATTGTGAAGTTGCAGTGGTCAAGTGAGGTTATCAGGGAAAAGCTTTTTCTCTGAGTTGTGCCTTTTTTAGTCTACACAGGTGCCTCCCTGGATGATAGTAAGAACCCTAGCATTATTATGCCTGCATTTCAAAAAGTTGTATTTCCTTGGAAAAATTTGTCTTTGGTAACTTAATGCAAATATTTGATGTTATAAGACAAAACAGTAATGAGAATTTGCAATCATATTCTCAACACTCTTTAATTAGCATCAATGTTGAGTTATCATTTGACAACTATTTCAGCTTTTCTGTCAATATGATGACAAATACAGCTGGATTTGTTAGGAGGAAAGACATATTTCTGAAACAGGCACTGCAGATATCTTGTCATATGCAGAATTGGCACAAAGACACAGATGTCACCACCCTAAAACATACTTTGTGTGGCCAGCAAGGTTTCTGCAGCAAGGTCTCCACAGCCAAGCAGAAGAGAAACATTATACAACACCAGCTGAGCAGGCAGCATCACTGTAACCTGGAAATGAGAAATTAGCCTGTGCCCTATACTGATTAATGTCAGGACAGGAACTCCTAACCTAATTTTCACTACACCCCTACATAGTTTTTTTATTGTACACCTGACTATAGAGTGGGAAAAGAAGCAATCCAAAGAAAACATAGGAAATGAGCAGTGATTTTCTCTTTTTCTTTTCTCTCTCTATCTCTCTTTCTTTCTTTGAGCTTTGTTTGTGTTGGCTGGTGTAGAGAGAGGAAGAAAAGAGAAAATGAAGGATTTTTCTTTCCTTTCCATGATACAGAATGAGATGCCTCGTAGATCCAAATTTCCCAGGCAGCAAATTCTGTGTGGTGAAGTTCTTAACTGCAGAAATGTTAGCTAGAAGGTAAGGAGGTTGGGGCATACCTTGTTCTGCTTATTCAAGGCTGACAGTCCCTTGGAAATATTATCCGTTTTCTTCAACTTCATAGCACGTTATCATCAGCTTCAGAGCAACCATGAAATGTATGTATTTATCCCCTCAGCATCTGCATCACTCAGTTCACTTTAGTGCAACAGAAAATCTGGTTTTCAGGACATTTGAAGAAATATTCCAAAATCCTGAAGTGCTAAAATCCCAGAAACTGGTGCAGAAAATATCCATTCTGGCATCTTAGTCACTTTTGACCGCTACCCACAGGCAAACGCTAATGAACAAAACTGTCAGAGCTACTGCTTTCTGCTCACATTCCCAAAAGGACAGTCCTCTTTATGATACACAGCAGACACCTTCATTTGCAAGTGCTGAAATTGGACAATTCAACTTTGTTGCTGGGATTGAATCTTGCTGTACTTTTACATGCTTAGGAGATATTGAGTCCTACCTTTTCCCACACAGCAATGGTAGAAAGGAAAAAACATACAATGTTACTGCAACATATTACTATCTGTTAATCCTTAGATTAACTAAAACAATCAAGGCTCTGCAATGTACATTCTTTATAGACACTCCCACTGTAGTCTACTGACATTCAAAGTCTCCACTGGAGTCTTTATAAAGACATAATGGATCAGTGATCGTCTGTCTTGACGTCCAAAGCAAATATAAACTCCCTGAAAAAGAGAATGCTAATATTTAATCTGATAGCAATTGCAAATTCTTATTGTTGCTGTAAAAGAAACCTTAATTGCTAGCAGCACCAAGAACCCAGGGGCTGACTCTAGGTTCATGCAGAGAAAAATTACAAGTGGTTCAAAAATACAGCACATAAAACTGGTCTGAGTATATACATTGTGTCACAAAGGAATCTGCAGCTATTTCCTGAGAAGGATTTTATGTTTTCTCCCTGCCATTTGTGTTCTTGCACCACTCTTGTTCTTTCTTGTGTGGCAAGCCACTGTTTGCTGCAACCACTAAATTCTTACGAGAGAATGACAGCCATTATAGCCATAATAATTCATACCAGTTAAAGATTTCCTTCTCCTGCCTCTTAAATTTTTTAGAGGGGAACTCTTTTAGAGGGAAAAACATGCTCAAATGCATCTTATGCCTTTTCCTTCCCTTCACACTAACCTACAGAAATGAGTCCTCTCATATGTGGTACAACTCCTTTCTGAGTTGTTCTGCCCAGGCAGAAAGGGATCCGGGGGTTCTGGTTGACAGCCGGCTGAACATGAGCCAGCAGTGTGGCCAAAAAGGCCAATGGCATCCTGGCCAGTATCAGGAATAGTGTGGCCAGCAGGANTGTGTCAAGGGAGATATAGGCTGGATATTAGGAAAAAATTTTTCACAGTAAGAGTGATAAAGTACTGGAATGGTCTGCCCAGGGAGGTGGTGGAGTCACCATCCCTGGGTGTGTTTAAAAAAAGACTGGATGTGGCACTTGGTGCCATGATCTAGTTGAGGTGTAAGAACATGGTTGGACTCGATGATCTTGAAGGTCTCTTCCAACCTAGAAATCCTGTGATCTTGTGAGGGCTTACAGGCCAGAGCCAGCTGCCAGATTATGAAGATGGCAGAAGATCAGCATGAAGCCCTCTTGAACAGATTACAACATCTCATTCCTTGCCCTGGAGTCCAGTTTTATCTATGCTATGCTACTACATCCAAACACCGTCATTATGCTGGCTCATCACGAAAGAGTTCCCATATGCAACAAAAACTGTATACAACCCAAAATTGCCTCTACCACCTAAAATATAAAATCAGATTTACATTTCAAAGTTCAGGGTTCAAATCAGGGGAAAAAAATTCTCCCTATTCCTAAACTGCTTCAGAACATTGTCCTGGAACAATACTACTTTTAAAATAAATTAGTCTTGTAGCTGGGAAAAAAAGCCTCACAAGTCTTTTTTTAATATATTTAAAACTCCAGGTAAATAGCTGCTTTCTAAAAGAAGTTTTCTAAAAGGTGGAGAGGACAGGCGCAGAAAATGTGCAACATATTCTGGGAACTTCCCAGTTTGAAATTAGCATGTCTCAAAACACGCATATAGGAGAGTGTTCTATTGAATTAATGCTCAACATACTCTTTACTAATGTTAACAAAGAACCACAGAACATCTTAGGACCTAAAGCACCATAGTAAAAAATAGATAAATGATAAACTGAAACATTGTTGATTGTGAAACAGATTGACTGTGCTGAGATATCGTACAATGTCCAATTTATCACAGAAAAGGCTTTCAGGAGACCAACAATGGCAGACCATACCTTACATATTGTACCACTTACCAAAATTTATTAGTATTCTAAAATGCAAGGAGAGGAAGGAAATCCGAATCCTATGTAACTATTGACTTTAGTTTGGATTATTTAATAAGGAAAATTTCATAGTTAGTCTGCTGGCATTCCTTTCTCAGGAAAGGACTTTGAAAGAGATACCTAAAGACAGACTAACAATTTTTTGTTTAAAATATTTAGTAATCAAAGCACAGTGTATACAGGTATGTTACACACACAAATGTCCAGAGGACCCTTCAATTGTTGCTTAGTAACAGTCTTGAAAAAAGACTGAATTCTGCTTAGCTTACACATGTATAATTCCAGAAATCTCGTTGAACACCCTTAATATGATTTTACAACCTAACTGTTCAATGCCTGCTTCTTGACCATAAATGTATTTCTGAATATAAATAGCTGATTGCCACTCATAATAATAGAACATGGAACGCCGATGTTTATATTGCTTGTCTGTACATAAAAATAGTCCAAAGCTTAGTTATTTGGAATGGAATCATCTTACTCTTAGTTTGATTTACCTTGAAAGTATCCCTGAAAGCATCTCTGACTAATTCCAGGTGGGGATAGGGTGTTGGAGTTTTATGCAAAGGCAATTTTTCTTACGAAAAGACTGCACAATTAATTAAGTCTTGGAATATTTCCATCAGCTGGAAGTCGTATGTTTTCTTATCTCTGTGGTAAGGATGAATAATTTCAAGCACAGACTAACAAGTCACTGAATTTCACGCAGCAAATTGCAAGTAGCGGCAGAATCACATCTGAGGGATTTTTAGCTTCTAGCACTTGTTTGACCTCATTGTCCCTTTGAAGTACATTTACCTGTAAAATGGCAGCTTGAGGCTGAGGAAGTTGAAAGGGCTTATAATAGATTTCCAAGGGTCTTAAGTGTCCTATATAGCAAAGCCCTCTTCCCCTCATTAAAGTGCAGATATCCACCTGGATTCCTCTCAGGAATACGTTTCTCCTGTGTATCACACAAATGGAATTTGTATCTAAACCATGACACCTCTTTTAAGATGTGTGTGAATGGAGAGCTCTGTAAAACATCAGGTGTCTGAAAGGTTCTAAAAGGCCTCACAACCAGTAAACACATACTTCAGAAAAATCATTTTTCCAATGGAAGACGACTGAAAAGGAAACATGAAGACTGGGGCCTTTTGATCACCTTCAACGAAAATAAATATCCCCTATGTCTCATCACTCTCAGAGTTTAGTTAGAAAATAATAAAATACAAATAATAAAAGAATAGTGGTATGGCAAAAATCAAAGCTTATGCTAAATATTTCACACTAATATTGAAATTTTTACTCAGTATATAAATCCTTCATGATTTCCAGTGTATAAATTATTGGCATTCCCCTCTAGTAGTTGTCTACCCATCTGCTGGTAGAAGACCATCCCTACACTTGCATGGTTTTGGATTTCCTCAGCTAGAATCCACTGGACTAAATAAATATTTTATAGTAATCCAGATTATTTTCCCTAAAATATTTGAGTAAATGCTTATAAACACTCCTTTACATATCAGTATGAGACAGTCAGACAAGCAGAGAGGACCAAGAGTCCATTTATTCTGTAAAATAAACAGTGAAAGTAGGTGCTGGCCTACCAGCCTCTATTGTCAGGAGAATAGCCTTAGTTCCATAACTGAGAATTTTCATTGCTTCATTGGGTTATTTATTTGATTTATAAAATTTTGATAAGAGTACCAAAAATTCCAGAACAGTGCTAGAAAGTGGAACAATGGAATTCAAAGGCAGTAAAAGGCAAAATCAGAAAAAATAATACCTCACATTACTTTATCTCTTTCCTAGCTTCAGTTATTTAAATATATGTAAATCTAGATGCCTTGGAAAATAAAACACAAAGCAGAAGGCAATTTCCCTCAAAGTCAGAAAATTTTAGATAACTCTTAAAACATTTTATTTGGTGGCACAGTAGCACTGAATACTTTAACATCCATTAATGACATTTCCTTCCTTAAAAAAAACCCCACTCATTAATTTTTAGGCCTGGCATTGCACAGGTATAGGAGACAGAAGGATTATGTAGAGAAATTTGTCAGTGAACCTTAGAGACAGGCTATTCTCTCTGTAAGTAGGTATATTCTTCTGCTGAAGTTACCAGGACAGAAATATTTGCCACAAAACTAATTAGTGTAGGAAGCTTGTGCTGTTTTCACCAGCTGTGAATGGTAAAATATAATCATGTAGTACTCTAGCTGTAGCCAAGCATGTGGTGATGTGTGTGCTTTGAACCTGTAGCACTAAAATATGTTCATTTTCTTAATCACAGAAACTAATACAAATCTGTTGTGATTTTCCTTTTTCCAATATAGCAAATGTACTAAAACGTACCTTGGGTAGAGCCTAAGGTGGTTAACCCTCAGAGTTACTTTTAATCCAAATACTGTCTTACTCTCCCAGTAAATGCAGCCAATGTCATCCTTAATAATCATCACAGTGATTTCACAGTCATGTTGAACAGGGAAGGATGTGACTGATAGTTGTCCAGAAGCACTTCCAAGGGCAGTATTTCTTAACCTTAGTCCAAAGTTTACTTGACTTTCCTGAAAATATCCAAAGGCCACACCCTGTCATTATTGCCAACAAAAAACATTGTCATTACAATTTCCACTAATTTAACCAAATAATATTTAGGCTAAATTTGAAATAATTTTTTGCTATTGTTCCTTTTGATAGCGTGAGAAAAAAATGTGCACGTTGTCATGACTTTTTCACTCACCTTGTGATATCAGATTGTTCATCAGTGATTCACTGATCAAGGGCATCTTTCTGTCTCACACGTGGCAACTCTATCTGGTCTGCATTGGCTGCTGACATGCCAGCAATAGCCACATCACACTAACAGGAACTGTAGCTCATCAGGACTGCATCTGAAGAGTAACAGAGATGGTGCTAATGGCCATTTCAGCTACACACCTTTGGGCTGCGGCTGGTGTTGCAGATTGAACACTTGGTAATTTTTAGTGTGCTGGGTTTGCCCTACAGGACTTCAATCACATTTTCCTCTGAAGGGATCAGATTTATGCAACCACCTTCCTCTGGTGTAACAGCAAATCACAGGTTGGGTGGCTGATCAAGAGACTAGGTGTGAAAACACAGTGCTAATCTAAGCACAACTGCTACAGCAGGTAAAATTATTTCTTCATCATTATTACAAAGACAACTAATCTAGTAAAAGAGTAATCCAAGTCAGACCTGAAGCTGTGCTGTGAAATGTACTGTCTTACCACATGACCAACACAGGGAGGATGGGAAAGCCATAGAAAATACCAACTAAAACACCAATATCAATAAATCTAAATTAAAAGTTCCTCTCCTATTATTGCAGTAAGGAGGAAGGTTCTCTTATTATTTTCAGCACAACGTGTTTTCTGCTTTCTTTCCTTTAGAGAGTACATGCAGAGCTCTGCAAAGCAATGGCTTCTGATTTAAACACATACCACTCAATACCAACTACTGGACAAGATTCTTTTTGTTAACAACCTGGATATCAGATTACCAATATGAAAAGCTGTCAGGACAAGATCTTTCACCATCCAACTGCATTAACTGACTGAATGAAACAGAACAATGTCTCTAAATAAGCTAATATATGTGGAGCAAATTTATATGTTTGAGAAAACAGCTTTGGTTAGAAGGATTTTAAACAAAATTCTTTACTTTTAAAGCATCAGATCTAAGTAAACTATATAGATTCATTCCCCCACTTAAAAACAGAGGGTATTTCGCTCATGGGAACTATACTTTAATTTTTGATGCAGCCTTTCTAACTATTTTGTCATCACTGAAACAGCCTTACAATGGGGAAAAGATTTTTTCCTTCTCAAAGTAGAGTGAGGATATATACGTGAGTGATCACTATGTTTTTTTAAGTGGAAATCCTTTTTATTATACAATAAGGCAGTGATACAAGGCAAGGACCTTGAGGAAGGACTCACTCAAATCCATACTTCAGTTAGCATCAATATTAAATAGGGCTTAATGTGCAGCTGTTTCTTTCAGCTTTAATTTAATTTTATTTTGGTTAGAACAGACACTCTACAGATGTAACCTCAAAATGCCATCTTTAATTATTCTCTGTTCGTATTTTTTCCATTGTGGATGCCCAATTTCAACTCTGCACCTTTGCAGTTTTAGAGAAGCCACAGCACACACCACCCCCCTCTCCTTTTTCTCCCTCTGTTTCGTCCAGTCCCAGAATTCAGGGCAGCTTTGGAATGAGCTGACATGAAAAAGAGTAATTATCCCTCAGTCTGCATGAGGAATTAAGACATCAGTGGAAGACTGGAAATCTAGCATTAACTTAGCCATCAATTTGTGCCCGTGCACAAGCCCCAGCTGTAGCACTTGAAGATTATGCTATGCATTACGATATCCATTAGTGTTTTAGTTGTGCTGATTGACAGCCAAGTCTTTTGTGATTCAACTGATGTTTGCTGTGCATGGATAGAAAATTGTTACTTTGACATTCTTATTAATTGATCTAATGTTATTTAAAATGTTGGTTTGTAAAAAAAAAAAAAAGGCAAAAAAAGGCAGAAAAGGCAAAGTCTTCTTAGTAAAATCTTTTGTGTGTCATTCGAAGTGACATATACGTGGGGTTAAGTGGTAGAGGGTTTTTTAACGTTTTGTAATTACTCTATTTTTTTCCAGAGTGACTGCATGTTTTAATTTCCTTCAAAGAATCAAACCCTTTATTTTACTGCTCTTAAGTTTTTCTGGCTCATGCTAACTGCTGACAGTTGCCTTGCTTGAGACATCAGCCCCAAGATACCTTATAACAAGGTACTAAGTAATGCCACACATAGCAGGAGGAGCACTTACTGCTGTGAAAACTGAAGTTGGTTACTGACTAATGGAAATAATACTTAAATATTCTAACAGAAGAAAGGTGTAAATAGCTCTGCTAAAAAAGTGAGCTGCATTTCAATAGCCTCCAACCTTACACAAAACCACACATGCAATTAGTATATTGTCTGAGCAGTTTCTGGGATGGTGTATTCAGAGTATTTGTGATAAGCTGCAATGAAGAATTATAATCAGACATATGAATCAGTCTTATTCAAGAGTTCCTTTTCTTCAACAAAAGAAAACCCAGCAAGATCTTTCCATGCTAAATACAGACTGTTCTAGATTCCTAAGTATCTAAAATTATAAAACAAAGGGAGTTTTCAAATGAGAAGAGAAGCAAACCTTAGTCCTATCCTTAGAAGTGTATCTACTTGATGCCAGTGGGACAAGGGTTTTATCCTAGATACTTTTACCACTGAGCAGGTCAACAAAATGTCATAGCAGTGAAACAGCACAGACTTTCTCCACAGTTATAGGTATCAACAAAAACCGCTTGAAAATACATTAACTGTTCAGCCAA